>CM037785.1:40348529-40398529 GCA_021229015.1 Solen grandis
CCAAGGATCATCCCTGCCAAGTTTAATCAAATTATGTCCAGTGGTTTCAGAGGAGATGTTGTTTAAAGGTTTCTCTATATACATATAAGGCAAATAAGCCCCGCCCCTGGCGGCCATGTTTTTTTACGGATCGGAATAATTTTAGCAACTTTGGTAGAGGTTGACCCAAGGAACATCTGTACCAATTTATTTTAAAATCTGGCCAGTAGTTTTGAAGAAGATGATTTTTAAAGTTTTCAAATTATTTTTCTTTTTGTTGCCATGGCAACCAGAGTTCTATATGGATCAAGTTTATTTTAGGAACTTTTGTGAAGGTTGACCCAAGGATCATCCCTGCCAAGTTTAATCAAATTATGTCCAGTGGTTTCAGAGGAGATGTTGTTTAAAGGTTTCTCTATATACATATAAGGCAAATAAGCCCCGCCCCTGGCGGCCATGTTTTTTTACGGATCGGAATAATTTTAGCAACTTTGGTAGAGGTTGACCCAAGGAACATCTGTAGCAAATAATTTTGAAATCTGGCCAGTAGTTTTGAAGGAGATGATTTTTAAAGTTTTCAAATTATTTTTCTTTTTGTTGCCATGGCAACCAGAGTTCTTCATGGATCAACTTTATTTTAGCAACTTTTGTAGAGCCTCACCCAAGGAACATTCCTGCCAAGTTTCATTAAATTTTGTCCAGCGGTTTCAGAGGAGATGTCGTTTAAAGCAAATTGTTGACGACGGACGACGGACGACTGACGACGCACGACTAACGACGCACGACGACGGACGCCGGACGAAGGGCGATCACAAAAGCTCACCTTGAGCACTTTGTGCTCAGGTGAGCTAAAAAATGAACTTTCTCGAGGTTTTTGAACTTAACGTATATGTCAATTAATTTCCGAGTAATAAGGTAGTGAAGTCTGGCGCGTTTTTTAGGAAGATTAAAAAGTAAGTAAAATAGATCTTTATACTTCTAAAAGTATAAAGTCTGCTCTTTAATTTGATATATTTTTCAAGACAATTCATGCATATTAAAGCATCCGCATCGTCCGATGAAAATCAAACTTTTACAAAAAAAACGTCCGCTCGGCGAATCGAGTGCGGCCGCCATTTTGAATTTTACCGATAATGAAAACAAAACTTCAGAACGAGAATGTAAAGGTGTAAATGGATGTTTTTCTTGTTGATACAACATCTTTCGCGTATAAATCCTTTAATTAACATATTTTTTTAACTTTAGTATCATTGTAATACACATTTTACTTAGTTAAATTACTTTGTTTACCGATTAAAATTTCGTACCATACGACGATCGTAATTGTCATAACTAACTTCTAACTGCACTTTGGTTGACATACATACGCATTTATTTTCACAATGAATGAATGGTGCTGCATATACATATTAGTAAAATTTTCTTTATTTCTGAAAAAAAAAGGGATGAAATGCAATCCTCATTAATATTGCATTCCCCACCCACCTTCTTTGGTGATGAAAAAAAAATCACTATGTATCATTTCTTCATTAGATTAAAATCATGCATGCAACCTATCATTTTTCGTGATAAAAATCTCAAACTTACATCTGACTTTGAAATGAAGGGGAAATCAATCAATCGGATTAAAACCTTAAGTAAATGTTGTGGAGGAACATAGGACAATACTCACTCATTAAAAGTATAAATAAACTAGATGAACTGCATAAAACAACTGCTGTCTTAGATGGAAAAGCCTGTATTTTTTTATTTTTTTTTTAATACAATTAACCTAAATGAATAAACATATAATTAGTGATTCTGTACTCTTCCTACAAGATACAAAATTTTATTTAAAGTTGTACGTAGCATATAACCAACAAATTTTACACTCTTAACTGACAAAAACCTCTTGTTTTAAATTGGTGTGAGTGTGTGGGAGGGTCTTCCATATTGCATCATAAATTACAAAGCTAGGCCCCATGCTGTGTAATCAGCTGATTGGGAGACTCTTTCCAGCAGATAGTTAATGACCTTATTTAACTTATAACAAACTTAGTAACCCTTTGAGATTGCATCCCCTTTTATGGGGTTACAGTTGATGGCTGGCCCCATGCCGTGCAATCACTAGGGAAGTAGTCTATGGTCCAGGTGCGATTTATGACATTATTGAGCAATATTATGTAACCTTATAATCAGCCAGTCAAGATTTGGATACTTGATTATACAATGTTGTTTTGGAAAAGTGTTAGGCTTAATTTTAGATTTTCCATTTTGAGAAAGCTGATAAAAGCATATATTTATTCTATATTTAAATTAATATACTTTTTTTTTTAAATTTTTTTTTAATATTGATGTGATTGATATCACATCTTTTTGAAAACCTTAATTCCCCCTAGTATTTTTTTTCTTATTCATAATATCCATATCACGTACTGAATATTGCAAATTAAGTATTGGAAATAAAATTTTGACATTAAAAACATTTTTTTTAAAACTGACTTACCCATTCTCATATATATGTAAATCTATTCAGAATACTTTACATATACCCATTGTCATATATATAGATGTAAATCTGTTCTGAATATTTTACATACCAAAAGTTTTATACACTTTCATGGATGTCTTTTTTGTAAAGTAAATGGAAATATGTCATTAGATATTTTGAAATAAGTATTTATTGTGCAAAACTTTGGGAAAAGTGTAATAACATTTAAAATAAGCTGTGATTTGGTTTATTTAGGTATCAGGAACTGTGGAGTCTTAACTTAAATTTTCGATTATATCTTAAAACATGACATACTTTCAGTTTTCACATACAAAACCTTAGTGAATAATAGAGAATTTTAAAAAAACATAATCTGATCAGTTAATGGTAAAGTGTCTGTGTTTCAAGTTTCATCAAAATATCTTAAAAAATAAAAAAGTTATAGCAACTTTTGTTGTGAATATACGAAATTCCACGATGCATCAGAAAATCTTAAATATATCATGCTTTTATTTTTCTTTTACAATAACCAAAATGAACAATAGAGTATATTTAACAATAGAAATTGGCCCAGTCAACAATAAAGTATTTGTGTTCCAAGTTTCATCAAAATAACTTAAAAAATAAAAAAGTTAGAGCAATTTTAGTTGTGAATGTAGTGAATTCCACGACGCGATGGTTCCGTCGAGGTTTCGAAACCTACTATGTATTGTATATGTCCATTTTTCTGAACTTCAGCTGTTTTTTCGACACTTTAAAATGCAATAACTTTTTTAATTTTCAAGATATTTTAAAAATAAAAACAGTTTTGGAAAGCTTATCAATAGCACTTTCCATCTATACCACTCTTTAAAAGTTTTAAAAACAATAAAAAAATGACCTGGGGATGCTACTTAAATTTATATGTTATGTGACAGCTAAACACTTTAGATAGATAGGGACACACATCACCCTTTTGAATTTGCAAAACATACAAAGGATAATTACAGTTATATATTCACCTAAAACCATTATATCAATTCATAAATATAGTTGACATGGAAATGTTTCTAAGTAAGTCTTACTGTAATCAGTATGAATAGTTACCACTTAAGATATATCCATCCTGAATGGGTGATTCACTTACATAAATAAGTAATTAAGTATGATCTTAAAATTGAAAATTGAAAAATATTACCAGCACTACTTGGAGACAAAGCCGTATGTATCCTCCAGGTACCGAACAGCTGCCCACCTCCCAGCTGCTATTGTATACACCCACGCCAAGAGAACCACCACAGCCAGAAACTGCAAAGGTGACATGGAATAATAAGCACAAATGATAATTTTTACCACATAAAATGTCATTCCTAAATCTGTCACACCGAGCCCAAACTATCAATATGGTTCTATTTGTGCATGCTGTTAGACCTAAACTGGCAAGAAGTTACCTGGGAAAGCATTTATAAAATCCTATATATTTACCACTTTTCAACTTCTCCTTCCTAATAATATGCAGGGCCGATTCTGGGACACTGTTTCCTGGATTGGACCAGTACTTTTCATCTGGGAAGATCATGAAAGGTTCTTGCCCACAACCTTCTGATCTGCAGTCATGTACACTACCACTTGAGACGAGGACCATGGGTTTTCACAGGTACTCAAATTTCCTCTCACACCAAGGACTATACACAAATGTCACTAATAAGGTTTTCCTAAGAGATGATGCTTTCTATTCTATATTTGTACAGTAAATCATGTCTTAACTAAAATTTAAACCAACCACAATATCTTTTAAATGTGGAATATCTAAAACATTGGGTGGTTTCCGGTGGTATTGCAGGTTCTTTGGTATTGTGTTGAGAAAGACTTTGCCTATTGCCATCTAGTGACACCACTTTATAAACAGAAAATTGTGATTTTTATTGAAATAAACATAAAAGTAATACATCTCTGCAAATGGTGAGAAAACATAAATTTCTTGGAGTAACCCGAATTCCCACTACATGTATCACGCATCTGCTGATTACCCTATGTCTGCCAAAAAATGTTTTATAGCATAAGTGATAATTTGAAAGACTCGACAAATGCTAGATCTTCGTCTGCTTCATTGTTTTTTGAATAATGCTTGTTTTGATCACGTAGCGACACCTGAAACCTGTAGGTAAAGCCAGCAGTCTTTTTTAAAGAAATATCGCGATACTAGTGAATCATGGGATTTTTTATGTAGGACAAACATGGTGAATAATAACATGTTTTAATATGTTTTAAGAAAGGCTGAAAAAATAAATTGTTTTAACATTATGGTACAAAGGTGGAATAACACTGAAGAGGAGAAATAAATAGATAATAACTAAGACTTAATTGATAATTTATTTCCGCTCCAGTCTATTGTAACGGGATAATTGCAACCCCGGCAGTGGTACACTGGTTTATAATCGCCAATATGAGAGAGCATCATCCCCACCTTAATCAACTTGAAATTGTAAATTTCCATTTACATTGTCGTTGATGACCGTTCGTGAATACATTCAGTTATTGCTGCCATTTCTAGATATAAAGTGCTACCTATAATGATGCTATGTTGGGTCAGGTATCTAGGTGGGTTGTATTACCGTGGTATTTAGCTTTCAGAAATAAGAATAGAAGAAGAAGCACTCACATGAAAATTTAACTTTCAGTAATCCTCAACATTTCATTGATAAAATAAATGATTGTCACTTCTCTAGAACAATTTCTCCTTGATAAAAATATTGACAATGTAAACACTACGTAGTATATTTCAGTTTTTTCTTGGTAGGGTATTACCAATGCATATATTATAAACTTCACCCCTAGTATTTTTTTCAAATATATCATCATAATAAATTCTCTGTGACCGTTCATTATGCTGTCCTGCAACATTTAGAATGAATTTTTATTATGTTGTATATATTTATTTTTTAATTATTGTTTCAAAAAAAAATTCAGGTAGAAAATATGTTAAATTTCTGTAGAATTTTGGTTGTTAAAAGGGCATTTTAGAAGAAATTTAAAATCTCACTTGAAAATAGCTCATACCTAAGGTTTAAAGTTTTGATAATCTCTACTGAGATCCGCTCCGCCCGGTTATTTAAATACGAAAAAAATAACCGGAGCGGATCTCAGTAGAGATTAAAAGTTTTGACAGATAGCACACAGTTTGTGTTTACTTTTAGTATACAAATAATATTGGGGTAGAATTCATGAGACCAGTATTCTTATTATTTCTGAATACATGTACCCCGGTAATATACGACCCTGACCGGTAATACCCTACCCCAAGTATATTTGATGTGCTGCAACATGCTGCAACACTGAAATGTCATGTTCAACAGCTTCCTAGCTAAAAAGAAATCTCAAATCAAAATATACTCACAAGATTAAGTAATAGCGACACGTTTTTCTTACTCAAAATTATCATTCTTCTGCTCTGGAGAAATTAGGAACCAAAATATATACAATTTAATCTTATTTATACGCGCTGTCCACCATATTGTAAACAGGAAGTTGTGTATGTGCGTGCGCATTAGGATGAGATACTACTGTGCCGAATGTTTATGCATTGATTACCTCCCCTATAGGAGGTTCATTTCTTTCCTTTTAAAATTTAGGATTCCATATTACATTATTGCATTTTCAAAACTCTTATTACATTTACAAAATGCGTATTACATTTTCGGATTTCTTATTACAATACCAAAATGCTTGCTGCATTTTCAAAATTCTTGTTACATGTGCAAAATCCTTAAGCTTAAATTACATTTTCAAAATTGAAATTGTTTCTTTAAATATACACTTTCAACGATCGTGTTCCACGTTGATATGTTACAAATTCTTAAATATAGATTTTACAACAACAATTCTTCAAATACAATAACGAAAGACAGAATTGTCATAATGCGAACAAGAATATAACTGGCGGATATTTCGCACCTCGTGTTTTACCGCCAGATGGCTGCTAGCAGAACCGGGTCCAGGAGATCAGGTTAATACATGTAGGTATGAAAAAAATGTAGGCAGTGACAATGCAAGTCGTTAGAAGGGTGTCGTTCCTGTTGGACTTAGGATCCGTGGGATCTCCCCTGCGATTTTTTTTTAAATTTAAAGCTGTAAAATTATAAATATGGTCGGGAAGTTTAGAAAGGGCACGCGCCAGGTGCACCCCCTTGAATCCGCCAGTGGTCGGAGCTATTTTCAAATAGCTGGGCTGACGCACTCCTCACAGTAACGTCACGCTGCAGATATACATGAGGTCAGTGTTGATTTCAGTATACTCATTGTAAGGGCGATATTATTTGGAAACATGAGCCCGGGTGGATATCTAAGCCTTCTAATATCCATCGAACCAGCCATTCCATCTTGTGATATTACTCGAATATCTAAGCCCAGGTGGAAATCTCAACCCACTTGTACACGGGCTGACAATTTTTCCATCTCTACCATACTTACTTCGGAGACTACTCGTATATATTGGTTGCAAATCTGAGTCTGCCCACTCACCCGATAGTCTTGTATAGCTAAGATATACTTCAGGTTGGAAATCTGAGCTCGGATCGAAATCTCGGCACACTAGACAGACTTGTATTTCCATCGAGTCTGTTTGTTTGAGGTTAACGTTCCGCCAACGGTATTTCAGTCATTTGGAGATTTCGTGTACTTAAGACAGATATAGTGCTGCCACATTGTGCAGTATCACGCCGTAGACATGTGACATGATACCATACTCAATCACATCATCCTGACACCGAGTCAGCCAGTGCTGGAACTGCCCTTATATGTTGAAAGCCAAACAAGGGAGCTATTTTACGACTTTGGTATGCCGCGGCCGGGGATCGAACCCACGACCTCCCGATTCCGGGGCGAACGCCCAAACCACTCGGCACCAGTTTTTATACCACATATACCTGTGATAGTACACATATACAAGATATTGGAAATTTGAGCTCAGATGAAAATTTCGACTGAAGGTTCCTTCCAAATATTGCACATGCGCAATACGACTCTTGGAGACTTCAGCACACCGTACGTGATACCGGTTCTATAGAATCTCAGTCCATTGCTTAAAAAAGCTCTGACACCTGATCTGTAGCAGAAGTAAAAAATAAGCAAGTGAAAACTTAAACTTTAACGTAAATATGGCAGACAGAACTATATCGTTATTTAAAAGTAAAATGTTTAAGTAACAATTTAAAGGTTGTAATAAGCATTTTGAAATTGTAATAAAATTTTTTGTAAATATAATAAGCATGGTAAAATTGTAATAAGCATTATGAAAGCTCAATTAGTAAAAGAAATGAACTGGCGGATATCCCCTCCCATACTCCCCTGCAGAACAAAATGCGATCTAAATATCAAATTTCCGATCATATTTTCGGAATCATTGCGTAGATACTTAACATAATGACAAGCTTTAACCTACCAAAAGTTCCTTCCAGTGCATTTCTTTAAACTTAGGTAAAGAGCGAAAGCTGATTTAGGTTTAGCCTATGGGCTCGTGACGATACCAAATTTTCTGACGAAAATCAACCTGTAAATAAGTTCATATTACCATGGGAAATAAATATTTTCATAATTTCCATCAATGACATAACTTTACATGTCAAAGTACATCTATGCATACATCTACATATGTACAGCTTTTGAAAGATTCAATTTTTGAATTTCGCTCTTCGACCTGCGAGGCCAGGGTCCTCTTTTTGTTGAATTTGGGACCGTTTACGGGCCCCATTTACTGTGTGACGTCACACATTCCACTTCGTTTAACGTAGCTTCGTGATATATTTTTTCCGAAGTCAGTAAAAAAAAAAGTCCCCTATGGAACAAATGAATAAATACCACGAAGCTACATTAACATTATCTAGGTATTTAAATCTCTGTAAATACTAAACAATCTTAGATAAAAAGTTTATCAGAAAGTTAGTGACGGTTGCAAACAATATATCAATGTTCATGTATTTTAATAGAAAATTAGATGTTTCAAGATCAGTCTTATAGTTAATATTCACACTGAAAAATCACCCCACCCCCAACAAAGATACAATGTAAAAAGTCCATTCTGTCAGGGCCCCGGCTCTAATCCCCCGAAGTGAGAGAGGGCCATGGAAAAATGGAGTTTTTCTTATTATGCACAGTGGATAAAAACTATACAATTGAATGTATACCCTGTCTTGCGGCAAGTAGCGAGGAACGACTATAGATGTCCTTCCCATGGGAAAGAACAATAAAGCTTTTGCAGTTCTAATCAGGGACTCTTCATACTATTTACAGAGTCCCTGTTCTCATAAATTCATTTAAGAGTATAAAAGCACATAATTATATTATGGTTAAAAAATAAAACAGTCTAATTTTTCAGTTTAATATTAAGCACTTACATATATTTATATTAATTAAAATAAAGAAATTAGTGCCAATTAGACAATTTGAATTTCAAAGTGTTAAGAAGCATGGTGGCTAATAATAATACATCAGACCGTTTCACAAGAGGTTCGGCAAAACTCGGTATAATTCGCTAATTTAAACTTACCATTCAGTGACTGGGGAAAATCTAATGTGTATGTTTATTTCCCATTTATCAATGTGTGGAATTTTACACCAGCGTGTAGTAAATTTAAGGTGTTCGGTGAGTGCTCGTTGATTTATATTAGTCTACGTCTCATTTCGGAGTGAAATGGTCTATAGCACAACTCTTTTTAAGACAAAACAAAACACAAAAAGCAGACGTCAAAACAAGAAGTAGTGGCATTTAAACAAAAGCCAGGGTCTCTTTAATACTATATATATATATATATATATATATATATATATATATATACACTGTATATAGAAAATAATAGTTTCATTGATAAACAATCATTAAAATACTATTAATTTATATAAAAAAATTTTTTAAGGACTTTCTGCTAACATTGAAAAATATAAAGATTAATACCGTTAGAAAGAATATATATTAAATTCCCTACCTTTTACTTTTTTTCGGATGGACTTCTCATGCATGAATATAGGTATTCAAAATATAAGCAATTAAACTTAAACCTCTTAATTCTGCATATCATTTTTTTTTTCGTGTACAGTCGCGGGAATAAAATAGTAAATGCTACCATGCAATAGAATCGTCGACGCATGTAGCCACGTGAGTTAAATCGCAATAACGCTTGTACATATATACGATCGAGACGACTGTATTACACAAAGTTACTCCATTTTGCGCTTTACAGACAAATTAGCTTGCAGCGTCTTGAACGGATGAAATATGTTGATCATTTTGTTTCAAACGTTTACACTTATACACGCTCATGGTATCTCAAGCTGGCAATTAAATTACATTGTACATATATTTTCACATAGGTTATCATTTATCATTAATTTGGAATATAGCTTGTACAACATTTATCGATTGATGCAACAATACAGTCGGGAAATTGCAATGTTTCAACAACTTTCTAAATGACATGTGTCAAAACGCTCAAAGGATTATGGGAACGCAATACTGCAACTGATATGTATAAGTTACGTAAATAAAATTATTTGACAAAATATTAAATCATTGTCAACACTTGTTTAGTATTTCAGTCATTTGGAGACGATGTCTACTTAATGCAGTTATAGTGCCACACTGCAGTATCACGCCGTAGACATGTGGCATGATACCACACTCAGTCACATTATCCTGATACCGAGCCAACCAGTCCTGCAACTACCCTTATATGCTGAGCGTCAAGCAAGGGAGCTATAACAGTACCATTTTTTACGACATTGGTATCGAACCCACGACTTCCTGCCCCCGAGGCGGACGCTCTAACCACTCAGACACCGGGAACGGTACACTTGTTAAGCTAGTAATATCAATATGATATAAGTAAAAAGTTTTTTTTGCAATTTCTATGACTAATACATATCTGTAAACTTACATTTTCCGAAAATGCTTCAATTAAGGTGAAAGCGAAAGTAGGATATTTTATGAAAATTCTTACAATTGGGTTTAAATTCGTATTTTTGATGTAACTTCCTTATTCTTTGATCAATTCCAAAACTCTAGGTGCCAAAATAATCGTCTTAAAATTCTCTACATCTCACTTGCTTAATGTTTTGACTTATTTCTTATGAGGTTTAAAATATAAGTCGTGAAACTCTTACATAACGGCAAAATCGCTGAAATTCTACATGTTTAAATTCTTATTTTTGATGTAATTTCCTTATACTTTGGTCAATTTTAAAACTTTAGGTACCAAATAATCCTTAAAATTCTTATTACTCACTTAATGTGTTGACTTATTTCATATGAGTTTTAAGATATAAGCCGTGAAACTCTTACTTAACGGCAAAATCGCTGAAATTCTACATGTTTAAATTCTTATTTTTGATGTAACTTCCTTATAATTTGATCAATTTCAAAACTTTAGGTACCAAAATAATCGTCTTAAAATTCTTTATATTTCACACGCTTTATCTATAGGAATATTTTTAATATGTTTTGAGATACAAGCTCTTAAACCTCCTGAAAAATGAAAAAATCACCAAAGCCATATGCACGAATTTCGTTTTTTCCCCATTACTACATGAATCTTAGGTCAATCATTATTAAACTTTAAGCATCAGAAGAACGGCCAAACATTGCTCTACAAATAATATCCATCATCATATTTTCAAAAATCAAAGGTTTTCGAGATATAAACTGTTAAACACACTGAGGGTTACCGAATTTTTCCGCCATAACTCAACCGATTCAACCCCGATCATCAAAAACTAAATATCATCTGAAAGGTCTGTCTTAGCACTACAAATTATACGCATAGTGTCTCGATAGAATATTTACCGTTTTTGAGATATTTAAGGCCGAAGAAAAACCCGATAATTTATATATGACCTTGACCTTTGGGATTTTCCGGAAACGGAAGTGACATGGCTCCATAGAATCTAATACTGCATCTTCAGACAAAATTTCAAGCAAATCATACAAAAAATAAAGCCTACAGGGCTTAAAAACCGTTAAGTTTTAATACGAAAGTATTATTAGCATTATGACGTCATGTGACGTCATATGGCGTTCATCTTTTTAAAATTTAAAGAAGACCTAGAGACAAATATTCAGTTCAAATATCAGCTTTCTAGCTCTTCTGTAAATTTGGAAATACCGACACCGAAAGGCACAACTAGAGCCTAACATACACATTCTGTGAAATTTTGATGAAAATCGGTCCAGAAATAATGGCTGTAGACCGCGTACAAACTTTTTCACCTGACGTCAAATCTGACGTTACTTGACGTCATATGAATATAAAATTCATTGCATCCGAAAGCTCATGGTTTGAAATATATACCATAAAATTTACATTGTTCTGAGTCAATGGCAACACCTCGAAATTAACACAAATATAAGAGGAAGAAAAAAAGAATAATAAGAAGAATAACTAGATGTCATTCGTCTAAACGAATGATAGGATTTTCTGCAACTTGTGTTAATGCAAAAAGCAGGAGATAGAAGTTTCATGTAATGACTCACCTCTGGTAGTATTTCATATTCATGCTGATTAATTGACATTATATTCCGCAAAAAATAAGCGTTTAGTTACGAAGAAAAAAAAATAAATTAAGTAGCAGTAGTAGTAGTATGCTTATGACGTCATATGACGTCACGACTCAAAATATATTAAGAAATTCTGCAGAAATGCAAACTGTGTAAGTTTCAACTTTCTATCTCATCCCGAAGTTCTTTAGCCCTAAAATGAAATTTTTGGTCCTAAGTTCGAATCTTACTTCAGCCACAATACTTCGGTTTTTCAGAATTAAGGTAAGCTGACAGGATATTCACACCTTAGTTTCAAGATGTACCATCTGTAAAAATTTGAAGAAAAACTGATCATAAATGGCGGCTGTAGAGCGCGAACACCATTTTTCACTATTTTTAGCTCTGACGTCACGTGACGTCATAGGGTGCTGAAAATGCTGTTGCTTAAAAGCGCATACTTTACTGTCATAACTCTGAAATTTTCATTATTCTGAACAACTGGCATCATGTCTAAATCATTGCCCTAAAATGAAAATTACGAAGTATGCTTATCATATGACGTCACGACTCAAAACATTTGTAGAAATTCTGCAGAACTGCAAACTGTGTAAGTTTCAACTTTCTATCTCATCCTGAAGCTCTTTAATCCTAAAATGAAATTTTCGGTCCTATGTTCGAATCTTATTTCAGCCATAGAATTTCGGTCTTTCGGAATTCCGGTTAGCTGACAGGATATGCACACCTTAGTTTCAAGATGTATCATCTGTGAAAATTGGAAGAAAATCCGACCATAAATGACGGCTGTAGAGCGGGAACACCATTTTTCACTATTTTTAGCTTTGACGTCATGTGACGCCATAGGGTGCTGACAATCATTGAAATCAAAATTTCCTCACGTGACTAATAACCCATAAAAATTTCATCGTCCTAGGACTATTGCAACATATTAAAATAAGCGTTTAGTTAGGGCGAAGAAAAAAATAATAATAAAAAAATGACGTCACGTGACGTCATATGACGTTAATTTTCACATAATTGTTAAGACACCCAGAGACATACTAGCTGACAAAATTTCAACTTTCTATCTTAAATAGGACAGTTTTTATAAGCATTTAAAAATTGACGTCCTTAATTTGAATCCTGGATCCGCCATAGATGCTTGGACTTTTCGAATTTTGAAAAACGGACACCGGTATACACAATAAGAACGTAATATACACATTCTGTGAAAATTTGATGAAAATCGGCCCATTAATAATGGCTCTGGTCCGTGTACAAACTTTCGTAGTCCTTTTCAAATGTGATGTCATATGACGTCATAGGCTTCTTAAAGTCATTGAAATCGAAAATTCAGCGTCTGAATCATTTGTCATTAAATTTTCATTGCCCTTCGACAATTTCAACATATAGAAATACTCTTGTTAATATCAAAAATACATTATCATATAATGACGTCACGTGACGTCATATGACGTTTCTTTTCACAAAATGTTTAAGACTCTTAGAGACCTATATACTGACCAAATATCACTTTTCTATCTCAAATAGGACCGATTTTATAAGCATTTAAAAATGTATGACCTTGGTTCGAATCTTGAATTCGCTATAGAACCATGGACTTTTCGAATTTTGAAAAACGAAATGCACACAGAATTAAAATTAAAAAAAAGGCCCAAGGAAATTTAGTCAATTTCAAATGTGACGTCATATGACGTCATAGGCTTCTGAAAATCATTGAAATCGAAATTTCAGCATCTGAAGCATGCGGCATTAAATTTTCATTGCCCTTCGAAAATTTCAACATATAGAAATAATCTTGTTAGAATTAGAAATTCATTATCATATAATGACGTCACGTGACGTCATATGACATTTATTTTCTCAAAATGTTTAAGACTCCCAGAGACTTATATACTGACTAAATATCATCTTTCTATCTCAAATAGGACCGATTTTATAATAATTTGAAAATTTACGACCTTGGTTCGAATCTTGGAATCGCTATAGAACCTTGCACTTTTCGAATTTTGAAAAACGGACACAGGGATGCACAACTAGAACTTAATATACACATTCTCTGAAAATTTGACGAAAATCGGTTCATAAACAATGGCTCTTGACCGCGTACAAACTTTTGTTGCATATTTCAAGTGTGACGTCATATGACGTCATAGGCATATGAAAATCATAGAAATCAAACTTTCAGCGATTGAAGCATGTGTTATTAAATTTTCATTGCCCTTCGAAAATTTCAACATATAGAAATAATCTTGTTAGAATTAGAAATTCATTATCATATAATGACGTCACCTTGGTTCGAATCTTGGATTCGCTATAGAACCATGGACTTTTCGAATTTTGAAAAACAGACACAGGGATGCACAACTAGAATTTAATATACACAATCTGTGAAAATTTGATGAAAATCGATTCACAAACAATGGCTGTAAACCGCGTACAAACTTTTGTAGCATATTTCAAATGTGACGTCATATGACGTCATAGGCATATGAAAATCATAGAAATCAAAATTTCATCGCATCAAGTATATGCCATAAAAATTTCATGGCCCTGGGAGCATTGCAACATGATTAAAGTAACGCTCAGTTTGGAAAAAAAAAAGAATAAGAAGAATAAAAAAACATAACAAACCCAATAGGACTTTCTGCCAGTAGGCAGAAAGTCCTAATAAAGAAAAAAAAAGAAAAAAAGATAAGAGCATAAAATAAAAGAGAAAACAAATATGAGCAGAAGTTAAAAGTATCATAAATAAGCAAACTGGAACATAAATATACAAGCATAAAAAAGAAGCTAAACATTTAAAATCACATAACACATTTACACTTGGTGACGACCGGCCTGACAATTCCTGGTATGCTGTTCCACACCCGGTCAGCCTAAAATCTAAAAGAATGTTTGACTATCTGTTACTGCTGGCACTTCTAAGATGATTTCATATAAAAAATTTATGAAAAGGACTTTTTACTCATCTATGGTGCTCATCAAATATTTTAAATATTTTGGTGATACATTATTCATCATTATGGTGGCATATTTATGCCAGCCACTTATCCTCTTAGCTATGTGGAAACTTTTCTGAAAAATTGTCACATATTAAGTTATTTTCTGGTAAGAAGAAATCTTTCGTTTTATCCTCTTAGGTATCATAACAGGACAAAACTGCCAGCTATATATTCACTGAAGATAAGTAGATATCTCGCCCTTTTTCAAGTTATTCAGTTAAATTATGTGAATAACAGACAATTTTTTCACATAATTATCTGGAAAAAAGTGTGATATCCAGTTAACTTAAGTGAATATGTGATTGGCAGTAGTGGGCACTAACAGACAGTTTATTCCTGTTAAGATATCTAAGTGGAAAACTTGAAAATTTTCTACTTGCTAGATAATAACTGAATATGTGACAATTTTTTTAGAAAAGTTTCGACAATATAAAGTCAAACAAAAATGCCAGGTAACTTGGTTTCGTTGATCATTATTTAATCTTGGCATTTTTATTTGACTTGTTTGACTTAAGTTTGCGTGATTTTATTCAATTGCGTTTTATTTCCGGACAATCGGTGCAATCAGATACGACCGCCGAATATCGACCTATGCTGCACAAGGCGCACGTACAAACCCACTAAATTTTATGTTTTTTGGCTGAGTATAATCATTTGTTAGTTTCTTCCTATAATTGATTAAATCAATGCCTCTGGCAATATTAACCAGAGACATCTGAATATTCGGCGACCTTTCTTCGGCAATTGTCGGCCTTTCCGAGGTAAAATATACGGACTTTAAAGTGTACTACAATACGTGTGTGTATCACACGCCCTGCTAGCCTCAATAGTGACGTGCTGGAGTTCCAAACTGAAGGTTGTGGATTCAGAACATATGTATCTTCCTTTAATTTAATGAATTCAATAATGAAGCACATGCAAATCTCACAAAGCACGGCTCTATCGAACTTATTGTCGAACATTTTAGCGGCTTTACTCAATGCTGACTGACTGCATATAACATTAAACATGCCGTGTAAGAATTCTTCAAAACAATTCAAATCAAATGAAAATTCAGAAGTCAACAAATTATTCATCAATCTACACTGCAAATAATTAGAAGAAAAAAGAAGTGAGAAGAATTATGAATTTAATAAAAAAAATGTTTGTCTTCTCCAAGGATTCGAACCTGCTACCTATTGATTACAAGGCCGCTGAACTTACAACTGGATCATCCGGACTTTTTTTAAGTGTAAAACATTTGAAAGCATATTACATGTACTATTAAAACAAATTTTGGGATCGTAATAATTTACGGAAACTAGCGAAGTACATTACGGAGATGAATCAGTCTCAGGTCAATATGTAATTGAGCATGGAACATGAATTAAATCCTGAAAACATTTGAAACTTCAAGTTTATCGCTTTATAGAATACTATTCCATCAAGTATGAAACTGCTAGAATTATGATCCGGTGTAAATAAAACACCTAATAATTAAAAATACATACGTATATATAATTCTTAATTTGGCATCAAATAACTCATTTATAGTGGACAAAAGCGTGTGTAAATAACAAATGTTGAAAGAAGGAATGAGTTCAGAGGTGATACAGCTGGTTTCCGAAAATATGATACATGTAGCAATATTTTGTAAAATATCTGTATTATCCATATTCTAAAATAATCAGGATTATATTAGTCACTAAGTATCATAATACTTTGTGGATATTCGCAGGACAGATCAATGGTCACGTGTCTAGATCATACAGTGTGTAACAAACACGACCCGGCCCGGGACCGAAACCGGTCCGCCGGCGTGCAAGTCCAATGCTCTAACCACTGAGCAAAAGAGTCGACTCCCTGACGCAGTTGTCAGAGATTATACTTATACCCGTGACGACGCATAGTCACAAGTGTATGCAAAAAATAAAGTTGACGATTGTGTTTTAAGGCCAGTAATACTTATTACTTTTATACATGTACTTATTTTGACAGTTGTGGTCGATCTCCATAATGTATTTAACGTTATCAAAGACCTATAAAACAAAGATCACATTTCCATCAAAATGATACCTTATGTATGAAAATTAGTCTAGAAATAAGTGTTTTATATTAAATAGAAAGGTATCTGCATGATGGTAACTATGTAAATATGTGTTGTTTTACTCAGCTACACTGGTTTAATTTAAATCATAATTTAAAAGAATTTTTAAGATAAATCAAACTGAAAATACCTCCGTGCAGTAGAGAAATGATTATTTTATAATTTGGTTACATTTTCCTTTTTGATATTCCATACTTATTTGAATGTTTGCCTTTGTTTGCTGGTTGACTGTTATTCAGAGATGACCGCTAATCAGGTTTGACAAAGTAGTTTGAATCACTTTATTCATCACCTCTGTCCTTTCAGCGGTCCATTGTTACATGCTGTATACCATTAGGCAGTCAGAAATATATATATATATATATATATATATATATATATATATAAACATATACCCGAATTTGATCACCGAAAAACAATGAAACCAGTCTGAAACAGTTTTGTTATACCTAGCACAAACCTGCATATTATAAATAGCATTCAAATCAGGATATAAAATAAATACAAAGACAAATTGTTTTATTTATTTTAATGATATATTTGAGGAAAATAATTAAATGTTATCAGAAAAGCAAACAAGCGATTTTCAATAAGTATGAATGCGTGTATAGAAATACATGTATAGACTTTATTATTCTTCTTAATTTAAAAAGAGATACCTATAATGAAATAAGCATGCCATCGTTTCAAATTGCGTGTGAATTATTAAGAAGCATCTGAAACACAATTAGACAAAGCTTATTGTGCAGACATTTACACGGACAATAAGAACACAGTGTGCCTTTGCGGACAAAATTTACAAAAGATATTGGGTTTTATAGAAACTAAAAAGAAAGACCCAACCCAGTGAAGGCATTTTGATGGAATAATTATCCTTGTGGTTATCATCATCTTATGTTCGTTAAATCCATGAATACTTTTTCACGCCTTGTTTAAAATGTTGAAAAGAAGAGCTTCAATCTCACTTGTATCTAGAATTCATCATGTAGTTTGCTACAATGTCTCATGATAAAATATAATATTCCAGATGTGAGGCTCGTGGGTAGTATCCGCTCTGAGTTCAAGATTTGCTAATAAGATACCCCGAGAATGATGAATAATCAGCACCATAAACAGTTAAAGATTCTTTATAGTTCCTCACCGAGAACCTGTCGCCTTTGTTCAGTTCCACAATCATCGTTTGACTTCCAGAATCGTGGCGCGTTTCTGTACCATGCGCGTAAATGAGTGCCTTAGCGATTCCATTTACAGCGAAATAGAACCAAATTTCGCCATCCTTAGTCGTCAGTAATGTGGAAGAGAAATGATAAATGCCGGGAAATGGCGCAATGAACTCTCCGCTGTCTTTGTCAAAACCAGAGCCAATATTCACGATTACATTGTCGAAAAGGATGGCCTGATTCCTTTGTATGTTCTTTGGAAGAGTTTTCAAAGTTGCATAAAACGCAATTAATGCCGTTTCTGTTTTGCCCTGGACATTTTTGGCGTATTCAAATTCTTCTATATTTCTGTAAACCCCTTTTTTTTTTTTTTTAAAAATTTTTTGACTCAATTCCTCTAGCTCTGATATCGCATTGTCGAGAGTACTCTGTAATCGTTCTGCACGAACTTTACAATCGCGTATCTCCGCTTGAAGATCTCCAATTGATTTAGTCATTCCGTCCATTTTCACATCCATACGCACAGATTTCTCTAAAAGCTTTTCTTGAAACTCAAACCGAGAGCACTGGGGTTCCTCAGATGAAACATGGCAGACCATGATTGCTAACAATAGCCAGATTAACACCAACATCATCTTCATTGACAAACTCTACAGAACTGAAAACGCCAGTATGTAGCCTGGTTTAAGTGACTTTCATCCCTCGAAAAATACACAATAATGCAATTTCATTCGCTGTTAGCATTGAAGGAAGTAAAATAAGATCCGGGTGTATTACGGGCCTTCATTTATTGCCCGGTGTTACTCTGCAGATGACTCGTCTTTCGGTCCTCAAGAATATCACAAGAATCACACACTTGCAATTTTTTCCCTAATTCAAAACAGTAACAATCAAAAGCCGATCTTTAACTCCATTCATAATGCAATGGGAAAGGTGAAACGAAAAAGCATGAATGTTAACCTACTGCTATCATTTATTTATCGAAAAAGGGAAATAAATCACACACACGTATATATTAATGAGTAAATTTGCTGATAGTTAATACTTTATATTTTAACAGCTCGTTCACAGATGAAGCTATTTTCATAAACGCCCCTTTTGGCAAAATCCGTTAAATATAGATTACAGAATCCCCAAAGAATACCGCGATACCACGTGACACGTTCTGATATATGGCCGGGTAGTGAATTCATAATTTTACCATGTGATGTGAGCGCATGCGCGAAGAATAATTGTGATCAGTTATGTGACGGCACACGAAAATAAATTTTTTAAATAAATGTGTATATGTTTTATGCTTCTAAATATAGGTTCAATACCGTTAGTCACTCTATTACCTATGATGGAGAAACCACCTTTTTTTCAAAATCACGGAATGTTACATTGGATGACCATACGTCTGTAGTTGGTTATAGATAGACGTTATACACACGTATACTTAAAAATCAAAATTTCAGTCGGTGACCTTTTGTGAACGAGCTGCTTTATAAGAATGGTCTTACAAAACATTCACCACGTCCCCCTCTTCTTTTCCTTCGTTTACTCATACATGAATATGAGTGTATCGTTAATTTATGTGCGATAAGAAAGAAGGTATATATTCTTAGCCCACATCTTTCAAATACGCATACATATTTATATAAATGCATGACGTCATCCTTGAAGGCGCCAATAAATATATAGGGGATATTTATTTGTTTGGTTATGGAATATATCTTATAGAGAATTGATACAATTTTAATAGCGTGGCGAGAGAGAAAATGGGAAAATAAATCACTTCTAGATGTGATATATTCCATATTCACTCAAAACAAACATATTTTCTTTTTATTTTATGCTAACTTCTGCCACATACCCGTATGCATAGCCGTTATCAGTAAAACTGTAATTCCGCCAGATCTATACCTATCTATGCTTTTATTAAATAATATTGTGTATCTCCATAGACGAGAAGCAGAGGCAAACGGAAGTATTATTCATCGGTCAGAGATATTTTACAAGAAGCGGGTTTTAGCGATGTATGGATGTATCCAGAATCTGTCAACTTTAACATGTTCGTTCGACTACTAACAAATAGATAAAATATATTTATTACAGTCAACGGGAAATTGATGTAAGAAGCTGTACATCGGTGTATTTATTTAAAGAAATAAAAGCAACTTTTGAATGGCCATCTTAATTATTACTTAGAAATATTATGGCCAAAAAAAGAAAAAAAAAGAAAAAAAAGAAAAAAGAAATTCATCGCATAATCTATCAACTGATAAAGGTAGACACTTAAATATTACAAGGTCTGATAGGAAATGATTATATTGTGACAAAAATGATACTGAAGACGAGTTTCATTTCATTTTGATTTTCCGTATTATGCTGATTTCAGATTAAAATATATTTCAAAGTAATTTTCCAATAGATCCAACAATTATAAATTCAGTGAAGTACCTAACACGAACAACACTGTATATTAAAAAACGCTTTTTATGGTAAACATGCATCAAAATATAGAAGTTCTTTGAATACGTAATAATATTGATATGATAATTAAATTTTTGTTCCTAAGTATAAAATATGTAATTTTTGCAAGTGATATTTGAATTTACTGCTTGTTAGTTATACGTCTATAGAATGTTCTATATTTAGCATACATCTTTACATATCTGATAACCTGTGTATGTCACTCTCACAAAATTAATTTGGAAATCTATCATATTTATCTTTTTATCATTATCATCTTTGCATGCATTGTATATATGTTGTAGAGGTATAAAATGGCACTTGTACTTACTGTTGAGCTAGCTTTTGTGCCGACATGGTAGAGTGTCCGATTTGCATACAAAGGGTCCCGAGATCGATACAAGCTCGAGGCAGTAGGATTTTACTTAGTCACATATTTTGTTTATGTGACGATGAGCTTATATGCTTATGTCTTAAAATAAACATATGTTCTGTTCTATACCACTCGCACTATGGGATACGAATTTTATCTCATTGATAAAACACAGTATTTCATCAGTTAGTAAAATATGTTTTATCACCGTGGAAATCGTACATTCATCAATATTTCTTTTCCAAATTTTGAAAGACATTAAAAGATTATAAAAGCTGAAAAGGTTAGTTACAATCAGTCTTGAGTATTCATTATGTAAAAATGTCTCGATAGGTCTTCAGATATAAAGGCTGTGAACAGGGATATATATGTGTGTTTTCGATAACCGTGGAATCAATATATGCATTGTTACACATCAAAAATATTGAACGACATTTAAAAAAAACCCCTAAATTCCAATATATGTTGAGTATTCATTATGCACATAAGACTCAAACAGACATATGTCTCGAGTCGCATTTGGTCTCAGGATTCGGAAATAAGGTATCCCGAAAATGATGAATAATGACTCCGATAAACGTTCGCACTATCATATAGGCTTTTAATTGAGACTAAGTCGCCTTTGTTCAGTTCCACAATGATGATTTGGCTTCCAGAATCGTTGCGATTTTATGTACCGTGCGCGTAAATGAGTGACTTTCATTTCATTTACACTAAAATAGAACCAGATTTCACCATCATTAGTCGAAAGTAAAGTGGATGAGAAATGATAAATGCCGCGCAATGGCGCAATGAAATCCCCGCGGTCTTTGTTAAAACCAGAACCATTATCCACAAAACTTTGTCAAATATGTCCCTTCGCTACGTTGTATGCAGTAGTCGCCAAAGTTGCAGAAAACACAATCAATGTCTCAGGTGGTGGGTTTTCCGTTTCCCCCCTGTACACTTTTGGCTCTTTCTATTTTTTCTGATATATTCTGTACAAGTTCCCGAATGTCAGCGACCTCGTGTTTTTTGGTTTTTTTTTGGTTGTTTTCAACTTCTGATTTGAAGAGTTTCTTTAATTGACCCAATTCCTCTAGCTCTGATTTCGCATTGTCGAGGGTACTCTGTAATCGTTCTGTATGAACTCTACAGTCACGTATCTCCGTTTGAAGATCCCTAATTGATTTAGTCATTCCGTCCATTTTCACACCCATACGCACAGATTTCTCCAACAGCTTTTCTTGAAACTCAAACCGAGAGCACTGGGGTTCCTCAGACGAAACATGGCAGACCATGATTACTAACAATGGCCATATTAACACCAACATCATCTTCATTGTCACAATCTAAAAGAATACTAATGTAAGTATGTGGAATAGCTCTCGTGAATTTGATCTCTCATAAATTACAAGCCTATTTTATTGGCAAATAAATGAAGGAAGCTAAAATAATATCCGGATGTATTACAAACATTCACTTATGGTTGGCAGTCCCTGGATCCTATTTTACGGTCCTAAAGAAACCACACAATTGTAGCACTAATTAATAACCCTTCGTTCAGTTCATAAATCGATGAAAAGTTTGTTTGTTAATAGGGTTTAACCCGACAGAATTTCAATCATTTGGAGATGATGTCTACTTGAGACAGATATAGTGCTGCCACCATGTAGTATCAAGATCTCCAATTGACTAAGTCATTCCGTCCTTTTTCACATTCATGCGCACAGATATTTCCAACAGCTTTTCTTGAAACTCAAACCGAGAGCACTGGGGTTCTTCAGATGAAACATGGCAGACTATGATTGCTAACAATGGCCATATTAACACCAACATCATCTTCATTGTCACAATCTAAAAAAATACTAATGTCTGTTTGAGGAATAGCTCTCGTGTGTTTGATCTCTTATAAGTTACAATTCTATTTTATTGGCAGATTAATGATGGAAGTTAAAATGAGATCCGGATGTATTACTAGCCACCAATTATGGTTCGCAATTGCTGGATCATGACTTAACAACCTAAATTTAATTATAACAGGCCTTACCAGACGCATGACCCCAGAGCTATTCCTTCGCTCATGAAAATACAATGAAAAAAAATGAAAAGAAAAAAAAAGCGTATGTTGAGACTTCTTTCGGCATATCCCTTTCTCAGATCATATTGTAATCAAATGGAACATTATGTATGAAATCATCATTCATGGTCATCATTTAGTTATGAAACGAAAAGCAAATACAGGTTGCCAGGGTGAGAACCTTTGTCATGCATCGAGTGCCGCAAAGGACCGTCCTTTTTAGCTCACAAGAGCACAACGTATTAAATGTTATCTATTGTGACTACCCTGCGTCTTGCGACGTCAATAATTTGCTTTAAAAGACATCTCCTCTGAAGCCACTGGGTAGAAATTGATGAAACTTGGCATGGATGATCCTTCACAAAAGTTAATAGATTAAATTCATGCATATCTCTGGTTGCCATGGTAACCAGCATCATTAAAAAAAATCTTCAAATTCATCTCCACTGAAATCAATGGTCAGAATTCTAATTTTCCTTTGGCACAATTTGACATCTCATAGTCATCTACCATATTTCTCAAATATGAAGATGATCCTTCGAAAAATGAGGCTCCTACGGGTCGGCTAGATTCCTTATATACATGTACTATACATAGAAACTTTCAAAATTCTTCTTTTGTGAAAGCATTATAGAATTTAATTTCAATTGCCATGTAAGTTCACCTCTCATGGCTGACTACTATAATTGCTAAAATAAAGTTGATACTTGCAAAAATGAGGCCCCTATGGTCGGCTAGTTTACTCTATATAGAAAATTTAAAAAATGCTTCTTTTCTAGAACTAATGTTCAGAATTAATTCTTGTTTTGCACTTATGATAACCTCGTGTTTTTATACCATAATTGTATAAGCATTTTCGATCCTTTGAAAACAGAGGCATCCAGATGATTGACTAACTTAAAAATCCGTTGTATGTAAACCTTGATTTGGTTCAAGGTAAAATCAAGTGACTTGGACTGATTTAAATAAGCTTATGTACTCTGGTGAGCGATCTAGGGCCATCATGCATATTACACTTTGAAAATTAAACTTTACATTGGCTTGATAAAAAATGTGGATTTTATTTTTTTTATTAATGTCTCATCTTTGTATATACACAGATTACGTATATACTATTAACAATTTAAAATGTATAAAGCCACTCAAAATTCTACTATAAGAGACATATGTTTCTTTCTTGTATTTGATAGAATACGAATGCAGCAATGAGTGGACATGAATCCATGTCTTTATTTTTGAAAACATAATTTGGAATTCTCCGCCTTATGAAATATGCTTCGATCAGGTAAAAACATCATCATACATCACGCTGTGTCACAAGCTTCAGAGCCCACTTCGGATATAGGTCCCAGGTGTAGGCCTATTCGGTGAATAGCACTCGAACCGTATACGAAAAAAAAAAAAAAACAGAAAAGAAAATTCATATCAAAAGGCGAATACAGCTCGCATACACTTTGATTAAACTGGTGATGATTCAGAAGTCATACAAATTCAAATGATTTCATGTCACACGTTGAGGATGTTGATTATAGTTTGGATGCCATGCCGTTGATCTGTCAGAACTCACGAGCAATCGCACGTAGAACATGTTCAGTTGGCCATTCAAAGTCGTATGCCATGCTGAATGGTCAGCAATCAAGGTATTCGTATTAGAATGGTCAAGTGACTGACGAGCTAAAATGTAAGGCAGCATTTTATTCAACTTCGCATAGTAGTCTAAATGGCGAGCTGAATGGTCAACAAGAATGGTATTCGACTTTACGGTCAGCCAGAATGGTATTAGATTTGAACGGTAGGCAGAACAGTGTTAAATTCATCTCATACACAAAGTATGTTATGTTAACCAGTCTCAGTATTTTGCAAACCAGTCTGTGTGTTTCACGCGCCCGACATTTTGACACTTTCTTTTGTTTTGATAGCAGTACACAAGGAACAAACTGACAACAGGTCCAAGTGTCAGTTTGTTTCGAAAAATGGGACGTTAATGGATCCCTTTATCAAAAGCGATGTGTATGATGTTTGCATCTTTTTGTCCAATAAATTTAGCAAAAGGCGTTTGATAATGCTATGTTTTCGATGCATCGTCATTATCAACATCGAAATCAAACTGATGGTAATTAATACTTTAATTGATAAATAATGTGCACTTCATGAAATGCATTCAGAATTCATTTTGCATTTCTTACGTTCACTGTAACTATCAAAACTATGAGTAAGAAACGTAAAGAACTTTCTCTCAAAGACAAAATTTTATTGATTAATGATAGCCATGGTAAATCTCATCGTGTTCTAGCTGAACAGTTTGGCAATGGAAAGACTCAGGTATAAAACATGAATCAATATTCATTATCATTAACAGCAACCTTGATTATAAGTTTTATTTTAAACAATATGATTTTTTCTTCGGAGTCTATGCCTAAATGACTTCCGATATGGATGCAATTATTCTTTTAGATTTACTTTTTAACAATTTAAAAAAATAAAACTTATAATAACGAAACTTAAAATGGCTTATTTAATGAGTTATTGAATAATCAATTGATTGCACAAAACTCACATAGCAAACACAACACATAACACACAAGTGTAGGGTTGATGTGTCAAAGGGACATAAGGGACATAATCCCTTTTGACTTTGTGAAACCTTGCTATTAAGGCCAAATTTCAAATTAAGGCCACTCGTGCCGGTCCCATACGTGGCCTTAATATTGAGGTTCCTCTGTACACCATAAAATAACTTGAGTGTTCTATCAAAAAAAAAAAAGAAAAAAAAAAAAAGACAGCAACAAGTACCTGGAATACAATTCCACATTATGTACGAAATATATACTCGGAGAGTAGAGCTAATTGGGGAGCTATATACGAAAACGTTTTCAAATATACCATTGCTACCCGAATAGCTATTTTTGAGGTGAACTCTATAGGGTGTGACAAGGCTGGTATAATCTTAATACGGGGTACTTAGTTTTAAAGCTATATAACTGGGATATTAATCACCTTCTGTTATAGCTATAGTTTGCCGGTATCTTTATTAATTTTCCTATACATATATATTGCTTTTGAATTCTGAATATATTTAATAGAATCTGTCCAAAAGAATTCTTATACTCAAATAGTATGGTTTATTTTATTTTGAAGATATGCTAAAGGTGATTAAACTCCCGGTAGGGAATGCTCTTTTTCAATGTTACCAGTCCTGTGAATATAGTATAATGAACACGACATACGCTTTTGATGTCAGAATTATCACAAGGAGAGTAAAGTTGAAGACATCAAAGAGTCTGATGAAGAAATACTAATTAACTCTGGACTTCCAAATTACTAAACATGTCAAGCATTTGACAAACTATTTAAAGGACTTTGATAAAATATCCCTGATATTATAACATGTCGCAAACTAAAACTAAGGGCAATTGACGAATTACTCTTACTATGACAAGGTTGAGACTAGACTTGTTTGCAATAATATAGTGAATACAGACTTAAGGTTCTGGGACCCTAATTTATGATATAATTACTTCCAGTATTCCAACTAAGATTGAAAAAGGGGATGAAATTTGTTTCTTTTTTTAATTTTTGTACCCTTTCTATAAGAGAATTGTTACTTTACTCTCAAAACTGGGAGTACTGAAGACCAATTTAGAGGCAAACTACTCCCATAGGTTTTTTTGTTTTTTTTGAACATTCTATTTCCATTATATACCGATTGTATAATGTCTCTTACATTATACTATCGATATATAATATAGTTTTTGGGATTACTAATAACATGCCTTAGAGTATAAGACAAACAATTTTACAGTTTGGATGAGATTTACCATCGGTAACTTAAGTTTTGGTGTATATAAGTGTAATTCATTCTTCCGTGGCTATTCCATATTCAATTTCCTAATTTTAACGAGATATTTATTTCCCTGCTGGGCTGCTGGACTGCTTACTTCACACATCCAGCAGCCGAATTCTTTTACATAAACCATAAAGGTGTCTGAAATTAATGTTAATATGTATAATTCAGCCTTTCGAGGCAATTCTACATCTTTTTTTATCATTTTACTAAGATCGAGTCTTCGAAATTGTGTCGAAGACTTGTATGCTGCAACCAAAACTGTAATTCATAAAGCGGGGAGAATCGATTTCTGTTATGAAAATATAAAGCTATAAACATGAATCTGCGTTTGGTATTAATGCAATGTATGTATTATTCAGGCTCCCTTGGCATTTCCTCATCCATCTACATTCTCGCTGCTTAGATGCTAATGTCACGCTGTCAGAATGCTGGGTTGCTAACTTAACACTGCAAAGGCTGCTGGGAGCTACCAACTTTACGAAATTACGAAACATGTAATTTTTTTAACCAAAACTTGGCTAAACAATGCTATATATTATACAGAAACAGGACTGTGAAAAAGAAACACACTTGTTATATCTTTCTTTTTTTAATTTTATATATTCATAGTCCTTTTTTTTTTCATACTGAATCTTCAAAAGCGTACTGTCTGTAACATACTAGTAATGTAAATACAATCATGGGATTTGCTTCAAAGTTTGCAGCATTTTTTTAATGAATAGATAATTATGCAAAACTTATGAAATTTAACCACAGCGTGTCGACTTTTTTATTCTGTAAGTGAAGCAAGTATCAAAATTTTGACCGTCGCACATTAACCTAAAATAATAAAATATCTATACAAACCAAAAAATAAAATTAAACACTTTTTTTCTTTCTAAATATGATATACTCATAAAGAGAAAATATGAGCCTATTGAGATTCGACATCAAAACCCTCATTTTCAAAGCAATTGGCAGTAATTTTAGCCTTTTTATGGATACTCTTCAATTAGAGGTAATACATTAGAGTTCCGGAACTTACTACTAAGATATTCATTACATGGTGGGTTATCGTGTTTACGTATTTGCCGCAGTCATTTGTCATAATTATAACCAAGACTGAGCATTCTTGAAAAACATATTCCCAGTTGATTTATTTCATTTCGTTATGTACATCAGGACTGTACAGGAATACACTGGGAGTTTTTTTTCAGGCTCTGTCTTCCTTAGAGAACCAGTCCAAATCACATTCAAATTATAAATAACAGATTCTGTTGGTGTGAGTGTTGTTGTTGTTTCTTACATTTATTTCAAAACTCTGGGGTGGTTCTGCTTCAGGTGTTGAAATTAAAACACAGGGTGGTATAATAGACTTTTTTCATTAAGTGATGTTGTTTTGGAAGATACAAACTTTCTTCATTTAAAGAATGACTTTGACCAACAATGTTAAGTTGAAATGCCCCCCAGGGAACACATTACTGAAAACTAGAGGGTCATGATGCCCCTAAATCGCTTACCTGAAATCAACTGCTAGAGAGAAAATGCTTAAGTAAGGAAAAATATTTCACATAATATATAGTATTTAAATTTGATTAATTTTTAGCTCTGGTGGTAGGCGGACCGGAACGATTTTAGCTATTTTTTGCTCAGTGCCACCTTTCATCAAAATCTGCTCAGCAGTTAAAAAGAAAGTGCCAATTAAAGATTTTTCTATTTATAGCTCTGATGGCCATCTTGGTTGGCGGACCAGAACATGTTCAGTGATTTTTGCTCAGCACCTCCTAGGGAATAATCCTGTAAAATATTATCAAATTAGGTGATGTCATTTAAAAGTTTTTTATGTTTAGCTCTGGCAGCCATTTTGGTTGGCAGACCAGAACGTTTTTAGCTATTTATGTTTATTACTACCTAAGGATCATTCCTGTAATGTTTCATCAAAACCGGCTCCTCAGCGTAGTTAAGGAGATGTCATTTAAATTGTTTTCTATTTCTAGCTGTGGCAGCCGTCTTTGTTGTCGGACCGTAACGGTTTTAACTATTTTTGCTCAGTTCTACCCCGTTTGGACTCGGACTTATCAAACCAATTTCATCATCTATACAATTAAACAAAAACATCTTATCATTGAAGGGGACTTTATTACGGTGATTTATGAAAAGGTGATTCTATTTGGCACTCCCTCTCTGGTCCGTAAAAATTCAGCCTTCGCGTATAAAGGCAAATAATGCTGTAATAAAATAGCAATAAAAATAGTCTTCGTCACAAGCCTTGGAGAATACTGTAGGTGATTGACACATACATACATCCTGTATATGTATTGCCGGTTAATCACTCCATTTGGCCGATTAAATGTGAAGGAGTCATAGTTTGATATCATTGAATAAAATAAATATAAAATCAAATTATTCCACTGTCAATAAACGTAGCTAGACATACACAGCGTTTTAATAATTATTACACCATTATCTGAAATAGAACCACAACCCATACAACTTCTTTGTGTACTCAGTAGCATTTAAGCTCTGGTTTTCGTTATTCATTGAGTGTTATATGCCACATATTATGTTTTTCCACGTTATATCGAATGCACATGTCAAAATCTTTTAGAGGATTACTTTTAGCTTTGTAGCCACAATAGTACAACATCAAAATATCTAATATACGTTAACGAAAACCTGAGAATCTACTTTCTTTCCAACTGAGTATTTTTTTATGTTTTGAACATTTATTTAACAGCAAGTCCTGCGAAATATTTACCACTTTTGTGCATTTTTTTTTATAAATGTCTATGAGCATATCGTACAGCAGTCATATTACAGATAGAGTATATGTGTTTCGATTTCTCTTATCTATATTGTATAGCTATAGATGTGGTCTCTTGGCGTGGAATCTATGTACATGTATCCTCCGCCACGCATTTTTTATATGTTGAAAAACGTTAAAAATTTACGAAAACTGAAAAGGTCGAGATCAATCAACCTTGAATGCCAATGTATCATAGTAACACATATAGGACTCCATGGGTGAAAGGCATGAGTTAGAGCCGCGAGGGGTTTAGGATTTAGAAATCCGATATCCCGAGAATGATGAATAATGACTTCCCAGAACAGTCACACTACGAGATGTGCTTTTCACTGAAACCCTGTCGCCTTTGTTCAGTTCCACAATGATAGTTTGGCTCCCAGAATCGTGGCGCCCTTCTGTACCATGCGCGTAAATGTGTGCCTTATTGATTCCATTTACACTGAAACCGAACCAAATTTCGCCATCATTAGTCGAGAGCAATGTTGAAGAGAAATGATAAATGCCGGGCAATGGCGCAATGAACTCTCCGCTGTCTTTGTCAAAACCAGAACCAATATTCACGATCACTTTGTCAAAAAGGACGGATTGCCCCTTCGCTATGTTGTATGTAGTAGTCGTCAAAGTTGCAGAAAACACAATCAATGTATCAGACGCTGGGTTTTCCATTTTGTCTTGGAAACTTTTGACTGTTTCATATCTTTCTGATATATTCTGTACAAGTCCCAAAATGCCAGCTACCTCGTGTTTAGGAATTTGATTGTTTTTAACTTCTGATTTGAAGAGTTTTCTAAGTTGACTCAGTCCCTCTAGCTCTGATATCGCATTGTCGAGAGTACTCTGTAATCGTTCTGTATGAAATTTACAATCACGTATCTCCTCTTTAAGATCTCCTATTGATTTAGTCATTCCGTCCATTTTCATATCCATACGCACAGATTTCTCCAACAGCTTTTCTTGAAACTCAAACCGAGAGCACTGGGGTTCCTCAGATGAAACATGGCTGACCATGATTACTAACAATGGCAAGATTATCACCAACATCGTCTCCATCGTCACAATCTAAAAAAATACTAATGTCAGTATGTGGAATAGTTCTCGTGAGTTTGATCTCTCAAAAGTTACAATTCTGATTTAATTGGCAAATTAATGAAGGAAGCTAAAATAAGATCCGGATGTATTACAAGCTTTCACTTATGGTTGGCAGTTTCTGGATCCTGTTTTGCGGTCCTAAAGAAAACCACACAATTGTAGCACTAATTAGTAACCCTTCGTTCAGATCATAAAGCGATGAAAAGTGTGTTTGTTTGTTTATTGGGTTTAACCCGACAGAATTCAGTCATTTGGAGACGATGTCTACTTAAGACAGATATAGTGCTGCCAGAATGTAGTATCACGCCGTAGACATGTGACATGATACCATATCCAATCACATTATCCTGACACCGGGCCAAACCAATCCAGAAACTACCTTTATATGCTAAGCGCCAAGCATGTGAGCTACACCAGTACCATTTTGTACGACTTTGGTATGTCGCAACCGGGGATCAAACCTCCAGATTCGGGGTCTGGATGCCCTAACCACTCGGGTACATGGTTCGGTACAATGAAAAGTATAAAGCTAAAGGAAACTATGTATGAAATACATCTAGTAAATGTAAATCGATGATAAATTAACGTCCACTGATTGCTATCGTGTACTCATCGATCACTAATACAGATGTTTTCCTTTCTTCCATGGTAACACCCGAGAAGCATTGCCTTCGGTGCCTGCAATGCTGAAGAAATTCACATGTGAATTCCTTGTGGCAAGACCTTTCCATCAATGTAACACTTTTGAACTTTGACCTATATTTGAAATGTTGAACAAAAATTTTTACGTTGGCCATAACTTTTTACTATCTGACAAACATCTTTTATATTTGTATGCATATTCATCTTGACAAGGGCTATTCAGATATACCTGAATATTTTATCTATCAACCTTTACCTTTGACCTTCTTTCGCCATAACTTTATAATAGATATTTCTTTGTCATTTTTCAATTTCAAAAAAAAAAAATCTTTATATTCTGGTTTGTCATCATATGAACCTGTGCAGGTATGATTTTGGGTCATGATCTTTAGGCAAATAAAAAATAACCTTTTTTTTAAATGTTTTCTGGATTAGCAAATATGTTTTTATTTAAATATTTTACATCTTTGTGTTGTATACATTCTATTCCATGCATAGGTCAAGGTCATCCTTCAAGGTCAAAGGTCAAATTTAAAGGATATTGTACTTCAGCTTTCCATTTAAAGGCTTACAGTTTTAGTTGTAATTTTCATAGTCAACTTTTTCAAATGTTCAAGAAAAATATGTATCGTTGGCTAAAACAGATGAGCGTTGGCACCCCCATGCGGTGCTCTTGTATAAATCTACTTTCACTTTGTGATATATTACTTGGTGTCACTAATTTGATTGGAAATGCCAGGCTAGAAATTGTTTCCCTTGTTTAATGATTAAAGATAAAAGGTTTGCGATGAACTTTGGTGTGTAAGTATGAATTAATACATTAACAGTGAATGCCCTTTGGCATGTGATAGATTTCAACTGACATGTAAAACATGTAATTAAGAGTTTTACATTGTTACAACAGGAAATGTGAATGTATGTATGTTTTTTTTCCCCTTTTTTGTGAAGTACTCTCCTTGGAGGAAATTTAATATTTGGAGGAAACAAAGCCATAATTTTCTTATTAAGTATAAGTAGGCAGACACTTAAAATGGTCTTCTTGGAGGAAGGGAGTCCTTCAGGCTCAATAACATGTTTTTCGGGTACTTATTACAAGTGTAGTCAATATATTGCACTTTACTCTTGTGCTCAGTATTAGCCTTTGCAACAAAGTTTTTGGGGGGAGGTATACTGGAATCAATTTGTCCATCTGTCTGTCAGCCTGTCTATCTATTGTCACAATTTTTTCAGCTCTTCGTCTCCAATACTCCTTGCTTGAATTCGATGAAACCTCACAGGATTGATCAGTATTTAGTTTAGTTATGCATACCGTAGACAAGTTTGGGTCAGATGTATTATGACAGAGTTATTTCCCTTTATATTTTTGATGCAATCTTGTCTGCAGTTCATAACCAAAACCCCAGGGGCCTGAATTAAATGATATTTCACGGGATTGAAAAGCATCATGTGTAGTTGTACATATCATCAGCATGTATGGGTAGTTTGATTTATCACAGAGTTATGGCTCTTTGTATATTTAAGCAGTAGGTATATATAATGTGCATGCAGTCTTTTTTCACACTTTATCCCCAAAACCCTTGATGTGAAATGGATGAAACCTCACTGGATTGATTGGTACCAAGTTTAGCTGTCCATGTTTTTGGCATGTCTGGTTTGGATGTATCATCACAGTTATAGCCCTTTGTTTCTCAGCCACACATGTCCATACAGGTTCTTGTCAACGATTAAGCCTTCAAAACCTTTTGCAAGAATTTGATGAGTTTTAATAAGATTGATAGGTACCAATTCAAAATATTGTACAATGGGAAATAAACATACGTTTGTGATTTTTTTCACAGTCAGTGATTGGTCAGTTTAATTCAATTATTACTCCAGGTATAGACGATCCCTTGTTGAAATGGTCTATTACATGAAACTTTAAATATATATATAGACAGAAATTCAATTGCATTGTTCAGGAACTATAACTCCACATTATTGCTTTAGCTCACCCGAGCACGAAGTGCTCAAGGTGAGCTTTTGTGATCGCCCTGCGTCCGTCGTCCGTCGTCAACAATTTACTTTAAATGACATCTTCTCTGAAACCGCTGGGTAGAATTTGATTTAACTTGGCAGGGATGTTCCTTGGGTTAACCTTCACAAAAGTTGCTAAATAAAACTTGATCCATGTAGAACTCTGGTTGCCATGGCAACGGAAATAAACAATTAAGGAAAACTTTAAAAATCATCTCCTTCAAAACTTTTGGTCAGATTTCAGAATATTTTGGAAAAGATGTTCTTTGGGTAACTCTCTACCAAGATTGCTAAAATTATTCCGATCCATAAAAAAAAATGGCCGCCAAGGGCGGGGCTAATTTGCCTTAAATGTATATAGTAAAATCTTTAAACATCTCTTCTGAACATGGCCGCCAGGGGCGGGGCTAATTTGCCATATATTTTTATAGTGAAATCTTTAAACGACATCTCCTCTGAAGCCGCTGGACAGAATTTGATTAAATTTGGCAGGGATAATCCTTGGGTGAAGCTTCACAAAAGTTGCCTAGATTATTCCGTTCCATAAAAAAACATGGCCGCAAAGGGCGGGGCTAATTTGCCTTATATGTACATGTATATAGAAAAATCTTTAAACGACATCTCCTCTGAAACACTTTACAGAATTCGATTAAATTTGACAGGAATGATCCTTGGGTGAAGCTTCATAAAAGTTGCTAAAATTATTCCGATCCATAAAAAAACATGGCTGCCAGGGGCGGGGCTAATTTGCCATATATTTTTTATAGTGAAATCTTTAAACGACATCACCTCTGAGGCCGCTGGACAGAATTTGATTAAATTTGGCAGGGATAATCCTTGGGTGAAGCTTCACAAAAGTCGCTTAGATTATTCCGATCCATGAAAAAAACATGGCCGCCAAGGGCGGGGCTAATTTGCCGTATATGTACATGTATATAGTAAAATCTTTAAACGACATCCCCTCTGAAACACTTTACAAAATTCGATTAAATTTGACAGGAATGATCCTTGGGTGAAACTTCATAAAAGTTGCTAAAATTATTCCGATCCATCAAAAAACATGGCCGCCAGGGGCGGGGCTAATTTGCCATATATTTTTATAGTGAAATCTTTAAACGACATCTCCTCTGAAGCTGCTGGACAGAATTTGATTAAATTTGGCAGGGATAATCCTTGGTTGAAGCTTCACAAAAGTCGCTTAAATTATTCCGATCTATAAAAAACATGACCGCCAAGGGCGTGGCTAATTTGCCTTATATGTATATAGTAAAACCTTTAAACGACATCTCCTCTGAAACACAAGACAGAATTCGATTAAATTTTACAGGAATGATCCTTGGGTGAATTTTTAAAAAAAAAAAAAAAATAGTAAAATTTAAATTAGAAGGGATGATCATTTGGTGAAGCTTTACAAAATTTGCTAAAATTATTCCGATCCATAAAAAACATGGCCGCCATGGGCGGGCTAATTTGCCTTATATGTGTATAGTGAAATCTCTAAATGACATCTCCTAAACAGCTGGACAGAATTTGATTAAATTTGGCAGGGGTGATCCTTGGGTGAAGCTTCACAAAAGTTGTTAAAATTATTCCGATGCATAAAAAACATGGCTGTCAGGGACGGGGCTAATTTGCTTAATGAAATCTTTAAATTTTCATACCCATAAAAAATTGCTGCCAGGGGCGGGGCTAATTTGCCTTATATGTATATATTGAAAACTTAACATGACTTCTCCTCTGAAACTTGTGGACAGAATTTGATACGTTTACAGGGATCATCTCCTTCAAAACTACTGGCCAGATTTCAAAATGTTTTAATACAGGCTGGTGTTCATTGGGTAACCCTATACTCAGGTGTGCGATCCAGGGCAATCATGGCCCTCTTGTTTATTATCTACCTTTATGTTGTTATTATCCTAGTATTATATGCAGGGTCTCTTAGATGATACTATTCTGTGATAAAGCAAAATGGGAGGGGGATAGATATTCCATCATCTTCAGTTATAGTTTGTCCAGATTTTATGAAATTCGGTCAGAAAGTTGTCTCCATGATGAAATCTCATGATTGTTTCCATGATACATTACATGAGTATGAAATTGGGTCACATGGGATAAAACATTAGATCACAAGATCAGATCTTAGAACATCTTAAAAAACCATTTGAGCAATATAGCGGCTACATTTATAACCTTCATGAAGCTAAGTCATATCTTGTTAGTCTTAATGTTTGTCTACATGAAATCTTGTTTGAGTCAGACACTGTGTCACGTATGGTCAAAAGTTTGATCACCATAGACAGATTTAAAATAAATATGAAATTTTATAAGGTATTTAAGGGGATGGTTCCCCGACCCACTGCTACCTAAGGAAGGGGATAATAAAATGTTAAATACGAAAAAAAAAAAAAAAAAGATCACCAGTGAAAATCTTAGAAAAAAACTTGTGTACTCTCGAGAAGCCACATTTTTGGCTAAAATATCATGGAAAACTTGGTCAGATTGACCGTCTCCATGAAATCTTGGGAAAGTGTGAAATAAGTACATGTGGGCTTAAATACTAAGTCAACAGGTCAATTCTTTAAAAAAAAAATTACACGTGACTTTCAGATAAATTGTTCAGTGTGCACTGAAGTATGGTGTTCTTATGTTACAGAGACCCTGCAGGCAGCATGACTTTCGGATAAATTGTTCATTGTGCACTTAAGTATGGTGTTCTTATGTTACAGAGACCCTGTAGGCAGCATGACTTTCAGATAAATTGCTCAAGAGTGTGTACTGAAGTATGGCGTTCTTATGTTACAGAGACCCTGCAGACAGCGGCTATCCTGCCATCCTGGCTCAGTCTCTCCTGGTCCATGGTGTCCTACCAGAAGGCCCTGCGCTGCTCTCATGAGGATAAAGAGAATATGACCAACCCCGGCATTGTATTTTACTTCATGTGGAGGGCCACGGAGATTGGCCCTCGGGTTCTGGCACTGGGTCTGTTTGCTGCCCTCTTTCAATATGTTGTGTTTGTGGTAGTGGGGGTACACTGGCTGATCATGTCCACTTGGCTTTTCCGTCAGAGAACGCAGTTCTATCAGAACAGGTGTGAAGAGAAATTCGTAAACATTGTGTGTGGGTATGTCATGTTTTTCTGCTTTCTTAACGTCAGAGATGGCAGAACAAGATATAGGATGATTCTATTCTATGTCATCATGTATGCAGAAAACTGGACAATGATGGGCTTCTGGTTTTATTTCACATCAGACAAAAGCATGTGGTTTTATGTGCCCACGTTTTTCGTCATTGTGTTAGCACTGTTTTTCCAGCTGTTTTTCCAGCTAACATATTATGGATGTTTCCATCCCCTGGGTCGGGGCAAGATCCCGTGCTGCCCACCCTCCGGCGAATACACCTGCTTCCAATCCCTGTGTCATGACCTTGAGGATTCGGGCAGGGAGTACCATGCAGAGAATGGTCTGGGCACCCTTCCTGTCTAACCACACTATCCAGTTGGCCACTACCTCAGAGTGTACGTGTTAGTCTTTGTACCAGTGTTATGTATGTTTTTAGTATTTTTACCAATGAATTGTAATTCAGTCATACATGGTCGGTAATTTAGGAAGTGGGTATTGTTAATGTCTCAGATTCTGTCCTTGCTAGAAACTGTATCAATATTATTATTAAAATAAGATTCATATCTATATACAGCTTAGAGAATAATTTAGAAAATCAACGCCCTCATTTTGTCAATCATATGGTGTATATAATTATTAAGTCTCCCAAACAAAGTTTTGAGACTTATTGTTTTTACTCCGTTTCTTCTTATTATTATTCTTCTTTCTCATGCTGGAAACTTTGTATGGGCTATATCTCGGAGGCCGCTCGACCTATCTTTACAAAAGTTTACACACTTAAAAGTCTTCAATGAGTAGTGGTGCCTCCCTGATTTTTGTAAATGGGGGATCCCTTGGGGTCAGGCCCCACCCTCTCAAAGATTGATTTGTGCATAAAAATGTATTTTGGTTAAATATTTTGTATTTCCAACCTTGAATCATATATCTTTTGTTCCTCATATTGAGAAGAATTCAATAGTACTACTTTGGTGTCCCCCGAGGTCACCCATTGGTCAGGCTCCATCCCCTAAATTTTACTTATGACCTTATATCTTAAAAAATGTTCAGATCCCCACCCCTTAACCATATATATTCTTGTTCCTCATTATGAGATGGATTGAATGGTACTTCTTTTATATTCACATGGGACACCAAGGGGCCAGGCCCAACATCCTGAAATTTACTTAAGACCTTATATCTCAAAAATGTTCAGATCCCCACCCCTAAACCATATATATTATTGTTCCTCATGATGAGACTGAATAATACTACTTTGGTGTCCCCCGAGGTCACCCATTGGTCAGGCCCCATCCCCTAAATTTTACTTATGACCTTATATCTCAAAAGCTGTTCAGATCCGCACCCATAGATCATATATATATATATATATATATTCTTGTTCCTCATGATGAGACAGATTGAATTGTACTTCTTTAGTGTCCCCTGGGGGTCAAAAAGGGGTCTGGCTCCAACGCCTCAGTTTTTCTTCTGACCTTTATTTAAAAAAAACATTGAGATCCTCACCCCTAAACCATATATATTCTTGTTCCTCATAATCAGATGAATTGAATGATACTCTGATGTTCACATGGGTCACCAAGGGGTTAGGCCCCACCTCCTCAATTTTACTTATGACCTTTCTTCTGATGAAGAAATACTAATTCACTCTGGACATCCAAATTACTAAACATGTAAATCATTCAACAGACTATTTAAAGAATTTTGATAAAAATACCCCTGATATTATAACAAGTCGCAAACTAAAACTAAGGGCAAATTGATGGATTACTCTTACTATGATGAGGTTGAGACTAGACTTGTTTTCAATAATATAGTAAATACAGACTTAAGGTTCTGAAGCCCTAATTTATGATATTAATATTTCTATTATATACCGATTGTATAATGTCTCGTACATTATATTATCGATACATAATGTTTTTGGGATTTATAATAACATGCACATGAGTATAAGACAAACAATGGTACAGTTTTAATAAGTTTAATCACCGGTAACTTAAGTTAGGATACTTTTTTATTGATGTAAATATGTGTAATGCAGTCTTCCGTGGCTATTCCATATTCAATTTCTTAATTTTAAAGAGATCAAATTTTCGCTGCTGGTTTGCTAACTTCACATCGCCAGCAGCCGAATTCTGTTTACATAGCCTATACAGATGTCTGAAATTAAGATTAATGTATATAATTCAGCCTTTCGAGGCAATTCCCCATCCTTTTTTCATCAATTTAATATAGCGAGGTCGAGTCTTCGCCATTGTGTCCGAGTCTTGTCTACCTTAGCCAAAACTAATTCATGCAGCGGGAGGCGGGAATAATGGATTTTTGTTATGAAAAAATAAAGGTATTACCATAAAATTCGTTTGATATTATTGCAAAATAAATTATTAAGGATTCCTTGAAATTTATACTAGACGTCCTTCAATTACTGATGCCGTTATGGTGATACAAACTGTCTTCATTTAAAGAACGACTTTGACCAAACAATAATGTGTTAAATTGCACTCTGTTTAAAATTATGGAACACTTTACTGAGGAAAAGTAGAACTAATGCTGTCAAATAGGGCTACTGGTACACAAAATTAACGCTCAAAATCCAATGCGTTTACTTCAATTATATATAGTTTTGTCTTTCATAATGATTGTCAGCATAAAATTACATATGGGCTGCATTTTTTCAGACTATACAAATACATTGTATTCCTAGTACAGTCACCCCCCCCCCCCCCCCCCCAACCCTTCGGACTCGGACTAATCTCATATTTCATCATCTATACAACAAAACGAATACATATATTATCACTAACGTGGACATGATTTGGCAGCTTTTGAAAACGGATGTTTGGAAGGTGTGTGTGCTTCCCCTCTGGTTCGTAAAAATTCAGCATTCGTGTACAAAAGCTAAATCATTCAGTGATAAAATAGCATGTCATTGTGAACAGTCATGTAAAATCTCAATGTAATCAGTCATGTAAATAAATGACGCTCACATGAAGACCCAGTTCTAAAAGAAAGTTTGCACTTTTTTATTTTAGATATTTCAATATTTAGCAAACATATCATTTTCAATTTTCGCACACAACCAGTATCTCGTATGTGTCAACGATTTAGCCTAAAATCTACAATGTCACATGGAGATATATATTTTTTTTAAATGTTAGTACCAAATATATAGACCTGCAAGGAAAAATGTCGATGAAAAATCACAGAAAACAAAGTGCACTGGAACTGAGTATATATTGCCGGGTAGTCACGCAGGTGTGACTATGATCGCCAGTACATGTTGCCGAATACATGTGAAGGTGTTATAGGTTAACATCCTTAAGTTAGATAAATATTAGATCAAATTACCCCGACAGTCAATAGGAAGACATATACAGCATTTTTATTTAAATAATCCTGACACCATTTTGTTAACATCAGAAATATAACTACAACCCATGAAACTTATATCTGTACCCATTAGCATTTGCATTCGGAACACCGCGCCCATTTCTACGAAATGGATCCGAGGATCAACGGATATAGCCCGAATAGTTACAATTGTAGCATTTGTTCACTAAAGTGTTCGTTATTTAAATGTGCGACTCATTGAGTTTTGTATGACACATTTTATTTTATTTTTCCGATTATATCGAATGTACAGGTATCGATCTTTCAGAGGGTTCTCTTTAGTCACAAAATAATGGTTTTAGTATACATAATATACGAAAACATGAGCTTCTCCTAATCAATTGATGTTTTATACATTTATTTCAAAAGAACAGTCCTACGACATATTTACATCTACTAAATTTTTATTTATTTATAAATGTTTGCACATCAGTTACATTACTCATACATGTAGATGTGTGACTTCACAATTGACGGTGCCAATAACGTATATTGTATAGCTGTACGCCGAAGAAAACATGTTTTCACAGTTCCACAATGATTGTCTGGCTTCCAGAATCGTGGCGCCCCTCTGTACCATGCGCGTAAAAGTGTGCCTTCACGATTTCATTGATACTGAAAGAGAACCAAATTTCGCCATCATTAGTCGAGAGTTATGTTGAAGAGAAGTAATAAATGCCGGACAATGGCGCAATGAACTCTCCACTGTCTTTGTCAAAACCAGAACCAATATTCACGATCACCTTGTCAAAAGGGACGGATTGTTCTTTCGCTATGTTGTGTAAAGAATCCGTCAACGTTTCAGAAAATACAACCAATGCCTTAGACGGTGGGTTTTCCGATTTGTCTTGGAAATGTTTGGGGTCTTCAGATTATTCTGATATATTCTTTACAAGTCCCCGAATGCCTGCGACCTCGTGTTTGATAATTTGATTGTTTTCAACTTCTGATTTGAAGACTTCTTTAGTTGTCACAATTCCTCTAGCCCTGATATAGCATTGTCGAGGGTACTCTGTAATTGTTCTGTATGAACTTTACAGTCACGTATCTCCGCTTGAAGATCTCCAATTGATTTAGTCATTCCGTCCATTTTCACATCCATACGCACAGATTTCTTGAAAAGCCTTTCTTGAAACTCAAACCGAGAGCACTAGGGTTTCTCAGATGAAAAATGGCAGACCATGATTGCTAACAATGGCCATATTAACACCAACATCATCTTCATTGTCACAATCTCAAGAAACACTAATGTCTGTATGTGGAATAGTTCTCGTGTATTTAATCTCTCGATAGTTACAATTCTGATTTTATTGGCAAATTAATGAAGGAAGCTAAAATAAGATCCGGATATATTACAAGCATTCACTTATGGTTGGCTGTTGGTGGATCCTGTTTTGCGGTCCTAAAGAAAACCACAAAATTGTAGCACGAATTAGTAACCCTTCGTTCAGTTCATAAAGTGATGAAAAGTTTGTTTGTTTGGTTAAACCCGACATAATATCAGTCATTTGGAGACAGATATAGCGCTGCCACAATGTAGTATCACGTCGTAGACATGAGGCATAATACCACACCAAGCCACATTATCCTGACACTGGGCCAACCAGTCCTGAAACTACCTTTATATGCTGAGCGCCAAGCAAGTGAGTTACACCAGTTTGGTATGACGCGGCCGGGGATTGAACCCATGACTTCCCGATTCCGGGCCTGGATGCTCAAACCACTCGGCCATATGGACCGGTACAATGAAAAGTGTAAAACGAAATGAAAATACGTAAGAGTGTAAAAACGCCAAATATGTGTGTTCTGATATTTCAAGAGCCTAAATTATAGCTTTATTTGTCAAATATTAGCCATAATCAAAATCAACTGAGATATTGTTGCCATAATGATTGTGTATAAGTAACATGATGATTGCTTAATAATGGCAGATGCCAAGGTAAACAAAGTAAAAACCTGTCTTTTTTATCATTCAAGGCCCTTAACTCCTCACCTTATAAGTCAATATCAGCCCTAATTGAACTTGATCGAGACGTTACGGCTATAAACATTTTATGAAGTCTGAAGATGATTGCACGAGATCGGACAATACGGTCGGGAGTTATGCCTCTTATAATATAAAAAAATGCTAGATTTCACTTAGTTTACACCCTAGCGTCTTTATTTCTTAAACAATCATTTTAAAACTTTGACAATATTTTTGACTCGATCGAGTTCAATTATGACTGATATCGACCAGTAAGGTCAGGAGTTATGATGCCCCTTTAATATAAAAAATGCTAATTTCACATTTTTGTACACTCTAGTGTCTTCATTTTTTGAACAATCATCTTCAGTCTTTATGACAATATTTATGACTAAAATCTCTCGATTGAGTTCGATTATGGCTGATATCCGTCTATTAGGGTAAGATTTATGGCCCTTTATTTAACAAAAATGTCAGATTTCACGCTGTTTACAATTTAGAATCTTCATTCTTCCAGCAATATTCTTCAAACTTTACAACAATATATGGAAAGTTTTATAATGACTGATATTGGCCAATTAGGTCAAGAGTTATGGCCCTATTTTCTAAAAAAATGTCTACAATATGGTCACATTAAGCTGACACTAGGCCAGTCTGCCCTGGATTAACCATTATATGACGAGCAAAATCAGGGATCGAACCCGTGATCTCCTGGTAACGGATGGATGCTCAAATCACTCGGCCGCCGGGACATCTTAAACAAAATCCACCCTATTCTACAAACTTACATGGCCCACACTTTATTTTCAAAACCTGTACCCTCTCTAATGGGTAAACTATAAGTAAAGTATATTAAAACCCACATTATGTATGACTGGGTGCATGTTTGTTTGTTGTTTTTTAACGTTCCATCAATAGTATTTCAGTTATTTGGATACTGGGGCTACTTGAGACAGAGTTGCTGCCACACTGCAGTATCACGTCTTAGACATGTTGCATGATACCACACCCAGTCACATTATCCTGACACTAGGCCAACCAGTCATGGAAATACTCTTATATACTGAGTGCAATGCAAGGGAACTATACCAGTACCATCTGTAACGACTTTGGTATTTTCGGCCGTGGATCGAGCCTACGACCTACCGCTCCAGAACTGGGTGCATATAGACACACAAAACACCTGGTTACAAATATACAAATAGTTTATTTTCCTGCATGTACCAACTAAGTATACATGTACGTCCTGCAGTCATAACAATGAGTAAATCAATACTGACAGCAACAGACAAATAAACATCTGTTATATCAGTATGATTCCACCATTGAATAAAAGCATCCCGTGTACAGACAAAAGCTTGACAGGGCTAGAAATAACCTGATCCTTATATCTTTGTATGTTCAGTCACTTTGTCATCAATCATTGAGTTATACAATACAATTACTGCATGTTAATTTAGGTGTAAAATGCCCTTTAACAGACCGGATTGAGAGTACAGACAAGCTAGAGGGTTACTTACCTAAGTACAATGTTTATATAAAGTGCTTAATAATATATTTGGTGTATGTTGTCTCAGAAGCAATCTGATATCTGATATGGTTCAATTTCAAACAAATATATCATATCACAACTAGTAACTTCAAGTATTAACACACATGGCATCTTACTTTGAAACACAATACTAGATTTTTACTGCTGACTGGGTCTCATAGAAAAAGTAATATATGGTCAATGAACTGCTTCATATTACACCATATTCCTGTAGAATCTTTCTTTGTAATACAGAGTATCATGAACCTTGATAGAATGTCCGTATGACATGATCTTATTTCAGTTTGTTTCACAAACAGACCCCTTCTTTTAAAACAATTATCATTTATTTTTATGAATGCTTACTTATTATATTTTGTTTTAAAGCAACTCGTTCATAGATGATCAGTGACTAAGAATCCGAGTGTATTACCTCTGTCAATACTCATCTACAGACGCATGATCACCCTTTGCAACATTCAGTGATTTCAGGGATTCTTATATAACATATATATAGAGTCCCAGGTGACTGTGAAAAAAAAATGTGTTTTCTCTTTCATAGGCAATAGCATTATGAATGGTAGAAAATCTTTATTTAGAATTATAAAACATCAATTTTAGAATTACATTTTAAAATTATTAAACCTATTTTTAGAATTATATTTTATAATTATTAAACTTATATTGAGAATTATAAGACCTTTAAGAATTATTTTTTCCACCTGCTGATGTAACTGAACACCAACATTTTTCGTACAGGCGCTAAATTTACAGGCTGGAAATTTCAGTAAAATGAATTCACTACCCAGGACTAGTGAAGACGCAACGCTGCGGAATGTGTCATGCGATATAACAAGCCCCTGCTTCGAGGACAACATATTTTATATTAAACCACATCTACCCGAAGCTAACGAAAAAAAGCGTATCCCAAGCAATGTGACATACACTTGCTAAGTTTATTCGTCAGGAACCAATGACTTTATCAACATTAATGAGGGAGAATATTATATTAACCTTTTACAATACAGGTACGCCATTTCACATCATAGTAAACCAAAGAAAAAACAGTTTTGAATAAAAACATCCTCATTTGACATATTTTGATCTCTATAGTAGTTTCCTTTTAAGTTCTTGTGATGTTCGTGGTTAAATAATGCTGAACGTGTTTTGTATACTGATTTATTCTGACTTTTGATGTATCCAAACAGATATGAAAAAGTGAAATATATCAAATATCATAATTAGCTTAACCTTTTACCTCTTGTAAATACATATTTAAATTTATGATTTGATGAATATCAATTTACTGAACTTGAAGTGGTATATGAAGTCATGATTTTTCTTTGCCACTTGGTCTGTGTAGAAACTGAGCAACATCATTGTATGAGAAAACAGAGGAGACACTGATCAGACAGCTCAAATAGGAGATGTCTGATCTGGGTCTGTTCTGTTTTCCAATGCGTCGAAATAAGTTTATAAGAAATAAAGGGTTAAGCAGGATTAATTCCTAATTTAAAATCCTTGGGAAATGAATTTTTGATTGCAACACGGGAGGACTCAGTTGTTGTTTTTTTAATTTAGTGCTGGGGATCCAATCCCCGGGCTTTGTTCACAGATGGTTATTTAACAGAGGTTTGACAAATGTTGTTATACCTAGCACAAAACTGCATATTATACATTGCATTCAAATCGGGATATAAAATAATAAAAACAAAGTGTTTTATTTATTTTAATTGATATAATTGAGGAAAAAGAATGAAATGTTATCAAAAAAACAAACAAGCGATTTTCAGTAAATATAAAGTCTCTATTTTTCATATTAATTTGAAAAAGAGATACCATAGTAAAATAAGCATGGCATCGTTTCAAATTGAGTGTGAAATATTAAGAAACATCTGAAACACAATCAGACACAATTTACTTTAAAGACATTTTCTACGGAGAATAAGAAAACGGTGTGACTTTGCGGACAAAATTTACAAAAGATATTGGGTTTTATAGAAACTAAAGAGAAAGACACAACCCAGTGAAGGCATTTTGATGGAATAATTATCCTTGTGGTTATCATTATCATATGTTCGTTAAATCCATGAATACCTTTTCACGCCTTGTTTAAAATGTTGAACAGAAGAGCTTCAATCTCACTTGTATCTAGAATTCATCATGTAGTTTGCTACAATGTCTCATGGTAGAATATAATATTCCAGATGTGAGGCTCGTGAGTATAATCTGCTCTGAGTTCAAGATTTGGTAATAAGATACCCCGAGAATGATGAATAATGACTACCATAAACAGTTAAAGCATTAGCATCGCTTCTCACCGAGACCTTGTCGCCTTTGTTCAGTTCCACAATCATCGTTTGGCTTCCAGAATCGTGGCGCCCTTCTGTACCATGCGCGTAAATGAGTGACTTAGTGATTCCATTTACACTGAAAGAGAACCAAATTTCGCCATCATTAATCGAAAGCAATGTCGAAGAGAAGTAATAAATGCCGGGAAATGGTGCAATGAACTCTCCGCTGTCTTTGTCAAAACCAGAGCCAATATTCACGATTACATTGTCAAAAAGGACGGCCTGATTCCTCTGTAAGTTCCCGGCATGAGTTTTCAAAGTTGAATAAAACACAATCAATGCCGTTTCTGTTTTGCCCTGGAAATTTTTGGCGTATTCAAATTCTTCTGATATATTCTGCACAAGTCCCCGAATGTCAGCGACCTCGCGGTTAAGAATTTGGTTGTTTTCAACTTCTGATTTGAATTTTTTTTTTACTTGACTCAATTCCTCTAGCTCTGATATAGCATTGCCGAGGGTACTCTGTAATTGTTCTGTATGAACTTTACAATCACTTATCTCCTCTTTAAGATCTCCAATTGATTTGGACATACCATCCATTTTCACATCCATACGCACAGATTTCTCCAACAGCTTTTCTTGAAACTCAAATCGAGAGCACTGGGGTTCCTCAGATGAAACATGGTAGACCATGATTGCTAACAATGGCCAAATTAGCACCAACATCATCTTCATTGTCACAATCTCAAGAAATACTTATGTTTGTATGTGGAATAGTTCTCGTGTGTTTGATCTCTCAAAAGTTACAATCCTGTTTTATTGGCAGATTAATGATGGAAGTTAAAATGAGATCCGGATGTATTACTAGCCACCAATTATGGTTCGCAATTGCTGGATCATGTTTCGTCCCCCATGAAAACCTCACAATTGTAATTCTAATTAGTAATCCTCCGCACAGTCAGTTCATATTGCAATGAAAAAGATAATATGAACAAAATTCATGTCAACTAGTTGCTGCCGATTGAAGGAAAATAAATCACTAATATAAATTTTGTCTTGCTTCCATGGTAACTATTCGGCCATATCTCGCTGAAGAAAAGAAAAAAAGAAAAAACATTCGTATGTTGAGACTTCTTTCGGCATATCCTTCTCTCAGATCATATTGTGATCAAATAGAAAAGTATGTATGACATTATTAATCATTCATGGCCATCATTTAGTTATGAAATGAAAAGCAAATACAGGTTGCCAGGGTGAGAACCTTTGTCATGCATCGAGTGCCGCAAAGGACCGTCCATTTTAGCTCACAAGAGCACAACGTGCTAAATGTTATCTATTGTGACCACCCCGCGTCGTGCGACGTCAATAATTTGCTTTAAAAGACATCTCCTCTGAAACCACTGGGTAGAAAGTGATGAAACTTGGCATGGATAATCCTTGGGTGGTCCTTCACAAAATTTCATAAATTTAATTCATGCATATCTCTGGTTGCCAAGGTAACCAACATCATTTAAATAAAACTTCTAAATCATCTCCTCTGAAATCAATGGTTAGAATTCAATTTCCATTGGCACAATTTGACACCTCATAGTCATCTACCATGTTTGCTCAAATATGAATGATCCTTTGAAAAATGAGGCTCCTACGGGTCGTCTCGTTTCCTTATATACATGTACTATACATAGAAAACTTCAAAATTCTTCTTCAGTGACACCAATCTTCAAAATTTAATTCAATCTGGCACAAATAGTCATCCCAAGACTGTCAGCCATAAATGATAAAGTTAAGTTGATCCCTTGAAAAATGAGGCGCCTAGAGGGGTCTGCTATATAGAAAATTTCAAAATTCAAAAAGCAATGTGGAATTTACTTTCAATTGCCATGTATGTTCACCTCTCATGGCTGACTAATGGCTAAAATAAAGTTGATACCTTGCAAAATGGGGCCTCTTTGGAGAACTAGTTTCCTTATATTCTATGTATAGAAAAATTCAAAATTCTTCATTTATGAATCCATTGGTTTGAATTTAATTGCTTTTGGAATGGATGGTCACCTCATGGCTGTCTTAAAATAATTGCTAAAATGAAGTTGATCCCTTGCAAAACTGAGACCCCAAAGGTCGGCTAGTTTTCTTATATACTCTATATAGAAAATTTAAAAATGCTTCTTTTCTAGAACTAATGTTCAGAATTAATTCTTGTTTTGCACTAATGATAACCTCATGTTTTCATACCATAATTGTGTAGGCATTTTTGATCCTTTGAAAATAGCGGTATCTAGATGATTTACTAACTTAAAAATCCGTTGTATCTAAACCTTGAATTTGGTTCCTGGTAAAACCAAAACTTGAACTGATTTAAATAAGCTTATGTACTCTGGTGAGCGATCTAGGGCCATCATGCATATAACTCTTTGAACATTAAACTTTACATTGGCTTGATAAAATACATGTATGTGGATTTTAATTTTGTTTATTAATGTCTGATCTCTGTACATACACAGATTACGTATTTACTATGAACAATTTAAAATGTATAAAGCCACTCAAAATTCTATTATAAGAGATTATAAGAATCCACCATGAGTATTCATGTAGGATAGGGATATATTTCCCGAGGGTCAGAAATTTCAGGCAGGGACGATGCTCTGCCGAGTCCCTGCCTGAGATTTCTGATCCCGAGGGTGAGCTATCCCAATCCTTCATGAATTTACGAATTATGGTTTTTTTTCTCCCAGGAACGATTATTAATTGCCACAGACCATCAGCCTCAATTTAATAAACATATCGCGCTTCCATTTTGCTTTTTTTTTGCATTTTTTTTCTTACCGCTTAACAAATTAACACAATAACAACATGAAAGAAATCGGCATTTTAAAGTTCACACGCAAGTATGTACCTAAATTCTGAGGTTCGTTCAACTGGGAATTACCATTTGCTTAAAATAACTTAGTAAAAAATACCAGTCCTTGACGGTACGAAATATTCCCCCCAAATATTAAGCCTTATTTCCCATTCGTAGTAGTAACTAACTAGATATATATAATATTTACAAACATGCATGTATATCTATTCACATGAATTATAACAAGCTATTTTTTTATCTTGATAAATTGTATAGCTTCCAGCCATCATTGTTTATTTACGTGACATGGAAGAAAGCTGATCACGTGACATGGAAGATAGAATTTTCTTCCATGAGGGAAATACCTATCTTCGTATGAAGAACATGGAAAAAATATGTTTCTTTCTTGTATTTGATAAAATACGGATACAGCAATTAGTGGACATGAATTCATGTCTTTATTTTTGAAAACATAATTTGGAGTTCTCCGCCTTATGAAATATGCTTCGATCAGGTTAAAACATCATCATACATCACGCTGTGTCACAACCTATAGCTCCCAGGTGTAGCCCTATTCGGTGAATAGCACTCGAGCCGTTTACGGAAAAAAGAAAGGAAAATTCATATCCAAAGGCGAATACAGCTCGCATTCACTTTGATTTAACTGGTGATGAAATAGAAGTCATACAAAGTCAAATGATTTCATGTCACACGTTGAGGATGTTGATTATAGTTTGGATGCCATGCCGTTCATCTGTCAGAACTCACGAGCAATCGCAGGAAGAACATGTTCAGTAGGCCATTCAAAGTCGTATGCCATGCTGAATGGTCAGCCATCAAGGTATTCGATTTGGAATGGACAAATGAGTGACAAGCTAAAATGTAAGACAGCATGTTATTCGACTTTGAATAGTCGGCTGAATGGCAAGCTGAATTACCAACCAGCATGGTATTCAACTTCGAACAGTAGTCTACATGACGAGCTGAATAGTCAATAAGAATGGTATTCGACTTTACGGTCAGCCAACATGGTATTAGATTTGAACAGTAGGACGAACAGTGTTAAATTCATCTCATACACAAACTCTCTAATGGGCCCCACAGAGACCTGACGCAGCTATCAGCAGCCAGTGGTCATAGCGAGGCATCAGCAGCTACGGTCAACAAGTGTTTGTGTTTATGTAAATGTTTATAAATAGAAATAATAATGTGTATATGTAAATGGTTATAGACAGAAACAATAACAAAGAAAAAATGTGTGTTAAAATTCTTATTTATAGTACTCGTCTAGAAGGCTAATCGTCCTTTGAGGAAATATATAAGTCAATCAGTTCTAAATATATTGATTTTTCGAATGCCGATATTAAGATGAC
>CM037785.1:40398629-40448629 GCA_021229015.1 Solen grandis
CCTGACTTTTGACACTGACCACAGATAAAAAGTATAATGCATTTCTCAACCTCAGGATACAACTATTAACCCCTTAATGACTGAAAAAAAAACATGAAACCTATTGATGTCAAACCCTTTTATATCTGTTGGGCATGTACAGCCAGTCAGACAAACAACCTTGCTACTGCATTCTGAATACATATCTCGTCATCGTTTGTTTGTATATACACCATAAAATGACAGGAGTGTTCAATCAAAAAAAAAAAGCAAGCAACAAGTACCTGGAATACAGTTCAATATTATGTACAAGATATATACTCGGCGAGTAGAGCTAATTGGGGAGCCACATACGAAACGTTTTCAAATACACCGGTAGCTACCCGAGCTATATTCGAGGTGAGCTCTAAAGGGTGTGACAAGGCTATTATAATCCTAATCCGGGGTACGTAGGTTTAATGCTATATAACTTGGGTATTAATCACCTTTTGTTATAGCTATAGTTTGCTGGTATCTTTATTAATTTTCCTATACATATATATTGCTTTTGAATTCTGAATATATTTATTAGAATCTGTCCAAAAGAATCCATATACTCAAATGGTATGATTTATTTTATTTTAAAGATATGCTAAAGGTAATGAAACTCCCGGTAGGGAATGCTCTTTTTCAATTTTACCAGTCCTGTGAATATAGTATAATGAACACGACATACGCTTTTGATGTCAGAATTATCACAAGGAGAGTAAAGTTGAAGACATCAAAGATTCTGATGAAAAAATACTAATTTACTCTGGACTTCCAAATTACTAAACATGTCAAGCATTCGACAGACTATTTAAAGGACTTTGATAAAATATTCCTGATATTATAACATGTCGCAAACTAAAACTAAGGGCAATTGACGAATTACTCTTACTATGATAAGGTTGAGACTAGACTTGTTTGCAATAATATAGTGAATACAGACGTAAGGTTCTGGGACCCTAATTTATGATATAATTATTTCCAGTATTCCAACTAAGATTGAAAAAGGGGATGAAATTTGTTCCTTTTTTATTTTTCTTACCCTCTCTATAATAGAATTGTTACTTTACTCTCAAAACTGGGGGTACTGAAGACCAATTTAGAGTCAAAATACTCCCATAGGGGGTTATTTTGGAACATTCTATTTCCATTATATACCGATTGCATAATGTCTCGTACATTATACTATCGATATATAATATTGTTTTTGGGATTACGGGATTACTAATAACATGCATTAGAGTATAAGGCAAGCAATTTTACAGTTTGGATTAGATTTACCATCGGTAACTTAGGTTTTGGTGTATAAAAGTGTAATTCAGTCTTCCGTGGCTATTCCATATTCAATTTCTTAATTTTAACGAGATATTTATTTTCCTGCTGGGCTGCTAACTTTACACATCCAGCAGCCGAATTCTTTTACATAAACCATAAAGGAGTCTGAAATCAATGTTAATATGTATAATTCAGTATTTCGAGGCAATTCCCCATCCCTTTTTCATCAATTTAATATAGCGAGGTCGAGTCTTCGCCATTGTGTCCGAGTCTTGTCTACCGCAGCCAAAACTATTTCATGCAGCGGGAAGCGGGAATAATGGATTTTTGTTATGAAAAAATAAAGGTATTACCATAAAATTCGTTTGATATTGTTGCAATATAAATGTATTAAGGATTCCTTGAAATTTATACTAGACGTCCTTCAATTACTGATGCCGTTATGGTAGATACAAACTATCTTCATTTAAAGAACGAATTAAAATTATGGAGCACTTTATTGAGGAAATGTAGAACTAATGCTGTCAAATAGGGCTACTGGTACATAAAACAAACGCTCAAAATCCAATGCGTGTACTTCAATTATATATAGTTTTGTCTTTCATAATGATTGTCAGCATAAAATTACATGTGGGCTGCATTTTTTTCAGACTATACAAATATATTGTACTCCCAGTACAGTCACCCCCCTCCCTCACCCCTTCGGACTCGGACTAATCTCATATTTCATCATCTATACAACAAAACGAATACATATATTATCACTGACGTGGACATGATTTGGCGGTTTTTGAAAACGGATGTTTGGAAGGTGTGTGCGCTTCCCCTCTGGTCCGTAAAAATTCAGCATTCGTGTACAAAAGCTAAATCATGCAGTGATAAAATAGCATTCAATTGTGAACAGTCATGTAAAATCTCAGTGTAATCAGTCATGTAAATAAATGACGCACACATGAAGACCCAGTTCTAAAAGAAAGTTTGCACTTTTTTTATTTTAGATATTTCAATATTTAGCAAACATATCATTTTCAATTTTCGCACACAACCAGTATCTCGTATGTGTCAACGATTTAGCCTAAAATCTACAATGTGACATGGAGATATATATATATTTTTTTTTAAATGTTGGTACCAAATATATAGGCCTGCAAGGAAAAATGTCGATGAAAAATCACAGAAAACAAAGTGCAATGAGTATATATTACAGGGTAATCACGCAGATGTGACTATGATCGCCAGTACATGTTGCCGAATACATGTGAAGGTGTTATAGGTTAACATCCCTAAGTTAGATAAATATTAGATCTAATTACCCCGACTGTCAATAGCAAGACGTATACAGCGTTTTTATTTAAATAACCCTGACACCATTTTGTTAATATCAGAAATATATCTACAACCCATGAAACTTATATCTGTACCCATTAGCATTTGCATTCAGAACACCGCGCCCATTTCTACGAAATGGATCCGAGGATCAACGGATATTGCCCGAAGAGTTACAATTGTAGCATTTGTTCACTAAAGTTTTCGTTATTTAAATGTGCCATTCATTGAATTTTGTATGACACATTTTATGTTATTTTTTCGATTACAGTGGAACCTCTCTAAACCGCACGGTGCCCGGACCAGCTAAAATGTCCGGTTTTCAGAGGTGTGCGGTTTACAGAGGTTTTTGCTCTTTCAGTGCTTATTTTGCTTTATGTATGGGATTCAATGTATATTTTTCAAATGTTATGTGTATGGTATTAATTGTATGTGTAAGTTATAATCCGTGAAATAAATAAAAAAAGGTTAAATTAATTTCCAATATTGATTCAAATCAGTTGCTCGTGTCCTTTTTGAGAAAATGAAAATAAAGTTATGACAATTTATTTACTCATAATTATAAAAGAATACACACCTGTAGAGATGGTTTGGTTTTGATTCAGAATCTTTAATCAACTGAATCTTTACTGATAGAGAAAGCTCAGTTCGTCGCCGCTTAGCTGGCGGAGGTTCAGACATTTTTTGTTTTTAGATACACCTTTTATTGTAACCTTATCAAACTCTAAAAGATATGACAAGGAAGTTAAAGAACCCTGAATATATCTCAACCGTCATATTTACTCAATTAAAGTTTATCACAAAATGCATTCCATAGAATTAACATCAGAAAGAGCCGATTTATTTAACTCCATTTTGTCCGGTAACCATCAAACATTTATGAAGGAAACGAAATGATGTGTTTGTTGACGGTTTTCTTTTTAATTAATCTCTGATTTAATTATCATACACTTCTGATGCTCATTAAGTTTGATTCCCGTATTCTGTAATTGATCAATCCAGTCATTGTAAACAATCACCGCTAATTGTAATTTTCACACATAGTGGATAAAATTGCAACACCGATTAATCTCAAACCATATTACGGCCATAAACACATAATTACAGTACAGAATTTCAAATTAATCATGCGGTTTTTTTCTCGGACAGAAAATTTGTGTGCGGTTTACAGAGGTTAAAATAGGCACAATTTAAAATTTCGAAATTGGCCGGTTTAGAGAGTATTTTTCAATATGAAATATATAGGGGAAAAATCGGGACTTTTGAAATCGTGCGGGTTAGAGAGTATTCCAGTTTTCAGAGGGTGCGGTTTAGAGGGGTTCCACTGTATATCGAATGTACAGGTATCGATCTTTCAGAGGGTTCTCTTTAGTCACAAAATAATGGTTTTAGTATACATAATATACGAAAACATGAGCTTCTCCTAATCAATTGATGTTTTATACATTTATTTCAAGAGAACAGTCCTACGACATATTTACATGTACCAAATTTTTTATTTATTTATAAATGTTTGCACATCAGTTACATTACTCATACATGTAGATGTGTGAGTTCACAATTGACGGTGCCAATAACTTTTATTTTATAGCTGTACGCCGTGGAATACATGTTTTCTTCGCCACGCATTTTTATAATGTAGAAAACCACATTAAAAAAAATAAGAATACTGAAAAGGTAAGTTTCAATCCACATTGAATAGGCTATTCATTGTGTAATTTGCAACAAAGTATCATAGTAGCACAAAAATGGGCCATGGGTACGATCCGCGCAGGGTTTAGGATTCGGAAATCAGATATCCCGAGAATGATGAATAAGCACCTCCCAGAACATCTGCATTATTATATATGTTTTTCACTGAGACTCTGTCGCCTTTGTTCAGTTCCACAATGATTGTCTGGCTTCCAGAATCGTGGCGCCCCTCCGTACCATGCGCGTAAAAGCGTGCCTTCACGATTTCATTGATACTGAAAGAGAACCAAATTTCGCCATCATTAGTCGAAAGCAATGTTGAAGAGAAGTAATAAATGCCGGACAATGGCGCAATGAAATCTCCACTGTCTTTGTCAAAACCAGAACCAATATTCACGATCACCTTGTCAAAAGGGACGGATTGTTCTTTCGCTATGTTGTGTAAAGAATCCGTCAAAGTTGCAGAAAATACAACCAATGCCTTAGACGGTGGGTTTTCCGATTTGTCTTGGAAATGTTTGGGGTCTTCAAATTCTTCTGATATATTCTTTACAAGTCCCCGAATGCCTGCGACCTCGTGTTTGATAATTTGATTGTTTTCAACTTCTGATTTGAAGACTTTCTTTAGTTGACTCAATTCTTCTAGCCCTGATATCGCGTTGTCGAGGGTACTCTGTAATCGTTCTGTATGAACTCTACAGTCACGTATCTCCTCTTGAAGATCTCCAATTGATTTAGTCATTCCGTCCATTTTCACATCCATACGCACAGATTTCTCTAACAGCTTTTCTTGAAACTCAAACCGAGAGCACTGGGGTTCCTCAGATGAAACATGGCAGACCATGATTGCTAACAATGGCCATATTAACACCAACATCATCTTCATTGTCACAATTCTAAAGAAATACTAATGTCTGTATGTGGAATAGTTCTCGTGTGTTTGATCTCTCAAAAGTTACAATTCTGATTTAATTTGCAAATTAATGAAGGAAGCTAAAATAAGATCCGGATGTATTACAAGCATTCACTTATGGTTGGCTGTTGGTGGATCCTGTTTTGCGGTCCTAAAGAAAACCACACAATTGTAGCACTAATTAGTAACCCTTCGTTCAGTTCATAAAGCGATGAAAAGTTTGTTTGTTAATTGGGTTTAACCCGACAGAATTTCAGCCATTTGGAGACGAGGTCTACTTGAGACAGATATAGTGCTGCCACAATGTAGTATCGCGCCGTAGACATGTGGCATAATATCACACCCAGTTCACATTATCCTGACACTGGGCCAGCCAGTCCAGAAACTACCTATATATGCTCAGCGCCAAGCAAGTGATCTACACCATAACCATTTTGTACGACTTTGGTATGTCGCGACCGGGGATCAAACCCACGACCTCCCGATTTCGGGTCTGGATGCCCTAACCACTCGGTCACATGGACCGGTGCAAGGAAAGGTATAAAGCTGAAGGAAACTATGTATGAAAACACTAAGATACAACTAGTAACTGTAAATCGTTGATAAATTAATGACTACTATGATTTTTCGAATGCCGATATTAAGGTGACCCTGACTTCTGACAGTGACCACAGAAAAAAAAGTATAATGCATTTCTCAACCTCAGGATAAAACTGTTAACCCCTTCATGACAGAAGAAACTAAAACCTTATAATTTCAAACCCTAGTATATCTTGTGGGCATGTACAGCCAGCCAGACAAACACACAACCTCATTATTACATTATTACATGGCTACTGCATCCTGCTTGTTTGTTTGTTAGTTTGTTGGGTTTAACGTCCCACCGACAGTATTTCAGTCATTTGGAGGCGATGTCTACTTAAGACAGATATAGTGCTGCCACACTGCAGTATCACGCTGTAGACATGTGGCATGATACCTCACCCAGTCACATTATCCTGACACCGGGTCAACCAGTCCTACAACTACCCTTATATGCTTATCGCCAAGCAAGGGAGCTATAACAGTAACATTTTTTACGACTTTGGTATGTCGCGGCCGGGGATCGAACCCACGACCTCCCGCTCCCGAGGTGGGCTACTGCATTCTGAAATTATATCTCGTCGTCGTATTTTATAATATCATAATTGCTGAAGTATGTCGCGGCCGGGTACAATATGTATGAAATCACTAAGATACATCTGGTTAATGTAAATCGCTGATACAATAACGTCCACTGATTACAATCGTTTATTTATCGACCACTAATACAAATGTTTTCCTTTCTTCCATGGTAACAATCCGGTCATATCTAACTTAAAGAAAAAAGAGGGCCAAGATAGTTATGAAAAGGTTCACCTGAGAAGCATTGCCTTCATTGCCTGCAATGCTGAAGAAATGAAAATGTAAGTGTAAAAACGGAAAATATGTGTGATGATCTGATATTTCAAGAGGCTAAGAAATGGCAGATGACAAGGTAAACAAGGTAAAATTCTGTCTTTTTAATAACTCAAGACCCATAATACCTCACCTAATAAGTCAGTATAAGCCATAATTGAACTTGATCGAGGCGTTACGGGAAAAAACATTGTTATGAAGTCTCTAGATGATTGCATAAGATCGGCCATTTAGGCCAAGAGTTATGGGCATAATATCTCGAACAAGATCGATAATGATTGTGATCGGCCAATTAGGTCAGAAGTAATGTCCCCTTTAATATAAAAATGCCAGATTTCACTTTGTTTACTCTCTAGCGTTTTCATTTCTTAAACAGTCATCTTCAAACTTTATGGCAATGTTTATGACCATAATATCTCGAACGAGTTCGATAATGGCTGAGATCGGCCAATTAGGTCAGAAGTAATGTCCCCTTTAAAATTAAAAAAAAAATGCCAGATTTCACTTTGTTTATACTCTAGTGTCTTAATTTCTTAAACTGTCACTTTAAAATTATGGCAATGTTCATGACCATAATATCTCGAACAAGTTCGATAATGGCTGAGATCGGCCAATTATAACAGAAATAATGTCCCCTTTAATATAAAAATACCAGATTTCACTTTGTTTACACTCTAGCGTCTTAATTTCTAAAACAGTCACTTTCAAACTTTATGGCAATATTTATGACCATGATATCTCGAACGGGTTCGATAATGGCTGAGATCGGCCAATTATGTCAGAAGTAATGGTCCCCTTAAATATAAAAAAATGCCAGATTTCAATTTGTTTACACTCTAGAATAGTCATCTTCAAACTTTATGACAACATGTTTGACCATAATCTCTCGATCGAGTTCGATTATAAGGTCAGGAGTTATGGCCTTTTATTTATAAAAAAAAAATGCCAGATTTCACTCAGTTTACCCTCAGCATCATCATTCCTTAAGCCATATTCTTCAAACTTTACAACAATGTTTATAGTCTTAATCTCTTAGCTAAGTTTATGACTGTTATTTGCCCATTAGGTCAACATTAGCCACAATCTTTATACAGTCTACCTCAAACTTGTTCATACTCTATGTCTTGATACTATCTCAGTCAAGTTCAGTCATGAGTGGAAGTGGGGTCAAAAAGTAAGTTACTAGGACAAATCTTAGTCCTGTTTACAATCTAGGAGCCACATTATTAGCCGAATCTTTCTAAAAATCTATCAGAATTTTTTGTTTTGATTATGTTTTGGTCGAGTTTAATCATGGGTCGGGCGGGGTCAAAAGTAGGTCAATAGCTCATATCTTAGTAAAATCGTGTTACTCCACAGAGCGTCCCTTTCTTTAGCCAAATCTTTGTCAAACTTATTAGAAATGTTTGTGTTGTACACGTCTTGGTCAAGTTTGATCAAGTGTAAGGCATGGTAAAAATGGGTCACTAGAAAAATTTTTAGTATAATCCTGGCCACATTATAAGCCTTTTTTTCTCAAACTTGGTCAGAATGTTTATCTTGATGATATCTCGGTCAAGTTAGATCATGGGTTAGGCATTGTCAGTAATCAGGTGAGCGATGTGTCTTTTCAATTTTGGTAGAGGTTCATGACCATTTTTTTTAATGAACTTAAATTCTTGCCATGTTTTAAGAGAAGTTAAGAGTCTTCTGTTTTCAGCGAAGATGTCAATTTAAAACACGAGGATCATTATACTCCACCTTGCGCTCAGGTGAGCTTAAAACTCAAAATATATTTCGAGAGGTATGCTCTAGTTAGATTGCTTGAAATTAACGTCCCAAAAGTACTCGATAAAATTATTAAGGTGAATTGCCATGCATGAATGTTTGTCACATTATTCTGACACCACTCAACCAGGACTATCCTGTATACATGCTTTGCGCCAAGCAGGGAGCTACCAGTACTCTTTTTTGACGTATGTCGCAGTCGGGTATCAAACCCATGACCCCGCATCTGAGGCGGACGTTCTAACAACTCGGTTGTCCCGTGCATGAATGGGTAGCTTGGGTATCAAATACTCTATTACAACACACCCCGAACGAATCGGCCAGAATACAGGATGGACTCTTAGACCAGCTAAACAGTCTTGAGCTTTTGCTGTTTCCGATGCCCAATGTAATATTGTGACACCGTCGCTTATGGCTATGAATATGTATATTGCTGTTTTATGCCAATAAAGATATTGAATTGAATTCATCAATGAATTGCTTCATATTACACCATATTCCTGTAGAATCTTTCTTTGTAATAGAGAGTATCATGAACCTTGATAGAGTGTACGTATGACATGATCTTATTTTATTTTGTTTCACAAACAGACCCCTTCTTTTAAAACAATTATCATTATGCAAGGAATGCTTACTTATTATATTTTGTTTTAAAGCAACTCTTTCATAGATGATCAGTGACTAAGAATCCGAGTGTATTACCTCTGCCAATACCCATCTACAGACGCATGATCACCCTTTGCAACATTCAGTGATTTCAGGGATTCTTATATAAAATATATAAAGAGTCCCTGGTAATTGTGAAAAAAATGTGTTTTCTCCTTCATAGGCAATAGTAATATTAATGATAAAAAATCTTTATTTAGAATTATAAAACATATATTTAGAACTATATATTAAAATTATTAAATCTATATTAGAATTATAAGACCTATAAGAATTAATTTTTCCACCTGCTGATGTGACTAAACACATACATTCTACGTACAGGCGCTAAATTCACGGGCTGGAAATTTTCATACAATGAATTCACTACCCAGGACTAGTGAAGACGCAACGCTGCGGAATGTGTCATGCGATACAATAAGCACCTGCTTCGAGGTACCATATTCTAAATTAAGCCAGATCTACCCGAAGCTAACGAAATATATAATGTTTTACCATGCAATGTGACATACACTTGTCAAGTTTATTTGTCAGGAAACAATAACTTTATCAACATTAATGAGGGGGAATATTATATTAACCTTTTACTATACAGGCACGCCATTTCACACCATAGTGAACCACAGAAAAACCAGTTTTGACTGAAAACATTCTCATTCTGTAACAATCTAACAGTGCTTCCACCTTGTAAACATTCACAAAACAGCTCAGAATTTAAGAATTTTAACTAGAGACGAGGATAACCTTATATAAAATCTGATTTTGACATATTTTGGTATCTATGGTAATTTCCTTTTAGGCTCTTGTGAGGTAAATGGATAGATAATGCTGAACGTGCTTTGTATACTGATTTATGCTGACTTTGGTGTATCCAAACAGATATAAAAAAGTGAAAATATCAAATATCATAATTAGCTTAACCTTTTACCTCTTGAATATTCATATTCAAATTTATGACTTGAATATTAATTTACTGAACTTGAAGTGGTATATGAAGTCATGATTTTTCTTTGCAACTTGGACTATGTAGAAACTGAGCAACATCATTGTATGAGCAAACAGAGGAGACCCTGATCAGACAGCTCCAATAGGAGATGTCTCATCTGGATCTGTTCTGTTTTCTACTGCGTCGAAATGATTGTATAAGAAATAAAGGGTTAAGCAGGATTAATTCCTAATTTAAAATCCTTGAGAAAGGATTCTCCATTGCAACAACACGAGTAGACTGAGGTTTTGGGGGAATTTCTTTTGGAAGATTTTTGTCAAGTACTTTAAAATTCTACAGCAAATTATGTCAACCAGAATAACAACTTTTTATGACATACATATTATATATACTTACGTTTATCATTATAAAATTTTATTATGATTTGAACATATGAAATGAACTTTGAATACAGTTAAACCTGTGAACAAAGGCAACTTAGTTAAAATTAAAAACTGGACTTTATTTGAAGGTGGTTGCTATTCCAAGGTTAGATTTTCTATATATTCAGTGCTGGGGATCCAATCCCTGGTCTTTGTTCATAGATTGTTTGTTATTTAATAGAGGTTTGACAAATGTTGTTATACCTAGCACAAAACTGCATATTATACATTGCATTCAAATCGGGATATAAAATAATAAAAACAAAGTGTTTTATTTATTTTAATTGATATAATTGGAGGAAATGAATGAAACGTTATCAGAAAAACAAACAAGCGATTTTCAGTAAATATGAATGCGTTTATAAAGTCTATATTTTTTATATTAATTTGAAAAAGAGATACCATGGTAAAATAAGCATGAAATCGTTTCAAATTGAGTGTGAAATATTAAGAAACATCTGAAACACAATCAGACACAATTTACTTAAAAGACACTTTGTACGGACAATAAGAAAACGGTGTGACTTTGCGGACAAATTTACAAAAGATATTTGGTTTTACAGAAACTATAGAGAAAGAACCAACCCAGTGAAGGCATTTTGATTGAATAATTATCCTTATGGTTATCATTATCATTATGATATGTTCGTTAAATCCATGAATACTTTTTCACGCCTTGTTTAAAATGTTGAAAAGAAGAGCTTCAATCTCACTTGTATCTAGAATTCATCATGTAGTTTGCTACAATGTCTCATGGTAGAATATAATATTCCAGATGTGAGGTTCGTGAGTATAATCCGCTCTGAGTTCAAGATTTGGTAATAAGATACCCCGAGAATGATGAATAATGCTCACCATAAACAGTTAAAGCATTAGCATCGCTCCTCACCGAGACCCTGTCGCCTTTGTTCAGTTCAACAATCATTGTTTGGCTTCCAGAATCGTGGCGCCCTTCTGTACCATGCGCGTAAATGCATGCCTTTTTGATTCCATTTACATTGAAATTGAACCAAAGTTCGCCATTATTAGTCGTGAGTAATGTTGAAGAGAAATGATAAATGCCGGGCAATGGCGCAATGAACTCTCCACTGTCTTTGTCAAAACCAGAGCCAATATTCACGATTACATTGTCAAACAGGACGGCCTGATTCCTCTGAATGTTCTTTGTCTTAGTGTTCAAAGTTGCAGAAAACACAATCAATGCCGTTTCTGTTTTGCCCTGGAAACTTATGACGTCTTCAAATTCTTCTGATATATTCTTTACAAGTCCCCGAATGCCTGCGACCTCGTGTTTAAGAATTTGATTGTTTTCAACTTCTGATTTGAAGACTTTCTTTAGTTGACTCAATTAGTTGACTCAATTCTTCTAGCCCTGATATAGCATTGTCGAGGGTACTCTGTAATCGTTCTGCATGAACTTTACAGTCACGTATCTCCTCTTGAAGATCTCCAATTGATTTAGTCATTCCGTCCATTTTCACATCCATACGCACAGATTTCTCCAACAGCTTTTCTTGAAACTCAAACCGAGAGCACTGGGGTTCCTCAGATGAAACATGGCAGACCATGATTGCTAACAATGGCCATATTAACACCAACATCATCTTCATTGTCACAATCTGAAAAATACTAATGTCTGTTTGTGGAATAGTTCTCGTGTGTTTGATCTCTCAACAGTTACAATTCTGATTTAATTGGCAAATTAATGAAGGAAGCTAAAAAAAAAGATCCGGATGTATTACAAGCATTCACTTATGGTTGACAGTTGCTGGATCCTGTTTTGCGGTCCTAAGGAAAGCCACACAATTGAAGCACTGATTAGTAACCCTTCGTTCAGTTCATAAAGCGATGAAAAGTTTGTTTGTTTATTGGGTTTAACCCGACTGTATTTCAGTCATTTGGGGACGATGTCTATTTGAGACAGAAACAGTGCTACCACAATGTAGTATCACGCCGTAGACATGTGGCATAATACCACATCCAGTAACATTATCCTGACACTGGGCCAACCAGTCCAGAAACTACCTTTGTATGCTGAGCGCCAAGCAAGTGAGCTACAACGGTCTCATTTTGTACGACTTTGAAATACCGCGACCGGGGATCAAACCCACGACCTCCCGATTCCGGGTCTGGATGCCCTAACCACTAGGCATCATGGACCGATACAATAAAAAATATAAAGCTATAGGAAACTATGTATGAAAACACTAAGATACATCTAGTAAATGTAAATCGCTGATAAATTAATGACTCCTATGGTTTTTCGAATGCCGATATTAAGGTGACCATGATTTCTGACAGTGACCACAGAAAAAAAGTATAATGCATTTCTCAACCTCAGGATAAAACTGTTTACCCCTACATGACTGAAAAAACTAAAACCTTATAATGTCAAACCCTAGTATATTTTGGGGCATGTACAGCCAGCCAGACAAACACACAACCTCATTATTACATGGCTACTGCATCCTGAATACATATCTCGTCGTCGTATTTTATAATACATGTATCATAATTGCTGAAGTATGTCGCGGCCGGGTACAATATGTATGAAATCACCAAGATATATCAATTTAATGTAAATCGCTGATACATTAACGTCCACTGATTGCTAACGTTTATTCATCGACCACTAATACAGATTTTTCTTTCTTCCATGGTAACAATCCGGTCATATCTCACTTAAAAAAAGAGGGCCAAGATAGCCATGAAAAGATTCACCTGAGAAGCATTGCCTGCAATGCTGTAGAAATGAAAATGTAAGAGTGTAAAAACGGAAAATATGTGTGATGATCTGATATTTCAAGGGGCTAAGAAATGACAGATGCCAAGGTAAACAAAGAAAAATTCTGTCATTTTTATAATTCAAGACCCATATCACCTCACCTAATAAGTCAGTATAAGCCATAGTTGAACTTGATCGAGACGTTACGGCCAAAAACATTGTTATGAAGTCTGAAGATGATTGCATAAGATCGGCCATTTAGGTCAGGAGTTATGGGCATAATATCTCGATTAAGTTCAATTATGGCTGAAATCGGCCAATTAGGTCAGAAGTAATGCTCCCTTAATATAAAAAATGCCAGATTTCACATTTCTTTACACTCTTACAGTTTCATTTCTTAAACAGTCATCTTCAAACTTTATGGCAATGTTTATGACCATAATATCTCGAACAAGTTCGATAATGGCTGAGATCGGCCAATTAGGTCAGAAGTCAGAAGTAATGCCCCCTTTAATATAAAAAATGCCAGATTTCACTTTGTTTACACTCTAGCGTCTTAATTTCTTAAACAGTCACTTTGAAACTTTATGGCAATGTTTATGACCATAATATTGTAATGCCCTGGCATTACTGATTTCACTTATCTTTGTATTTGTCTTTGGGTTGACTCTTTTTATCTGGACTGGTGATTTTTGCAGCTTTCTCTGGCAAATCACATAAATTTTGATAGTCGGACTGACTTATTTGTCAGTTCAACTAGCCAAATTAATGCATTACGCCAGGAATTCTCTGTACACCTCCGTGTCACACAAGCACTCTGTCTTTATGTAAACAAGCCATGTGGATCCATTCGTGTAATGTCTGTATTTGATTATCCAGTGTGGTTTAAATGTTATATCCAGCTTGGTTCACTTCTATAAGTTTTGTCAATGAAACAGTGCAGTTTTAGAAGTTTTAAGTCTGCACACGCCTAGATGTTTACACGTGGGCAGCCATTTTGAATTGACTATTTCCGGTTGTTGCTATGGGCAACTTAACTGATGCTGGTGCACTGTGTACTATACTTAAAAAACAACATGGCCCAATTTATTAACCCTAGAAAACGGTCGTACCAGGTACCTAGTTAATAAAGAAACAGTTAATTGTATTTTAGTGTATGATCGTAATGAGTTAAATATTTAAACTTGTTTGCGCACTTACTGCAGCAATGTATGCACTCTTGCGGCATTTTGGATGCAGTGTTAAAGATGCGATGTTAACGTCGCATTTAAGGAGCGGTTAAATCGCAAATGCTTTATAAGTGCAACACAAGTGCAATGTTTTGCTACATGCTACCTCGGTAGCACTGATTTTAGTATAAATACCCAGCGTCCGTTATTTAGTGCCGTGGTTAACGATTATTCACTTTAGTTTTTTTAAATAATAACTGTGACTTTTAAACACTACGATACATTTTTGTTGAGTATTAAAGTATACTAGATTTTAACTCTGCACTTTAACAAGTTTGTGAGATAAAGTAGAACTCCGGTTTATGCTTATTATGTGTGTATGCATATATTGGGACAAAGACTTGTTTAATGCATTGGTAAATTAGGGCCTTCCACTTGACGGTTTAAAGGTAATTTTGTATACTTTCAAGGATCTCTAGGTGTATATTTAAGTGGAGATAGGATTGTTAATTTATTGGAGTTATTTTATCACAATGTTTATTGTTAAGTAGACACAGGATCCACCTGTGAAGAATTAAATTTAGTATTGTTTAACGTCTTATTTTGTTCTTAAAGTAAAAAGTAACATTAGGCGAGTCCTACACAAATCTATATACGAGATACCCCCTTTAAACTTGAAGTCCACTATACAAAATATCACCTCCCCATTAAACCCGAAGTCCACTCTCAGCATAGTAGCATCTAGTGACCGCTGTGATATCCACATGCTGACAGAGTCTACATGCACATGCATATGTAAGTGCATTAACCTGTGACCCGAGGCATTAACCTGTGACCAGACCTGTGGAACTTGATAGCCTGCGGCAAAGACAAAACCACCCCAAGACAATCGACCATCCTTGAACCTGACAAATCAACATAATCACGCACACACACCGAGGCCCTAACAATATCTCAAACAAGTTCGATAATGGCTGAGATCGGCCAATTAGGTCAGAAGTAAAGCCCCCTTTAATATAAAAAATGCCAGATTTCAATTTGTTTACACTCAAGCACAGTCATCTTCAAACTTTATGAAAATATGTTTGACCATAATCTCTCGATCGAGTTCGATTATGGCTGACATCGGTTATAAGGTCAGGATTTATGACCCTTTATTTATAAAAAAAAAATGCCAGATTTCACTCTATTTACACTCAGCATCTTCGTTCCTTAAGCCATATTCTTCAAACTTCACAACAATGTTTATGGTCATAATCTCTTAGCTAAGTTTATGACTGTTATTTGCCCATTAGGTCAACATTAGCCACAATTTTATATAATCTACCTCAAACTTGCTATACTCTTTGTCTTGATACTATCTCAGTCAAGTTCAGTCATGAGTGGAAGGAGTGGAAAAAGTAGGTCACTAGGTCATATCTTAGTAAATTTTGTTTACACCACAGGGCGTCCCTTTTTTAGCAAAATCTTTGTCAAACCTGTTAGAAACGTTTGTGTTGTAGACGTCTTGGTCAAGTTTAATCATGTGTAAGGCATGGTAAAAATAGGTCACTAGATCAAATTTGAGCATTTTAAGCCATTTTTTTTTCTCAAACTAAGTCAGAATGTTTATCTTGATGATATTTCGGTCAAGTTAGATCATGGGCTAGGCATTGTCAGTAATCAGGTGAGCGATTAAGGGCCATCATGACCCTCTTCTTAATGACTCAAATGTGTTTTTGCAATTCCGGTAGATGGTCATGACCATTTGTTTCAATGAAATTAAATTCTTGCCACGTTTCAAGAAGTTAGGAGTCATCTGATTTCAGACAAAATGTCAATTTAAAACACGAGGATCATTATATCTCACCTTGCGCTCAGGTGAGCTTAAAGCTCAAAAGATATTTCGACAGGTATGCTCTAGTGATATTGCTTGAATTAAACGTCCCAAAAGTACTCGTTAAATGATTAAGGTGAATTGCCATGCATGAATGTTTGTCACATTAATCTGACACCGGCTCAATCAGAACTATCCCGTATATATGTTTTGTATGGAGGCTGTTCGTTGCCAAAAATCCAGCCTTGTAATCATGACAATTTATACTTCGGTTCAACTAAACAGATTTGTAAAAGTATAAAAGTTTATCCGAGAGGTACATATTATGCTCGTATTGTGCGTTTTGATTATCTCGATTTAACTAGTAACGTTTTTTACTTCTAGAATGTAATTTGGTAACATGCAGCTAAGACAAAATGCAAATAATATTTATATTTTTTCAAACTCAAATTTACGAAATGTACAACGACATACACGACACCTTTAACGCCGTACATCACGACGTTCGAGAATGGAGCCGCATCAGATAACACTCTCAGGTTTACAACTGCATACTTGACTTTTGCATTTCTACGCGATTAACATTTGTAGACGATTTTGCAACTTCCATATATGGCAGTATCACGGAAATAGGCGGAGATTTAAAGGCGGAGCCAAATTTCACGAGCGGAAAATAAAGAGAGGTAACTCTTATACCATGATAAATCGGTAAATACAGAAAGATTTCGTATTTACCCGAGTCTGAAAATGATACTTTGTAGATACAATAATTTTATATACAACAATTGTTAATCATTATACTTACCTTTGGACTCTTTTAATATATACATGGTAAAATGAAAACGAAAAAACAATATGGTTGAAAAAATGTTATGTAGATCTATGAAAGGGAAGTTGCTATGTACAGACATTTAAGCTTCATAATTTTGGTTTTAATTTTACTAACGTTATAAGTGAATATTAAGAATTGAAAGCATTATATTAGAAACTGCATAGATTTTTTTTCTTTTTTTTCTTATCCAGTCATACCTAGTATTAAGGTTATATTTGTGATATAGTACTGTAATTAAATGTTACTTAATATTACTGGGAAAGGCAGCAGCCAGAATTTGGTCTGTAAAAATTATTGTATAGATCTATCTGTAGCAAATCTTCCATCTGTTTTGCATAAAAAATCTTGATTTATAGTCAAGCAGTAATTTTTACTGTCTGGAAAAAAACCCATTAAGAGTTGGATTAAGACACAGACAGTTGATGGCATGTAACTTTGTGTATTTTCTTAAAGAAATTAATCAATCTGCAGGTATGTATATGAACAAACACAGAGATTCAAAATAATATTGGAAGTCAGACACTTTATTTTTGCATTTAAAACATTAATATACTAGGTGACAAGCAAAGGATCAATCTTTATTAAAGCAGGAGATATCTTATATCTTTATAGAACATCTCCTGATTAAAGACATAATGAATACTTCAACTTGAACTTTATACTGCCAATAGTCAATATTTACTACTTAAGGCACCTTAATTTTGGATGTGTTCTTGAATTGTTATTCAAAAAATTGAGTCCGGTACACCTCAGCTCTGTTTGTGAAAATTATGCATTGTTTTTCTGAAAATTGTGAATAAAAAAATCGACTTTTTTTATGAAAGTGGCATTGAGCGCGAATTCACAACACCAGTAATGGCAGTGGCTAGATATCAAAATTTTGAAAAAAGCTCAATTGTGGTGAAGTGGGTTCTCATATCATGTGGCTTTGGTGGCTCGACTAAAAAACCATCAAAGTTAAAATCCTGGCCAGGGATATAAAAATCTAAATATAAATTTACGCCATGCTGCGCTTATATTGCTGGCTTTACAATGTAGGTGGGGTATGTTTCAAAAACTAATCTTTTTTATATCTTCTGATGTTGATTCAATACCTGCATACAATGGCACTCATGCAACTGAAACACATGATGCTTAGTAAATAATTGGGATACTGTTTAATTCTCATAATGTATTTACCTTGAATGTGTAGACCTACACGCTGCAACACTTCCCTTATTCGTACATGGGAGATAACTGCGTGGAGATTTGCCAGTCGTTGACGAAAAATACCGAAAGTGAGCGGACAATTACGTTTATTTACGATGATGTAGTGGGCGGGGAAATGGGCGGAGCTTATTTATCAACATTGCAAACGTGTAAACCTGGATTAAGCTGAGCCGAATCATGATGGTCGGACAATGCAAAGTTGCGAGCGTTAAAGTAAGAAGGCGTTTTGTAGTTTATCAAAATTCATTTTGTTGAAATACGTATTTACAATGTTGCATCGGCAAATTCAGTCCAAGAATGCATTTCTGGAGTTCAAATACTAAGAAATTCAAATGAATTGTGTATTTTGTCGGAAAATAAACTGTTCAACTCAGATCAACGAGGCTGGATTTTTGGCAACGAATAGCCTCCATAGTTTTGTGCCAAACAGGGAGCTACCAGTACCTTTTTTTGACGTATGTCGCAGTCGGGTATCAAACCCATGACCTTCCGCTCCTGAGGCGGACGCTCTAACAAGTCGGACATGGTCCGTGCACAAATGGGTACCTACGGTATTAAAATACTCTATTTAAACATACCCGCATGAATCAGCCACAATATAGGGGTAAACTTTTAGACCAGCTATATCAAACAGGTTTGATCCATCTTTGCTGTTTCCGATGCCCACAGAAAGGACACCTAGAGAATCTCTCCTATGAATACCATCACTAGTAATCTTATTATCTTGGTGTTTTATTTGTTTTTGCAAATCGCCCCACCAACAGTATATAAGTCAGTTTGGTCACATTAAGCTGACACTAGGCCAGTCTGTCCTGGATTTACCATTATATGACGAGCAAAATCAGGGATCGAACCCGTGATCTCCTGGTAACGGTTGGATGCTCAAATCACTCGGCCACCGGGACATCTTAAAAAAAATCCACCCAATTCTACAAACTAAGATGGCACACACTTTATTTTCAAAACCTGTACCCTTTCTAAAGGGTAAACTATAAATAACATATATTAAAACCCACATAATGTATGACTGGGTGCATGTTTGTTTGTTTAACGTTCCATCAATAGTATTTCAGTTATTTGGAGACTGGGGCTACTTGAGACAGATATAGTGCTGCCACACTGCAGTATCACGTCTTAGACATGTTGCATGATACCACATCCAGTCACATTATCCTGACACTAGGCCAACCATTCATGGAAATACTCTTATATACTGACTGCAATGCAAGGGATCTATACCAGTACCATCTTTAACGACTTTGGTATTTTCGGCCGTGGATCGAGCCTACGACCTACCGCTCCAGAACTGGGTGCATATAGGCACACAAAACACCTGGTTACAAATATACAAATAGTTTATTTTCCTGCATGTACCAACTAAGTATACATGTACATCCTGCAGTCATAACAATAAGTAAATCCATACTGACAGCAACAGACAAATAAACATCTGTTCTATCAGTATGATTCCACCATTGAATAAAAGCATCCTGTGTACAGACAAAAGCTTGACAGGGCTAGAAATAACCTGATCCTTATATCTTTGTATATTACAATGTTTATATAAAGTGCTTCATTATATATATGGTGTATGTTGTCTCAAAAGCAATCTGATCTCTGATATGGTTCAATTTCAAACAAATATATCATATCACAACTAGTAACTTCAAGTATTAACACACATGGCATCTTACTTTGAAACACAATACTAGATTTTTACTGCTGACTGGGTCTCATAGAAATAGTTATATATGGTCAATGAACTGTTTCATATTACACCATATTCCTGTAGAATCTTTCTTTGTAATAGAGAGTATCATGAACCTTGATAGTGTGTACTTATGACATGATCTTATTTCAGTTTGTTTCACAAACAGACCCCTTCTTTTAAAACAATTATCATTACGCAAGGAATGCTTACTTATTATATTTTGAAAGTTTTAAAGCAACTCGTTCACAGATGATCAGTGACTAAGAATCTGTGGGAATTACCTCTGCCAATACCCATCTCTACATCCCTTTACAACATTAAGTGATTACTGGGACTCTTATATAACATATACATAGGGTCCCTGGTTATTGTATTTCTCCATTATAGGCAATAGCATTACAAATGGTTTAACCCTTTCCCTCATAAGGCTCATATATACTCTTTTTGACGCCCTCAATAGGTATCACATAAAGCCTGATCAGCAGAAAACCACAGTTAAACCTTACCAAATTTAATTACAAAATCCTCATTTCCAGACCACTGAGGAGCAGCGAACAGCATAAAACCTGATCAGCCTGCGAGTTACTCGCAGGCTGATCTGGTTTTATGCTGTTCGCATAGGTCTTTTCATGGTGTCCTCTATGAGGGAAAGGGTTAATTTCTAAATTTAGAATTATAAAACATATACTTAGAATTATGACTGACCACATACATTCTAGCACAGGCGCTAAATTTACAGACTGAAAACTTAAATAAAATTAATTCAATACCCAGGACTAGTGTAGACACAAAACTGCGGAATGTGTCATGCGATACAGCAAGCACCTGCGTTGGGGATACCGTATTCTATATTAAATCAGAACACTCAGAAGTGTGTTAATGAAAAATAGCGGTTTCCCATGAAATGTGACCTACACTTGCCAAGTTTATTTGTCAAGAAAGAAAAACTTTAATGAGGGAGAGTAGAAAAAAAAAACTTTTCCGATTTCTTCCGATCGACTGTGAACGAGCTGCTTTAATCAAGTTCATCATACTAACCCTTTACCATACAGGCACGCCATTTCACACCATAGTAAACCACAGAAAAACCAGTTTAGATTGAAAACATCCTCATTCTGTAATGGTTTAACAGTGCTATCTCATTGCAAACATTTCACAAAACATCTCAAAATTTCAGAAGTTTGCCTTGAGATGACGACAACCTTATACAAAATCTGATTTGGACATATTTTGGTCTCTATGGTCATTATCTTCTAAACTCTTGTACGGTACAGAAATAGATAATGCTGAACATGCTTTGAATACTGATTTATTGACTTTAGGTGTATCTGCCGTGTCCTTTCAAAACCTTAAAAGTGCAACTCAAATATTAAAATTAGCTTAAGCAGCATTTTCATTAACTCTTATATGAAATCATTGGGGAAAAGAATATTAATTGCAGTAGTACTTATATAGGTGCATGGGCGGACTCCATTTTTTTTGAAGATTTTTGTAAAGGCCTCCACCTTAAAAAAAAAAACCTAAAGCATATCACTAAATCATGTCAACCAAAGCAACATTTTGTGACATACCTGTTTTTTGTTGTTGTTGTTTTTGTTTTTTTCAACTATGTGTAACTTGGTGTCAACCTAACAAAAATATTGATGATTTTGAATTCTAGACATAGGGTAATCAAAACAAATTTACAAAAAATCAAAGAACACACAAAATGAAAGCCTTTACCTCATGAATATTCATGTAAAATGTAGATCTTCATGAATACTAATTTTATACTAAACTTTAAATGGTGTATGAACAATGGATTGTTATCTGTTGTGCAGACTGTGTAGAATATTAAGCTACAATATTTTATGACAAACACATAGGACCCTGATCTGACAGTTCCTGCATGCTGTCTGATCTAGGTTTGTTCTGGTGCCAAGGTATCAAAACATATCTATACAAGGTAAAGGGTTAAAATTCTGGTCTCATAAGACGGCAAACTGACTGTAGATATCTGATAATCATTTGATTATTTCAAAAAAACTGAATAAACATGGGTAAAAAGAATGTAGGAGTATTCCAAGTAAAGCAAACACTAACTTCAGAACACACATTGACACATATATCTCAAAAGTTAAATAACAAAAATAAATTCTAATGTCTGTGTACAATAAAAGTAATATCTGTAAAAGATTCTCTGCGTAACAAAATTAAATTAAAATCTGTGATATGCAAAAAGTTTAATATAAAAAAAGCCCAAAGCAAAATTAAAGCTTCAATTAAAATGTTTAAAGAATTAAATATAACAAAAGCAATGTCATCAGTTTTCTACATTTACCTGAAGGAGATTTAACTCAAGGTACCAGTAATTTAAAATCAAGATTTCCATCATTAAATTCATACTAACATTCAGAAGTATTTCCTAAGGTAAACTGGATATCTTAACAAACCCTAGTAAAACCCATTTTAGGAATACACAGATGTAATGCAAGTCAATATTCAAAATTCCTTCCATCACTATTTCAACTAATGGAAAATTCACAACATTTTCCCAGTCACACTGCAAGACAACACTAACAGCACACACCCTCCCACAATGAAATTAAACAATAACACAATATTCAAAATAGCTTCCTTGACCATCCAAGTATATATCACCACACAATGGTGACCTACTAGGTTCAATATACAAATGTAAGAACAATGGCCAGCACATACTTGTACCTAGTACATTAACGTGATCAAAGAAGGGTACTGCCATTCTTACCTCATGACATAATAAAAAGTTTCATATATGATATGGGTAGTGGTTTGCCAAATACCAATAAAAGTAAAGCTTGGGCAGCAGCTATAAAATCCTTTTTAACCCTTTCCCTCATATAGACTCATTTTGACGCACTCAGTAGGTACAACATAAAGCCTGATCTGCAGAAAACCACAGTTAAACCTTACCAAATTTAATTACAAAATCCTCATTTCCAGACCACTGAGGAGCAGCGAACAGCATAAAACCTGATCAGCCTGCGAGTTACTCGCAGGCTGATCTGGTTTTATGCTGTTCGCATAAGTCTTTTCATGGTTTCCTCTATGAGGGAAAGGGTTAATAGATCTCTGTTATTTGTATGATACAATAAATATATTCACACTTTGTACAGTACACCTTAGTTATATTCTCTAATATAAATTAAGTGTGTGTTAGAGAGTACTAAAATATTGCCACAATTTCAAAAAGATACAACATGTGGAAGTTGTGTATTACAATTACAAAGATTGCACATTTTGACCTCAATCAATATCTGTAGCTTATCCAATAGAAAGGAGAGGAGAAAAATAACTGAAACTTAGATAAATACATGTACACTTATAACTGACTAGATTCTTCAAGAAGATACACATTTATTAAAATGATTAAAGAATATAAAACATGTGCTGACATTATAAAACTATTACTCAAAGTGATTCAAACCCAACCATAGTGCCGACAACTGAGACAGAACATGGTAAAATGATTCCTATATTACCCCTCCCCTTGGAAGGGGTAAAAATAAAAGAAATACACTATAAAAAAGTAGATAATACACAGCTGTCACAACACAAATTTCCGTGCAGATGCTTATTAAAAATATGAACAATTCTGCATGGATAAAAATAGTTTTGTATCATTTTATAATCTTATTCAATGGGAGAACAAGACCCAAAATCTGCATACTATTAACTGTCTACTACAGAAACCTAATTCATATAATCAGGTTTAATGCAAGTCATAAGACGGGATTTGCATATAACAAAACATGCAATATGAAGGAGCTTATACACTCTGGACCAAACCTAGACTTGGTATAGCCACTTAACATGCTGAATTTGGTCAAGTGGTTCTCATCTGATTAACCCTTACCATCTTGAGCAGTCACTTAACATGGCCATGCTAAATGAAATTTAATCTGACCAAGTATAATAATGCTCTTTTCTCATCTCAAAGTCCATGACCTGACCGGCCGGTCTTGTGTTCCACAGTTCAACCAGTGTAAGTGGCCACCTGCATTAAAGCAGTAAATCTATTTTGAACAGCCAGAAACAGCCCGATATAGGATTCCCTATATGGAAATTAATAAAGAATTATACCTACATCCATCAACTACCTGCACAAGCTTATTTCCTCCTATTCCCTTGACTAGCCCCCATAGACAAGTTGAACTGTACAGGGTTCAAAGGTCATTTTCTTGGAAAAGTGTTAAGCCATTATCTACAAATCCACATTTTCAGTGTGAACAAACATATTCAAACCCACATACTAACCTGTTGCTACACTGGAAAAATAGGTAGTCAATGGTTGATCTGTTTTGCACAAAAGAACATATGATTTGTGAGACTGTTTGGAAGCAGTGCACCTGGTCATGAAAAGGAAAGCAAGGTTAGATCTCCAAAGCTAAAAACTGGCAGGGTGTACTGGACAATGATCTAAAAGTATATATTCTATGAATAGAAAGCAAAAAATAAAAAATGTAAAAAAATATTTGAGACATAAAATACAGCTTAAAACTCTCATTCTTTCTATAGACAAAAATTTATCCTCCTCTACATTTGACATTATTGCAGACTCCCTGTAGTAGCACCTTTTACAGATTTTTAACTACATATACACAGTACAAGAGTTCAAATTATTATGCAATACCTTTATCTCAAACAAATATTTGAATTAAAAGAAAGTAAAAAAAAAGAGATATAAAAACTCTGTATAAAAATGATATTATCCAATTTGATATATCTTTTACATATATTATGGTGATTATACAGTGAAATCTCCCAAAACTGCATACACTAGAATACAAACTGTAATTCCCCCTAAACAACACATTTTAAAAAGTGACAAACTATATTTGACATATATCAAACAATAAACTCTCTAAACCAGACCTTCTTAATTCTGGATGACAGACAAGTGTTTCTAGAAGTTATAACCATTCCCTTTTGAAAACTCAATAAACCAGACACTCTTTAAAATGGGGATACACAACTGTCCTAGATGTGTGTAGTGAGGGGAGGTCCCACTGTATGTGATGTGACACTGACTTAACCACTAATGTCTAAAATTTACATAACAATATAACATCCCTTAACTTTTTGGCACAAATTAAGTACATATATTACACACAACCAGAAGATGGTCCAGTGACCCTCTGTCAAATGGTTCAAAAATGACTTTTCAAGACACATCAGTGTCACAGAACTCCAAGACACACCTGGATGGAGTACACTGGAGAGGAGATGTCTGGATGCTAGATTAGTCATGTTCTACAAAATTTACCATAGCCTTGTAGTCATTCCCCCAACCCCCACCCCGCGTACCTTGAAGTACCGACACGATTACCCCACCATACGCATCCTCATAGTCCCTGCCAAGCACAGTTATGTCAGGTCTGACTTCTTCAAACACTCCTTTTTCCAACACAATGCCACTCTATGGAACAGGATACCAGAACAAGTTGTAACCCTGTCTACTATCAAGCCATTCAAGCAGGCAGTGGTCCAACTCCCCTAGTTACAAGCAGTTATTCTAACCTTTATCCTGACCTTTTAACTTGTAAAGCACTGCTGTTTTTAACTTTTGATCTTCTATCATTACTTAATAATCTATCTGGAAGAAGTTTATTTAGTTTTACTTGAAGATTTCACTTGCTGCCTGTGCACCCTGCCCACTGTATTCTTTATGAGGAATGAAACAGTACTCATAGACAGATTAATAGATAGATTGGGGATAAATATTCGTGGATAAAGTCATCCACAAAATCAACGAAATTTAGTTCCCCACGAAAATTAATGATTCTACAGTAACTACATTAAGGTTGGCTAAATTTGAATGCATCTTAATAAAAATGTTTCTGTGTCTGCTCCATAGTAATCAGGTTGACAAAAAACTTGATCAGACTGGACAGCAGGCTGATTCCATTTTAAGTCATTCCCATGACAACTCTCGTGTGATAAAGGCTCATTACACACTCTATTGTATGCATAGTCCAGGAGGAAGTGAAGTAATTGGAATTGCACATTGTAAACTACAATAGTGTTCTTTGGAACACGTGTGTCACCTGCTGAAGCATGACAGAAAAAGTGAGACAGACTGACAGACAGACGACGGAAAAGTTATCCCTGTGTGTCACCTCTGCTCACAGCAGGAGACACAAAAACTATCACTAAAGGTGATTAATACACCGCATCCTGCCATGTCTTTATGTAATGTGAGTGTAAGATAGGACAGGACAAGAAGCAGCAAGCCCAATTCCCTATATTGCCCCCCCCCCCCACATCTATTAAGTTCATAATAATGTTCAACAAACTATTACCCTTGCATCTCATCTTGTCTTCATGCAATCATAATGTGAGAGTAGAAAGGGACTTGATCTGAATAGGACCAACAAATGTGACTCCTATATCCCACTTCTGCAGCAGGAGTTTAACAATTTAAGCTGCTGACACCCTAGAGATGGGATCCTTTGATTCATAGCTCATTTGTTAAACATCTACAGCAAGTATATATAAATATGCATTAAGCATTTGATTGGAGCAAACTACTTTATCATATATGATATTGATTACATTGTAAACATTAAAACATACACATCAACTGATAGTGGGGCATATTAACATGCTATGTAATCAATGTTTTGTATTGAAAATATAAACTCTATAATTTAATTAAAAAAAAAAAAAATACATACAAGATTTGCAATTCTATCATGACATTTACTATTAAATCAACTACAAACAAGTACTGTAATAATTTTAACAGTGAACAAATAATTTTAACAATGAACTGTTACTTGGTCTCCCAAACAAAGTTTCTCCTTAGACAATCATACATGAATGGTTTTTGAGAAAAAAGGCCATATGTAAAATTGAGGGGGTGGGGTCTGGCCCTTTGGCCCAACTGACAGGGTGGATCCAGACCCCTTTGTGACCCCACAGGGACACTAAAGAAGTACAATTCAATCTGTCTATCATGAGGAACAAGAATATATATGATCTATGGGTGGGGATCTGAACAGCTTTTGAGATATAAGGTCATAAGTAAAATTCAGGGTGTGGGGCCTGACCCCTTGGTGACCCATGTGAATATAAAAGAAGAACCATTCATTCCATCTCATGATGAGGAACAAGAATATATATGGTTGGGGATCTGAACACTTTTTAAGATACAAGAGGGCCATGATGGCCCTGAATCGCTCACCTGAGTACCATTGCTTCAACTGATGTCAAGGTTTTTAAACAGACAAGGATTCTGATATAACTTAATCTAAAACATTTTACCCCTGACAATACTACACACCAAATACCTAAGCAATGGGCCATATGGTTTCAGAGAAGACTTGGGCGCAGGGTCATTTATCACCGTAGGGCCAAGACTTTGAAAATCTTTGTAATGAACCATTAGATGCTACTACATACCAAAAATCTTAGCTCTAGGCCTTATTGATTCATAGAAGAAGATTTTTTAAGATTTTCCTATTTAACTCTATGTAAAACAAGTGACCCCTGGTGTGGGGTCATTTATCACCATTGGGCTATGATTTGTACAATCTTGGTAGTGGCCCATAAGATGATGCTACATACCAAATATCTAAGCTCTAGGCCTTATGGATTCATAGAAGAAGATTTTTTAAGATTTTCCTATATAACTCTGTGTAAAACAAGTGACCCCTGGTGCGGGGTCATTTATCACCATAGGGCTATGATTTGTACAATCTTGGTAGTGGCCCATGAGATGATGCTTCATACCAAATATCTAAGCTCTAGGCCTTATGCATTCATGAAGAAGATTTTTTAAGATTTTCCTATATAACTCTATGTAAAACAAGTGACCCCTGGTGCGGGGTCATTTATCACCATAGGGCTATGATTTGTACAATCTTGGTAGTGGCCCATAAGATGATGCTACATACCAAATATCTAAGCTCTAGGCCTTATGCATTCATAGAAGAAGATTTTTTAAGATTTTCCTATATAACTCTATGTAAAACAAGTGACCCCTGGTGCGGGGTCATTTATCACCATAGGGCTATGATTTGTACAATCTTGGTAGTGGCCCATAAGATGATGCTACATACCAAATATCTAAGCTCTAGGCCTTATGGATTCATAGAAGAAGATTTTTTAAGATTTTTCTATATAACTCTATGTAAAACAAGTGACCCCTGGTGCGGGGTCATTTATCACCATAGGGCTATGATTTGTACAATCTTGGTAGTGGCCCATAAGATGATGCTACATACCAAAAATCAAAAGGTTAGGCCTTGTGGTTTCGGAGAAGAATTTTTTCATAAACCAAAAATCAAAAGGCTAGGCCTTGTGGTTTCAGAGAAGAAGATTTTTTAAATTTTCATTTTTAAAATCTATTTTTAGCTCCTGTGACCTAATTATGCGATGGACCAGAACCATTTATACAACTTTAGTAGAGCTTCATCCAAGGAACATTCCTGCAAAATATTTTTCAAATTGGCCAAGCCGTTTAGGAGGAGATGTTGTTTGAAGCAATTGTTGACGCCAGACGCACGGACGCACGCACGGACGACGGACACCGGACAAAAGGCGATCAGAAAAGCTCACCTTGAGCACGTTGTGCTCATGTGAGCTAATAAGTAAATAAGTAAAATTGAGGGGATGGGGCCTGACCCCTGGGTGACCTTGGGGGACACCAAAGTAGTACTATTGAATTCTTCTCAATATGAGGAACAAAAAAATATATGATTCAGGGTTGGAAATACAAAATATTTATCCAAAATACATTTTGTATGCACATATCCATCTTTGAGAGGGGGCCTGACCCCAAGGGATCCCCCATTAACAAAATCAGAGAGGCACCACTACTCATTGCGGACTTTTAAGTGTGTAAACTTTCGTAAAGATAGGTTGAGTGGTCTCCAAGATAAGGGCCCATACAAAGTTTACAGCATGAGAAAGAAGAATAATAATAAGAGGAAACTGAGTAAAAACAATAAGTCTCCAAACTATGTTTGGGAGACTTAAAAATTATATACACCATGATTGACAAAATGAGGGCTTTAATATTCTAAAATTCTCATACCTGCATATAGATATGAATCTTTTTTTAATAATAATATTGATACAGTGTCTAGCAAGGACAGAATCTGAGACAATAACAATACCCACTCCCTTAATTACCGACCATGTATGACTGAATTACAATTCATTGGTAAAAATACTAAAAACATACATAACACTGGTACAAAGACTAACACGTACACTCTGAGGTAGTGTCCATCTGGATGGTGTGGTTAGACAGGAAGGGTGCCCGGACCATTCTCTGCATGGTACTCCCTGTCCGAATCCTCAAGGTCATGACACAGGGACTGGAAGCAGGAGTATTCACCGGATGGCGGGCAGCACGGAATCTTGCCCCGACCCAGGGGATGGAAACATCCATAATATGTTAGCTGGAAAAACAGCTGGAAAAACAGTGCTAACACAATGACGAAAAACGTGGGCACATAAAACCACATGCTTTTGTCTGATGTGAAATAAAACCAGAAGCCCATCATTGTCCAGTTTTCTGCATACATGATGACATAAAACAGAATCATCCTATATCTTGTTCTACCATCTCTGACGTTAAGAAAGCAGAAAACCATGACGTACCCACACACGATGTTAAAGAATTTCTCTTCACACCTGTTCTGATAGAACTGCGTTCTCTGACAGAAAAGCCAAGTGGACATGATCAGCCAGTGTACCCCCACTACCACAAACACAACATATTGAAAGAGGGCAGCAAACAGACCCAGTGCCAGAACCCGAGGGCCAATCTCCGTGGCCCTCCACATGAAGTAAAACACAATGCCGGGGATGGTCATGTTCTCTTTATCCTCATGAGAGCAGCGCAGGGCCTTCTGATAGGACACCATGGACCAGGAGAGACTGAGCCAGGAGGACAGGATAGCCGCTACCTGCAGGGTCTCTGTAACATAAGAACACCATACTTCAATGTACACTGAACAATTTATCTGAAAGTCATGAGTAATAAGAATGAATATGACTCAATAAAATTAGGAGAAGATTTCCCTATTTTCAGCATTGAATGACTCATTCCCCCCCCCCTTTCCCAACAAATGTGAAATCTAATGTTAGTGATATATAAATGATTCACTATCTTAACTGATGATAAAACAAAGCATGTCATGTTTCTTGTTAATTAACAGTAACTTCAATTCAAATGTTTATGCGAATCTGAGTACAAGTTCACTACAAGTAACTGTTTGTGAAGAATACATGACACAATTATATCCCATAATTACCATGACACTGCCAAATGAATGAAAATATATAAAAACAAAATACATGTCTCCATTTAAAAAGCATCCACTGAGGAGACATACAGAGTGTTTTTTTTTTGTTTTTTGGTTTTTTTTTAAAGATTTGACCTGTTGACTTAGTATTTAAGCCCACATGTACTTATTTTAGCCAAAAAATTGGTACCTATCAATCCTGTGAAAACTCATCAAATTCTTGCAAAAGGTTTTGGAGGCTTATCTGTGTGGACATGTGCTGCTAAAAAACAAAGGGCTATAACTCTGTCATAATACATCTGACCCAAACTTGCCTACGATATACATAACTAGACTTGGTACTGATTAATCCTGTGAGGTTTCATCGAATTCAAGCGAGGAGTATTGGAGATGAAGAGCTGACAAATTGTGTCAACAGACAGACAGGCTGACAGACAGATGGTGGACAAATTGATTCCAGTATACCTCCCCCCACAACTTTGTTGTAAAGGCTAATACTGAGCACAAGAGTAAAGTGACTACATCTGTAATAAGTACTTGCAAAACATGTCATTGAGCCTGAAGGACTCCCTTCCTGCAAGGAGACCATTTTAAGTGTCTGCCTACTTACACCTAATAAGAAAGTTATGGCTTTGTTTCCTCCAAATATTAAATTTCCTCCAAGGAGAGTACTTAACAGAAAAGGAGGAAAAAACATACATACATTCACGTTTCCTGTTGTAACAATGTTAAACTCTTAATTACAAGTTTTACATGTCAGTTGAAATGTATCACATCATTGTGACATGCCAAAGGGCATTCACTGTTTATGTATTAATTCATACATACCCACCTAAGTTCATTGCAAACCTTTCATCCTTAATCATTAAACAAGGGAAACAATTTCTAGCCTGGCATTTCCAATCAAATTAGTGACAGCAAGTAATATATCACAAAGTGAAAGTAGATTTATAAAATGACAAGTAACTGGTGTTGTATGCAACACATAAAGTCCCCTACCGGCTCCACCTTGACTCAATATGGTAATCAATCCCATTTTTTGCCATATTTTCACTATTTCCATTACCATAGCAACCACAATTTTAGTCGAAGAACAAAAATAAAATGACGTGCATAATCTACACATTGCCATCTAGTCATATACCAAGTTTCATCAAGTTAGCTTGCTTAGTTATCGCAGGATCCCATTTTTTGCCATAGTTTCACTATTTCCGTTACTTTAGCAACCACAATTTTAGTCGAAAAACAAAAATAAAATGACGTGCATAATCTACACATTGCTATCTAGTCATATACCAAGTTTCATCAAGTTAGCTTGCTTAGTTATCGCGGGATCCCATTTTTTGCCATAGTTTCACTATTTCCGTTACCATAGCAACCACAATTTTAGTCGAAGAACAAAAATAAAATGACATGCATAATCTACACATTGCCATCTAGTCATATACCAAGTTTCATCAAGTTAGCTTGCTTAGTTATCGCAGGATCCCATTTTTTGCCATATTTTCACTATTTCCGTTACCATAGCAACCACAATTTTAGTCGAAGAACAAAAATTAAATGACATGCATAATCTACACATTGCCATCTAGTCATATACCAAGTTTCATCAAGTTAGCTTGCTTAGTTATCGCAGGATCCCATTTTTTGCCATATTTTCACTATTTCCGTTACCATAGCAACCACAATTTTAGCCGAAGAACAAAAATAAAACGACGTGCATAATCTACACATTGGCATCTAGTCATAAACCAAGTTTCATCAAGTTAGCTTGCTTAGTTATTAAGTTATCGCGGGATCCAGATTTGAGCGGACAGACTGACAGAGGGCAAACCTATAGTCCCCTCCGGTGTGAACACCGGTAGGGGACTAATAAATAAAATCATTGTTCTATTACAGTGTCTATTCTAGCATTCAAAATGTATGGGGGATTTTCAACAAAAAAAAAAAACATCCAAAAACTGGGGGGATATTTTGAAGTCAGAGGGGATTACACTGAAACACATTTTGTGTACAAAACCCTTTTAATATATGACATTAATATACATATCTAATGGAAAATATGCAGTTTTTTTCTTTTATTTTCGACATACAGGGCGTGTTACTGTCTATTTGGATTCTGCCTGTTTTTGTTCAATATCCACACTGCCCTAGCACTTGTAACTGATTAGAAGATGGGATGTATGGCTGTCAGGACTGACCAAACCATATTTTCTGAATAACAGTCATTTGTCGCTTTGACATTTCATCTACACAAAGGATCATAGAATGGTTAATTCATATATTTTAGATGAAAAACATTAACTGAATTACAAGCTTTTATAATGTTTATGCACCAAAAATATTTTCGTTTGTTTACATTATACCACCCAGATGTGCATATAAACAAATACCATGAGGAATCAGTACGGAATCAACATAGTGGTAACAGAAAGCGTTTGAAAAGGACTTGGTAACATGCGGGTTTTTTGTGGGTTTTTTTTCAATGCTGGGTAACAAGTGAGATTTTCATGCACATGATTTTCATTCATCAAGGATCTTTGAAGAAAATGTGAGAATCCTGCAATCCCGCACCCTAGAATAGACACTGTATTAAATATGACAGACAGTATTTAATTTAGAATGGCAACCAGTTCTGAAACTAGAAGTATTAATAAATGAATAATTTTAACAAGAGCTATCAGAGGACAGCATATTCAAAATGCTTGTTGGTAAATCAAATGAAATCTTTTTCAATTATTGCCCTTCATATACCCTGTATACAATAATAGTCAAAAATGATATACCGTAATAGTCTTATACCCCTAAAAATGTTAATGAAGTCTAAAATCAATCCCATGCCTAGTTACTGAGACATAAGCATAATAACACTGTGCATGCACAACTTTAACCAAGTATCCAAGTTAGAAAAGGGCCATAATTTGTATAAAATTCAGTCCAAAAGTTATCTTCCTTGGTTTTCTGATGCCCCTGAACACACTTCTAAACTTTCTAGCCAATACCATAAAAAATTTATAAGCTGGATAGTAGCTTGCATGCAAAACTTTAACCAAAGAGTCTAAGTCAAAAAATGGTCCTAATATGCATTATATTCCATCAAGAGTTATCTACATTGATAGTATGATACCCCTAAATGTATTAAAGATGTTTCAAATCAATTGCATGCCTGGATACTGAGATATAAGCATGAAAATACCTTGCATGCAAAACTTTAACCAAATTTCTAAGTTTAACTAGAAATGTGTCCATAGGACACGGATGCCCCTGCCATAATGTTTATTAGATGATAGTTTTGTCAGTGAATATGAAAAACTGGAAATATAAAAGATGATTTTAAGATCAAATGAGTGCTGTGAACTTTATCTCAACCAAGTGATGTGACCTTGACCTTCAAGCTAGCAAACCTGTGCTTGTTTTGTGACACAGTGTTTTGTCCGAAGGATCCCTCCTTGTGCCAACATGATTTTACACAAAGACACAGCCCAGACAGGACTGCTTACAAAACTTAACAAACTGCTATAACCTTGACCTTGAAGTTAGCAACTTTCTTCTTGTTTGTGTTACATCATATCCTTGGGATCATGTGTGCCAAGTTACTTCAAAACACAATCATTCACAACAAACTTACAGCCGAGACTTGATTCAAAGGTCAACCAGGTGCTATAGACTTGCCTTCAAGCTAGCAACTTGCATGGTTCTTGTTCACAACACATTGTTTTGTCCTAAGGATCACTTGTGACAAGTTATTTCAAAACGTATCCATTTGCAACAAAGTTACAGTTGGGACACAATTTTAAGGTCAAACAAGTGCAGTGACCTTGATCTTAAAGCTAGCAACCTGGTTCTTTTTCATAACTAATTGACTTGTCCTAAGGATCACTTGTTCCAAATTATTTGAAAAACAACCAATCAAGATCAAACAAAGCTAGCAACCTGGTTCTTGTTTGTGACACATCGTTTTGTCCTAAAGATAACTTGTGCCAAGGTATTTTAAAAAGTGACCATACATAACAAAGTTAGAGCTGGGACGCAATTTTAACGTCAACTGAGTGCTGTGAATTTGACCTTCAAGCTAGCATCTTGGTTTTTGTTCGTGACACATCGTCTTGTCCTAAAGATAACTTGTGTCAAGTTATTTTAAAAAGCGACCATACATAACAAAGTTACAGCTTGGACATGAATTCTTGCACACACACACTAACACACACTCGAACAGGTGTAACACTATATGCCCGTCACCATTTAATGGCGGGGGCATAAAAAGAGGCCATAATTTGTAAAATATTCCATCAAGAGTTATCTACCTTGGTTGTCTGATGCCCCTTAACATATTCACAAACTGTCAAGTCCATACCATGAATGGATGAATGATTATTGAGATACAAACCGGATTATAGTAGCTTGCATGCAAAACTTAAACCAAAATTTCTCTTGCATGCAATACTATAACCAAATATTCTAAATTAAAATGGGTCCATAATTTATATTAAATTCAGCCAAGAGTTATCTACCTTGGTTAACTGATGCCCCTCAACATATTCATAAACTTTCAAGTCAATACCATAAATGGTTATTGAGATATAAGGTTGATATTAATTTGCATGCAAAACTTTAACCAAACGCTGCAACGCCAATGCCGAGGCAAGGGTGACTACAATAGCTCTCATATTCTTCGAAAAGTCAAGCTAAAAATAGCCATTGGTTGGTCTTCTACTTCAAAGCAATTACAGGAGTGCAAAATTTTCTTTTAGGTCACTCGTCCTGTAGGACGAGTAGGTGAAAAATATTACTCGTCCTTAAACAAAGTAAGCTCGTCCTAAGATGATTTTAATTTTTGCTTCCTGTAAAGTTGTATAGAACTTCTGATATTTTGTTTAAACACCGCAAAACAATTTTTCTTCTTTTTTCGTCAATGGAAAGCCAGAAAACTAATGATCCAGGGCTTTTCTTGTGTGTTTCGTTTTATCGTAAGCGCTTTGGTGCTTCCTACGTTTTAACTTTTTTGTATTTTTGTGGTCTCTGCCGCCGAGGAGCTATTCACTGACAATTGTTCTGACATAATTTACTGACCGCTGGAAACAAAACATATCTGCAGTCCCTGACTGTGCCGCAGACTAACAAAAATGTATTGAAAAACACTGTAGAATATTGCGAACCAGTCTGCACTAGCACCTTACGGATCTTTCTAAAAAGTGAGCGTCACTATGTTGATATTTTCCCTGATCAAGTAAAGAGTTTTATGATCTTGATTAACCATCGTAACAATATGAAATTCATTTTTTACCGATACATTTCTTTCTTGGCTGCGAAAAGTAACTCGTCCGGTTGGATGAGTGAGAGGGAAATTATGCTTGTCCGACTGTGAAATTCACTCGTAAATACGAGCGGACGAGTGGATTTTTACAGCCTATACTCTATATATAGAACATAGATCATACCAGTTCATTATCAGCTTAGTACTGTAACAGAAATTAAGATATCAACTTCTCCTGACTTATATCAAAACCTTTTTTTTAGATGAATTAACTTTTCATTTATACATACTGAGGATTAAAGCAGACCATGAAATGTGTGTCAAGTGGCAAGATATCTCCCCAAATACTATTAACACCAGCTTAAGTAACTACAAGTAGTTTAAATACTGAGCACCTGTCATGGTATACTTTGCCAAAGGATTAAACCCATGGCCAGGCTTGACTTCCACTACATAACAAAATAAACACAGAAAATGGACCAATTTGTTTGTTTGACTGGACATGATTCCTACATGAGACAGATATAGCTGCAACACTGTAATATCAAACTGTAGACAAGAGGCATGATACCACACCCTTTCTTACAACTGGCCTACCAGTCCTGGAACTACCATTATATGCTGAGCACCAGGCAAAGGAGCTATACAAGTACCATTTACTACAACTTTGGTATATTGCTGACAGGGATCGAATCCACAATCCTCCAAATAATGGACAGATGCTGAACAGTAAACAGGTCAATTCTTATGTTCAATACCAAAAGTGTACATGGAGGAGAGTGCATTCAGATTCAAAATGATTACAAACTTGTTTAAACTCAAAAGTTAAAAAAGTTGACATAAGAAAGCACTGGCAAACCTATAATCCAGTCTGTCTCCCCTGTATGATGCAGTAAGATGTATAGCTGCAGAACCAGCTGGGGCGCAGCCTCCAAGAAACATTCAAACATGCGAATGCAACATGCGTCCACATCTTCCATCCGCATCACATTGTAATGCCGCTTCCTCTCTTCTTTAGACAAATCTTTGCTGTTACTTTTTACACCATTATAGATATATTCTAGTTGCCTGAAAAAAAAATAATTTATTAATCATAGAATCTATTTTTTTTATTAGTTTTAAGTGTTATTACTCTGGAATAGTTACATTTATTTTTTTTTCTTGTATGCACAAAAGTAAAAGCGCAAAAAAATATAAAAATTACAAAATTAATGCATTGCAGCACAAAAGATAACTTATAACATTTCAATTAACATTTAAGATCAGATTTCTGCAAAGGTGTCCGGTATGTTGATTTGACCAAAAAACTGTCATATTAAAAAAAAGAAAAGAAAAAAAAATCAGCAACCTTATATATAAGGTCATTGAATTTTTTTACTAAAAAAAATTACTTGCTTATTTGTTTGGATTTATTATCCCATTAGCGTTATTTCAATCATGAGTCATAAGACAGATACAATCACTGTAATATCACACCATAGTCAAATGTATGATACCATACCAGGGTTTTTGTTCTGACAATTTTGGGTAAGGGACCCTAACCCCCAATTGGAAATAATTATCAACATATTTCACCGGATTGGGAATTTTTAAGAAGCAGAAAAACATTGTACATTGTAGTATATTGTTAAAAGAAACAGTTTCTTTCATAAACACAATTAAATAACAAACAAACCACTTAACACTTAATTTATAATTTAAAAATTAAAATTTGGTTCCTAAAGATTGACAGGAAAAAAAAACCCTGAAAAACCCAGGCTAATCATTGTAGTTAATGATGCTGTTGTCCAGTGGTAACGTCCTGACTTGACTATTGACTATTTGAGTTTACCGTCACTTCGACAGTATTTCAGTCATATAGCGACGTCCAGCTAATTACAGGTGGAGGAAGACCCCGAATGCACAGAGGCATCCGAGTAGAACCACCAACCTACCGCAAGCCAGCTGGAAGGCTTCCTCACATGAAAATCCGAATGACCTTGCCGGGATTCGAACCCACACGGTGAGGGGCTGAGTGAGTGGTAACATTCCTGACTGCGGATCTGAAGATGATGGATTTCAATACCTTTTGGAACAGGGATATTATATGACCTTCCCAGATGCAAAGTACTAGTCCAACCCAGGAACAGCTGAGATGGATAAGTATTAAGTTGTCAGAGCTTTTTTCCCCAATCAATGTAAAATAAATGATATACAGTGAGTGTAACATCTGAAATCCGAACACTTGTGGACCGACCAAAAAGTTAGGATTTTGGAAGTTTCTGGAATGCAGAAGTCTGGATTGAGTTAGATTAGCACATATGTATCTATGTTTATTAATGGTTGTGAATAGTGTCATTTTTGTTTATATGTGTAACAGTGTTTGTATTGTTTGCTAAGTATAATTATCATCAAATCCTTTGAAGCTTTTTTTTTTTTTTGCAAAACGATTATGTTAATGTGATTTCCCATAATCAGTTATTTTACTTCTCTTTCTCTCCCCCTCTCTTCCTCTTTCTTCTCTCTCTCTACTTGCCTTATATTTCCCTCTCTCTTTCTCTTTGCCATTTTTATGTCAAAATGGGTTATGCTAATGTTGATTCTGAGCATTATTTGTCTTTTTCTTTCTCTTAACTTTAATTTTTGCCACTTAGGAAAATCAACACATAAATTATGCTTCTAACAATACCGCAATTACACTTAAACTGTAAAAGATGTTTGTTGCAAAAAATATCAATTAATCCACTTATCACCACCTTAATCATTTACAATGTGTCACTATCTAATTGCCTATGTATTCGCCAGTGCAAACATGGAAGTGCAAACATGTTGTAATTCTAGCGCATGTCAAAATAACAATCACCGCTGATTAATAAACAATCAATTAGGGAGAAAATTAGTGGATAAATTGCTGCAGGGCTTACAGTTTCTGGTCTGATTACCTGTTTAGCTAGTAGCACTGTTCAGATTTCAGAGGTAAAATAGCATTGATATAACCCAATATTTACAAAATTATTATACGGAATTCAGAATTTAGAGGTTCCAGAATTCAGAGGTATTATTTACATATAGACAGAAGGGGAAATTTCTGCTGGACCAAGAAAATCGATTTCATAAGTTTCCGGATTTTGGAAGGTCCGGATTTCGGTATTTACACTGTATATACATTGAATCATTTTGACCATGGGTAGAGCTGGGAATCATTGGTTGGAACTGTACCACAGAATACCGTGGTTTTTCCATAAATACTGCTGTACGTACCACACTAAATATTCCAGGACTTGTGTTACTAAGAACATCAAAGTCATGAACGTTGCCGTCAGCCATTTTTTATTTCCTTTCAAGGTCATTATTGGTAGCAAGTGAATAGTTTCAAATAAAATTGTATTTTCTTACATTTAAATTGGAATGTGATACATTGATATCATATCTACACAAGTTTTTGATGTTGTTAAAAAATGAAATTATCAATGTTGTTAAAAAATGAAATTATCTATAACGACAAAATTATTGAAAATGTGTACTTGTTTTTCAGGTCTTTTTCTGGCGTATCCACGGGTCCAATAAATGGACCCATTCCCCATAAGAAATCATATTTATTTTCCCAATTCTATTATAAAAAATCCCAATCCGGCTACTTTCATTGATTCAATTTGATTGACAGACATTTGCCGAGTCGGGTAGTCATTTGTATTGATTGCCATGGTGATTGAAATACCATCACCATAGTTTAAAAAATTAAATATGCAATAATCACAATTAATATGTGGTTAAATTACTTTGAAATTCAAATGGACAAAAAAAAAAATAGAAATAGCATCTAGAAAACAAATGATGTGAAATTCTCGTAACAGCAAAACAACATCAAATCTAATTAGCATTAAAACATTTGCTCTAGAGTAGGAGAAAAAAAAATAAAAAAAAATAAAAGAAGCTTGACTAGATCTACTCACTTGAACTTTTCTCAATATATTTTCTATCTTTGCATTAAATCCTGAGAATTAAATGCACAAATGGCAAAATATCAGGTAGGTGAATTGCCTATTTTGTTTTGGAAAAAGTTAATGGTAATGCATTCATTTTGTGAATAAAACCTATAAAGACATATTTTTTATAATTTGCATAGTATCTTTATTATTTTACAGCGAAGATGCACACCTATTTCTAACCAAGTAAATAAACAGTAGTGAGAAATGAATTGTTATGCACAATGTCATTGGTTTCCGCAGACTTTCTTTCACTTTTGAAAACTTGAAATTATAATTAACTGAACACAAAATGAGTGAGAATGCTGTCATGACACAGGATTGGAACATTCCCTTTTAACTGAGTGCACACAGAATGATAATTGAAAATAGATTATATAATTTTAAATGATTTTTTGTGTGTAACTTAATCCCCTTCTAGAGCTGATTAATTTTATTTCATAAAGAAAATAATGCAAGAAATCTAAATCACAAAAATGATTTAAAAAAAATAGCTTATTTAGTGAATTCTTTCCAAATAGTCATTATTTTGCGCAAAAAAATCCCAATTCCAAAATTACGATTTTCCCAAAATGGCCAGAAAAAGGCCTGTTTTTTTTCTGTTAATAATATGGAAATCACCAAAGTGCTGCTATTATTCGTCCTTGTTTGTACCACAAGCTCTTCGGACCATGGTTTACCGGTATAATGGTTAAACCGCGCACTTTTAACCATGGAGTAACCAGTCCTTGAAGTTTCATTATGAGCTGAATATCAAGATATACCAGAACAAATTTTAACTTCTTTGGTATGTTTAGGCCAAGGATTGAACCTACAGCCTCCTGATTATTGGGCAAATGCTCTATCAGCATGGCCACTTGACAGGTTCTTTTAATATAATACTGACAGCCAAACTGAACATTATATCATGTATGTATCTGCATTAATTAATTTCAGCGAAAACATATTACAATATTACATACTGAATTTCATTATTTGTTAAAAAATTTGCTGACATTTATTATTATCAATAAAATGGTCATATTTATTTTTTTAAATAGTTGTACATAATTAAAATGCAAAGCATGCCTGAAATCAGCAACTGATAGATGAGAACTAAGTTAGTGTCTTAGGGCACTGAATATGTGTGTTTCCAAGATCACCAATTTCTCACTTAGTAAGTGTAATTTTTTACTTGAAATTACTCTTTTACATAAAAGAATATGCAGGGCTTTTTTCAGGCTATTTGAGAAAAAGGCCCCTGCCAAATTTGGGAAGTTTTTTTATCTCATAATCTGTAAAATTGGAGAAAAATATCATTGACTCAATGAAATTGTAAAGCATCACGATTTCTTTTTCATCAAGAACCTTCAGTTTTATTCAATTTACAATGCAATTCACGAATGTAGACTGTAGACTAAACTATACTGTGACTTCAGACTGTATGTACAATAATTTTACCTATGAGAATTGTTAATGTAAACAAAACCAATTTTACAGTGATTAACATGGTACATATTTGTAAATTATATTTCTTGGCTTTGGGATTTTTTATCTTGATTGGGAAAAAATGTACACTTAAATAGCATTGGGAATGGGGCCTATATTTGGCCCCATGGGGTACCTGAAAAAAGCCCTGATGTGACATACAAACCAAAGGATATATACCTTATAACTGGTCCCATCATCATTAAAGTCATCACAAATCGTGTCAACCACAACAGTCGTGACGTAAGTTTCACGCTAGACTTGCCCTTGTTTTTCACCAATATTTGCTGGCTTTGATAATCTAACAAATACCATCGGAAATTCAACAAACTCGTCACTATAGATGGCATTGCAACAAAAGCTGCAGTTAAAGCAAAGGCCGTGTAAGACTTTGACTTGTAATAATCTCTGGCCAGTAATATATCTGTGATAATGTCAAAATAGAAAAATCCCACTGAGGAAATCCCTATCAGAACATCTACCCAGTTAAATGGTGGTCCCTCGAATGATGTATCCTTTTTGACATGTGTATCATGGGCTGGGAGTTCCCTCCGGTGCCAGAACTGGTCCTGATCAAGATCTAGGGTGTACGGTTGCGGTTCGATGCTGTACCTGTCCACCCGATCTGAAGCTTCGGAGGAGCTTCTCTGCTTTCTCACAAGGTCCGCACTATCGGATCCACAACATGGTTTCCTGCCTTGGAATTCAATGACATCCGCTTCATCCTGATCACAAGGACAATAATACAGACCCAACTTTTCGGCATTTTTACATCGACGAGACCGTGGTAACTTCTTCTTGGATGCCATCTTTGACACATTCGGATTGTCTGGGTCGTTTGATTTACCTCCCCTTCGCATGGTGTTTCAAGGGACGCAACCTCCAAATGCCAAATTTTTATTCCTTCGCATCTCTTACTCCCCTTTAGGCTATAAACGTACCACAAAGAAAATTTTACCGTTTCTAAAATATTTCCTATTCCATTTTCAGAGGGGAAACCACGAACATATAGATAGATATATTTTCTTTTTCAGATGAATTAGGATGGTGTTCTCTCATATCGCGGTACTAACGACATAAACGGGAATAAAATATCAGTGAAGTCTTGTCTGAAATTTATTTCTGTACAGGCCCGGATCCAGAAATTTTCTGCTGGGGGGGCCAAAATCCGAATGTGATAGGTGTGGTAGGGGGGTTCGGGGGCATGCTCTCCCGGAAAAAAAAAGTTTTTAGTGTGATGGAGATACATTCTGAAGGGTATCTGGGGATAATCGTGAAGGTTTTTGTTGTTGTTGTTTTTAAATCCGATATATTTGAAACTTGAAGGCCTAGGTCCCACTGGGAAAAAAAAATCGGTGATGTGGAAATAAACATTTTTTTCTACCGATGGCTCCCGATGTTTGAGCCAAAAAAAGACTGAGCAGTCCGTTGAAAAATGACAATTATTAGGCTTCGGATTGGTCCGTTGAACATTCACTGTTGTTTCGGCTATGACACAATAGCCTTGAGTCCCGATGTTCGGAAAAGCACCGGGGGACCGCCTCCGATGATCGGCGAAGGTGTCCCAGAGTTTCACTGAGTTTGTAACATCATCGGGGGAATATCCCCGTAGATAATGGGATCTTGTGAACCATCCTACGTGTCTCGGGGAAGATTATTGAGAGTATGAAAATTTTATGGTGGAATTAAGCGACAAAGTCAAGAGAAGACTTTGGGGGGGGGGTTAAGGGGATGCCCTAAGCAATGTCCAATGGCCTTTTTGACCGTCTCAGTCTAAGACTGGCCAAAACAGAAACTAATTTCTGGGTGCGCTTTTCAACCCTTGCCATTTTTTTTATTTTTTTTTAAGATCGGGAATGTGTCACAGAAAGGCCGCCTAATATCCCCGAATGCCCCCCTGATACTTCGGCGAGACATCACAGACGCATCGGGGATTCATCGGAGGAAAAAAATCGCGGAAGCTCCGTGAATGCTGACCGGAGCTTCTCTGTGGATATTTCCCCGGCTTGTTTTCCCGATAAAACTTCGAGAACACATCGGGAAAATTTCAATGAATTCTTTTTGCAGTACACCCGAGGCCTCCCGATGACTCCACATGGCTCGCGACACTATTTCCATCGGGAGTGCGTATGCATCCCATCCCCGAGGCAAAAAAAAAATGCCAAGTGGGACCGAGCCTTAAGCATTGAGTGATATAATGTTATCTTTTACCGGCGCAAAGTCGTTATTGAATAACTGCTGTGCAATCGTATAAATTTGATTACAATTGCATTTACAGGCCCCGATCAAAAATAAATAAAATAAAAATAACGGTGGGGGAGATGGAAGCGCTGGGGGGGGGGGGGGGGGGGGGACACTGATATAACTGAAAGGGCATTACTTCTTCCGGGTAAGAAATACGGGCTTATCTTGTATTTTCATTCACAAACTGGCATAAAATATTTAATAAGGGTTTCCTGAACCCCCACAAAAAGTGACTTGTGATCATTAGTTTTTGACTCAACAGTGTAAAAGACAGTTTTGTCAAAGACTGAGAAAAAAACAACAATTTTCACGTTAAACATTATCATTTTGTCAAAATTGTGGAAGGGAATAGGTTCGACCTTAGTGATATTGGCTGTCAAATTGTCGATCTGGAAGCAGTCTTCACACAGAAATTCTCAGAAAAAAAATCAGGCGCACGTTATAGGGTAGGTGTGGGCCCCTTTTGTTATCTTTTTTTTTTTTTTTTTTTTTTGTACATTTTTAGTTTTAGTTGAAACATTTTGGTTTTTCTAAGTGTTTAATCAGTGACAAAACAAACAATAGATGTTGATATTTAATATAAAATCTTTAATATCCGTTTTATTTAGCACATAAATTGTGTATTCTGTGCATTAGTATTCATTGACTTATCAATAACATTGAACAATAACTGATTACCTGGATTTGATTTGAATTAGTAATCATAATCTACACATACATTGTCCCAAAATATGGCAGTTAACAATTTTCAAATTCTTTCATTTCTTAATTATATTCATAAATCTAAAATACACATATTTTATAATACTTATTATTATTTTATTCGTAAATAATAAGAAAAGTGAACATGATGATGTATAGACCTACTTTTTGTATTTATATATTGAGAGAGTTAGTTAAGAAGAATTTAACTGCTTCGTTTAAATAATACTTACAAGTTATGTAAAAATAGTATAGCTGATGACATTTAGAAACACAACCCATTTCTGATAAAGTTTAATTTACATAGCTAGCGATAGGTATGCATCTTTAATTTTAATTTTTTTTCCAAAACATTTTTTCATACCTGAAAGTTCATCAACCTGGCAGTTAAATTGCCCGCTTTTAATTCAAGATTTAAAATTTTATAGATGTAGAGAAAAGTGAATTTAAAATTTCGTTGATTAGATTTAGTCAAAAGTTATTTGTTAAATCAATAACTTCTTTGGGCTCTAGTGAAAATATTTCGATAGCAATTACATTTTAATGTCCAACTTAGTTGTTGTTTTTAGTGGCTATTTTTATACTAATCGATTTTTATGCTATTTCCTAAACATCACCTGTCTAGAATAGTTTTACTGATATAAAGTTTTTGTAATTGCCTATTTTTCTTCAATCATTAAATCGCTCGGCAGACGAGATGTCCTTATGTATCACTCGACAATAGCCTGTGAATCAGTGAACGTGTCAATCAATTTGCATACACAGTACCCTAAACACATGCTTATCACTCAGTCATGGATGACTGCCGATTCGGATTACCTACACATTAACAGCAGGGGGCCATAAGACAATAGGAGTCTGGCTGGTCAGGTGGTTATGCGGTTGGTTCAGTATGGGGGCCAACGATGGGGATTTCCTCTAGACAGTTCAGACATTATGTAATCAATGGATTTTAAAGCCTAGAAAAAAAATGTATAACCAGGGCAGCTGGGGGGGCCAAGGCCCCCCCCCCCCCCCCCCCCCCCCCCCCCCCCCCCGGTGAATCCGGGCCTGCTGTATGTCACTGTTATTCCACCTTTGTACCATAATGGGAAAACAATTTATTTTTTAAGCCTTTCTAATAACATTTTATAATATGTTATTGTTCGCCATGTTTGACCTACATAAAAATCCCATGACTCTCTGGTATCCTGGTATTTCTTGAAAAAAAGACCACTGGCTCCACCTACTGATGTCGCCACATGATCAAAACAATCATCGTTCATAACAGAATACAGCAGACGAAGATCTAGCATTTGTCGAGTCTTTCAATTCATTATTTATGCTATAAAACGGGGTTTAGCGGACATTTGGTGATACGCATAAGCGTAATGGTTGAAAGTCGGAATACTGCAAGAAATTTACATTTTTTCTTACCATTTACGGAGACCTATTACTTTTTGTTTACTTCAATTAAAATCGTAGCTTCCTGTTTACAAAATGGTGTCACTAGGTGGCGATAGGTAAAGTCTTTCCTAACAAAATGACAATACTGCGATCCCAGAGAACCCGCGATACCGCCGGAAACCACCCTGCGATTTTGTTCACAGCACTGGGTTAGAGTCACGTGACCATGGCGTGTACCCTTTTCACGCTACAATGTTTTACATGATAGTTTGTTTATTAGGCCGACATAGTGTAGTGCTACACACTACAGTATCACGCCGTACTGCATAGTCTACATGTGGCTTGACACCACACCCTGATTCCTCGACCTACCCTTCGATCTACGTACATGCTGAGCGCCACGCAATATAGTTTCCAAAACATTTTGTTTACTCACTGCGTGATTGTTTGTTGGTCCCCACGTACAATGACGTCATATTCACAAAATTAAATTTTATAATCTCAACGATCTGGATTTTAGGACGCAACAGAGCGAGCAATTGCATAAAGACACGCACCATTTTCACAAAGGAATCGCTCTATCTGATCGTACGTTATTCATGGTGCTGTTTCGCATGATATCACCCCAATATTATATGGTAAGTTACTAGAAAAAGTTCCGCGAAATCGCGGATATGTTATTTTCTGTGGGTACCAGTGTCTAACTACAGGATAGGGACCCGGGTTTCACATAAAAAACCGGCTTTGTTGGCGCTTGGCTGTAAAGCCGAAGGTTGTGGGTTCGATCCCCAAGGCAATGGGTCGGGCAAGGTCTCCATGATAAAGGACTTAGATCGGTTTCGGGTATTTCTGGATACCTACAACATACTGATGGTAAAAGCTTATGAGTTTTGAGAAAACTGGATTGTTTTTATTTAAATTCTATGCGTGTTTCCTTCTTTGAATGCTGTTTTCATATTTTCGTAAAAGGCCGGGAATTAGTACCTGAAGTGATGTCCGGTATTTTTGAACAGTGGAGGGTATTCTCGGATACCTGTGGAAGTCTTTACATTAAATAAACTGTTCTCAAATGAATTTTGTTTGATTATTAAAAACTAAGGATTGACAGTTGCTATATAAAGACAAAATTCAGGAAAATAATTGTGTACGATCGTGATAATTTACAGGCTCACAAAATGGCAAAGTTTTTACGTCAAATATTTTTGCCTAGAGGTGTTGACTCGTTCTAAATATGTATATGATTTATAAGACATTAAGATAAATGTAACCAAGTAAAATCCTACTGACCCGAGCTGGAATCGAACTCGGACGATCGGTATGCAAATCGGACAATATACCACACCGCCACTAAAGCTAGCTCTTTGGCAAGATAGTACAAGTGCCATTTTAAATCTCTACTACATACACCCCCTCCATTCAAGAATCTGTCCTCAGATTCCTGGAGTATGAACGTTTGTGGAACTTTCTAATGGTGCCATCCTTTCTACAACTGTGAGTTATTTACGTTGGGCGCCAAATGTAACCAAGTAAAATTTTGCTGCCCCGAGCTGGAATCGAACTAGGGACCCTCGGTATGCAAATCGGACACTCTACCACGTAACCACAAAAGCTAGCTCTTTGGCAAACAAAAACCAATTTAATAAAAGGTCCAGGATTAAAATGTTTGGTATATGCATTAGATTTACAACAATACGTACAGTGTGCATTCTAACAAATATAAATATAAAATGTGTATCTAATACTCAAGTTTAAATATTTTGCATATTTTTTTTTTTATATTTACCTAGTCACGATTAAACTATATTAAAAACATATAGACTCTCACTCTCTTTTACTCTCTCTCTCTATACATACATAGAGAGAGAGAGAGAGAGAGAGAGAGAGAGAGAAAGAGACAGAGAGAGAGGGCGGGGGAGAGATCATCATAATCGCATGTACCTTTATATTTGCCATGTATAGACATAGTTACTTCCTATGTCAGACAATACTAAGTATTACATATATCAACGAATATAAGAGTTGATGTATATTTTCTTCTTTATTATCATCTGCAGTCAGTCTATCTATCTATCTATCTATCTATCTATCTATCTGTCATCTATCTATCTGTCTGTCTGTCTGTCTGTCTGTCTGTTATATTTTGTTAACATATTTCATTTATGCTGAACATATAAGCTTATTTGCACAGGTGTCCGGTAAACCCGACATACAGAATTTTCAGTCGAGTATTTCGGATATCTTTATATATCAGTAACACGGCCTTCCCACGTGTTGAAAAGCATTTGACACATTGAAACCACATTTTGTCACAATTTATGTCTATTCTGCACAAAGATATCAACACATTTACTCGTGGTAGAAAATATCAATTCTAAGTACCTCTCTTACCATACAATGTAACAGGACGTAGTTTAATATACATAACTTTCAAACAGATTTATTTTTCTCCAAGGTTTAAATGTACACGGTTTGTAAATATCAAAAGACGGAAAGGGGGATTCAAGTTACATGGGCATGCACTTAAAATATGAATTTCTTTACAATTTGGTGATGAAATGCAGCAGTATCCAAGGATAGTCGTTATCCGGAAATACCCGACACCGCTCTATAACATTTCTTTCTGATTGTAATTCGTAGCCCACCGAGCTGTACTTTGTTAACTACAGAGATACGTGCTAAAGTTTCAGTGCTCTCAGGATCCCGGGAGAAAGAGTTGTTATTTGAAATGGCCATATGTTAGCCTTTTATGGCATAAAAAGACGTTAAACAATTCAAATAAAATCAAAATATACCAAGTTTAACACACAAATGAAGGACATAAAATTAAAAGGGACGCATTGCTGTCACATGTTTAAAGGTGTGTGATGTTAATTTCACTGGGGGAGGATAATGGTTGCTGCATTGGAATATAATGAAGTGCAGAATGGTCTAATTAATGAACACTTTCAAATGCTGTGAACAATTATAGTTTTATTGCGAAAAACAACAACAACAAATATCTAAGAATCTAAAACTTATGATGTGGTGCTAGCAAAATGCACAGGTAAAAGCTGGACTGTATTATCCATTGCACGTTATATTGGTGTGAAATTTAATCTGGTATAAATGACGCCAAGAAACCCACCTGATACTGAAGCTTTGGGATTGTCTTAGCCTAGGGCATTATGTATCATCTCTTGTACGTGTCAAACTCCGCCGCAGTAGTTACCTCTCTCTATATATATATTTGAGAGTTTTGAAATATATATATATATATATATATATATATATATATATATATATATATATAATATGACTCGTGTATTAAAATGGGGACGCAAAACCGATTTCGTTGCTTTTAACGTGACTGCGAGGCTAATCGAAGCCCCCCCCCCCCCCCCCCCCCCGCGCGCAGAGGAGTAGACATATTTTCAAACAATACGAAGAACCCACTATACTGTGTTCTCCAGAAATGTTACTATTTTTAGATTTATCCAATTTCCCAGTGAGTGAAATACAGTTCTGTACTGCTCATACCATTAACATCCTCAGCTGAGAACCGCCTTTCAACAAGTGTTTCGGCCCTTTTATCACAGGACACTCTCCAGGCGGCGGGCCCGCAGTGGTAATCAGTCACTACGTGTTGATGGAAGGCTTCCAGCTCCTCTCCTCTGTCTTCATCCACAACGAGCTGGATGCCCTTTCAGCTGTCAGGCTTAGTGTGCCCACTGCACGCTTTCTGTCTGCTCCCTTGATCCCCAAAGCACTTAACATCTTCCACAGCGACTGGGCTGGGAACCCTCTGGCACCAATTTCCACCGGGTAGAATCACACTCGCCATCCCTTCTGTTTGCACTGTTCTTGCAGATCAGAATACTTGGCTTTCTTCCTTTCATAAGCCTCTTCACAACGAGATTCCCAAGGAACAGTCAGTTCAACCATAACCAAACACTTGTCTTTGTTAGACATAAATTCTCGCAAACTGTGCAATTTTATTTATTAAAAGAACAAGAAATATCTTTAAAAAAGATATTCGGCGTAGGATGAAAGAATCAAAGCGCACAATGCGCTGAGAGACGGCGACGGGATTAACATCCTAAACCCAGAGTTTCTGAAATTATTGAAGCAGTCACATGAGGACAAAAACTCCATCCGCTGTTGCTACAGAAGCTCTGTTTGTAACATAATAATCCGGAGTAAAGGTCATGAACCTTTCATTCATAAAGAGCTGCATACCTAAGTAGGTCATTCTCTTTCTCTAGTGCAAGCGAATTCTATCTGTTGTTTTGTATATGTAGAAATTGACCAGTTATTTGATTATTTAAGATACTAGAATGTTTGCCTATCTATTTCAAAGTTAAGAAATGCCATGGGAGGAACCTTACTCGCCACCATGCAAAATATTCTGTGGACTACTTTAGGTCAATTACAAACATACGGAGCACTACTTTTTCTTTTTACAGGAGTAGATCTCCATGTACGTAAGATGAGTTGCTGTTCTGGTAAAGAAATGTCACGGATATTTTTCTCACGCTTAAAATTGATGCTTCCAGTGAAAAATAATGGCAAAAGAAAACATGTTAACAAACAGTAACACACTAAAAGCGGTTACGGTTATGAATCCACTCGTATTCGTTAGTGCAGAATCGCATTGCATGGATCCCCACTAAGCGCGGAGAGGTACAGTTAAAAATGTTGTGGAAAATATGCAAATTAGCAAGGCCTGTTTTCGATTTTCAGCATAAGACGGCTTATCGCCGTCTAAAAACGAGATTTCCAGTCTTCTAGAACATTCCCAGGAAAAGCGCGCG
>CM037785.1:40448729-40498729 GCA_021229015.1 Solen grandis
ACTAACAACAGTACTCCAAGGGATAAGATTTGATATGCTTGTAAATAAATTTGACTTGGACAAACGGTGTTTAGATTATAATGTATCTTTTATGGAGAAGAAATACAAGTATTTCTGCTGGAGACTCAGCAATACATATGAGGCAGCAACTTATATTGAGGGAACGTGGTAAAAAAATTGAAAAGTCTCTCTCCGCAATATATATATATTTGTAAGCAATGCCTAGTTTGACAGACGCTCATTGGAATAATGACAAAGAACAAACGACTGGCTAATGTTACCGACGTCTGAATTGATATATTCGACCGTCTTTCAAACGCAGGGAGTACTAGGTACTTTAAATTCACGTATATAAGATACCATTTGCCATTACCGAATATAAACATTTTCTTTACATACCCCAAAACACTCAATCCCCCTTCAGGGTTATATAGTCTATTTCACCAGGGGTTCAGCATACTCGGTATACGAGTAATTCGCTTATTTAAACTGACTAATCAGTGACTGGGGTAAAAAACTAAAATGTATGTTTATTTCCAATTAAAAAATGTGAGTAATTTTAGACCAGCATGTAGATTAGGTGTTCGGGGAGTCCTCTTCGATATTTACGTAGTTTTATGTCTCATTTCGGACTAAAATCGGCTGATGCAGATTAAAAGTTTCATTTAGGCATGGAGCTTAGCCGGTGTAGGAATGATAGGTCAGTTTTTCCCCGTGAACCCACCCTTTGTGCACATGTTTTTCACTACCCCTCCCAGTATTCTAAACCTTATCCTTCTGACAATATATATAATAAAAAATAAATTTAAAAAAACTGGCCCAAGTCACTTTTTACTTGATATTGTTGTACTGGGAGCTAAGTAAAATGTGACAAACTGTAATGCATATCAAAAAGGGCGTTTTTTCATATACTTTTATCCCCCGCCGAAGGCGTCCGTCTGTCCGTCCTTTCGTCACATATTTTTGTGCGGAGCAGAACTCAAAAAGACTTGAAGCTTGATAGATCTCAATGACGAGGAATGCAGTGCACAAAAATGATAACTATACCTTTCACTATTTTTAGTTATTGTCCTTTGATATTTTCAGGCTTTATTTTTGTCCGTAGTACAAAAGTCAAAACGTATTTGAGATCTCAACTTGAAACTTCATAGGTGGATAGATGATATTGAGGAGGAGTGCAGTGCCTAAGAATGATAACTCTACCCTTCATAATATTTGAGTTATATTGCCCTTTGTTATTTTTCAGGTTTTGTCACAGTCACCTTAACATTTTACCTGGAGGCATTAAAATAGGGGAATTAGTAGGTGTTCACATGTATAATCACTTTAAACATCAGTCTCATTACCAATTTAAATAAAAATGAATAATTCTACTCTCCAACACATCTTCTAACGAGCAAGCATTCAGTTGGGGATGGCCATGCCAACATAGCTCTTGTTTAAGATATATAAGGTTTGTCTCCTCAGGTGTAGTAAATTCTTGGCTGATATTTTTTTTTAATATTAAACTTATCTGTTTGAATTGCTACGTAATATACTTGTTGTATCTCTGTTTTGTCTCCAACATCATTTGAATATTGTTAGTGATACGTCAATGCAAAACAAATTGAACACTACAATTGACCCTTGAATATTGTTCCAATGTGCAACGTAACATTGTAATTCTCTGCAAGAATCCAATAAAGACTGATACATATGGAACACTTCAAAATGAATGATAAATCAATAAACTTCAGCTTCTATTGATAAATCTTGAAAAAAAGTTGATCTCCTCTTGGAATTTGTTATCCAGATCTTATATTATTCTAATATCCTTTGCTGTGAATTCAAATTGGAATTCTGAGAGCGTAATTTTATAAGAAAAATCTCGCTGATTGCACACCATTTAATATTGTAAAGTCATACGGAAATAAAATGGGATCATAGGTTCATTGATCTGAATTTTATCGAATCTATCAATTTAGTTAGTCGCAACTGATCACCGCTTCCTTCTACTTCCAATAATCGCAACTGTATCCATTTATTCACCTACACACATTTCGAGTTCAATTTTGTCGTGCAGATACAGCAATAGATGGAGTCGGATACAAATAATATCACATAAAGGTATGCGCATAACACGAATAACAGAAATTCAAACAGATAGACTGATGCTGCAAAACGTATGATTTAATTTCTGATATAAATATGTTAGTTCAGTGGGTAAATTCCCCACAAACGTTTTAAAGGCAATAGCGGTTGAAAAGTCACTTTTCTCTTGTTAAAATGGTGTCAGAAGAAGCCGGCAAATTAAATTAATTAAATATTGTTTAAAATTGATGTCTGTTGACAACCTTAGTGAACATATAAAAAGTCAAGTTTTATAGATATCGTGGCCAAGCAAAGCAGTATCTGTTAAAAGTTGTTAAAGCAATCGCCATAGTAACACTTGTGGTAGCAATGGTTGTCCAATAAAAGTGAGTAGTTCACTTAGAGATCTGACTGTCTTCACTGATATAGCGGCGCGTCTCTTCGATAGTTTTCCGACCACTACTTCGAAATTAAGTTCTGACATTAAATTGACTTAGGTACGAAAGATGTGTAATAGTGAACTATTTCACGTATTGTCAAGATCTATGGAAAAAATCGAGGCACATTGGATTTCAAATAATAAATCTGCTTTGAATTATACTGATTTTGTTACAGAAGCTATAGAAAAATTGATTTCAGCTCATTTAGTGTTAGAAGTCCCTTTTATCCCCTATTTGGTTATTCCATTATCAGTTTCCATTAACGACAAAGGCAAGAAACGCTTTATCCTTGATTTAAGTGTCATGAATAAATTTGTATGGAAAGAGCATTTTAAATTTGAGGACTTGTCAATCGCCTATGAATGTCTTGTTTCTTCAGGTTTTATGTTTCAGTTGGATATATTATCAGCTTATCATGACATTGATATTGCTTGTTCGCAACAGACTTTCATAGGTTTTTCTCGGAATTTTTTAGAAAAAAGAAAGAAAAAAAAACACTTTAATTGACGATCTTGATACATGTACATGTGCCCAGTACCCGGGAGTTCGTGATCACTATCTCTGACTGCGACACACTGAAATCTTTAAAATATTAAACTAGTACAGGACTACATATTTTGCTTACCGTTCAGCAAAGAATGGTAGATGCAAGACTGGTAGGCCTGTTGTTAGGATAATACGACTAGATGTGTATCATTCCATTTGTCTTCGTGTGGTATCGCAATGAGTCAGCAATATATTGTTAGAACTTTCCTTTATAGACAGTTTCCAAAATTAATGAAATACTCTCTGTGAGACGTTAATGCAAGCATGCTTGGGCCAAATTTTGGCGCCATATCACAATTGATTGTGAAGAGAGACAGAGAACAAGGCCTATTAAATACACTGAATACACTCTACAGGATTTGTATCATGAAAAGACGTATCGCTTAGCATCTGATTTTTGTTGTTAGCACCAGAATATATTTTGACACGTTAAAATTACAATACATTTATGTGAGTAGCCTTCAGCTTGCTTTTGGTATGTCGATGAGTCTGCCTATGTGCCTTTATACATTCAAGGCCTTAGCTGGACGAGATGTTGCCACAGTAACGGTGAACACTAGCACCACAGTGCTCTTTAATACAATACTCTGTGTTACTAGTTCAATAGTATTAACATTATAATTTGTTTCAAATGAAATTATAGAAAATAGCGAGGAACGTTATGTTCATCTTTAAACAATCATTCTGTCATGTTGTTCAGACATTAACATTTGTCCCATGTATACAAGCAGTGGAAAAGCTCTTTTTTTTCTGTCCAAAACATATCAATATAAGAATGATATATCCATAGTTTTAGCATTCTGCCCAGGTTATGTGAAAATTAACGCCTACATGAGCCGCGTACTAGTTGAGCTGGTAAAACATTAACTCAATCCTACGGTCGGCTTTGCGTCGTTTGAGTTAAATTCCATTTTTTTTTTAAAGAACTATAAGAAATACATGCGATTTTCATTCCTTAACTGTTATATTTGTACATGTGTATGGTATCTTAATAAATACATTGTGTATGTTCCATTTGACTGACATGCCATCCCTTTTGTTTCATATTGCACGCAGCCATGAAGGTGACTTTGAAACATAATTATGAAATACATGTATTTATGTGTGGCATGATACCACCCAGTCGATTATCCTGACACCGGGCGAAACAGTACTACAGCTACCCTATATGCTGAGCGTCGAACAAGTGAGCTATACTAGTAAATATTTTTATTACATGACAGGCTGAAGCATATATGATCAACATATACCATGTTATCAACATATACCGTGTTTAACATATAAACACCTTGGTCTGGTGAGAGTATATAAGAATCATCTAAATATAAGTAGTAATTTACCATGAGTCTAAAGTACCCACAAAGTAAACAAAAATGTATAGTTATTTTTGGAAACGTTACGTTTATACTGACTTAAACTCGTGTATAAAACATAGTTTAATCATTAATGAATATATAATAACTTTGATAACATAATCATACAAAAGAATGCATGCAGGACGTGTTGACCCGGTGTCAGGATAATGTGACTGGGTGTGTTTGTTTGTTTGTTGGGTTTAACGTCCCGCCGACATTTGGAGACGATGTCTACTTGAACCAGTTCTGCAACTACCCTTATATGCTGAGCGCCAAGCAAGGGGGCTATAACAGTACCATTTTCTACGACTTTGGTATGTCGTGACCGGGGATCGAACCCTCGACCTCCCGCACCCGAGGCGGACGCTCTAACCACTCGATCATCGGGGACGGTCGACTGGATGTGGTTTCATGCCACATGTCTACGGCGTGATACTGCAGTGTGGCAGCACTATATCTGTTTCAAGTAGACATTGTGTCCAAATGACTGAAATACTGTCGGTAGGACGTTGAATCCAACAAACAAACAAAAGAATGCAACGATGGAGGATCCCCGAGAGGATTTTTTCTCATTTAATGATCATACAAATTATCAGGAGAAGGACAAGGTTGGATTATAGACACCTCTTTGAAATCTATTAATTTCTCCCTCCTTTGCTGCAAATTTGACACTTAAAGTAATTGGCAATCTATAACTGCTGAGAACTTACTAAATTTAAGCGCGATAAGGGTGAAAACTGCTGCTGATAAAACTAAAATTACTAAATGATTGAATTGTATTTTACATATCATTCAGAAACTCTTTACTATAAAATGCACACTTGAGGTTTTGATTTAGCACTAAAACGGAATGAGAAAATGCTCATTTTATATGGCATGATTATAACTTCAAGTTTACTATGTCTATTATATGTAATAAACATACTTATCAACTTCAAAAAAGTATATAGAAAAGGAACGAAGATACAGGATTATTTTGATGGTGCAACACATTTCTTCTTCTCTCGCCCCGATTCAGTCTTTTTTTTCAGATTTAGGTAAGACTTTATGACAAATGAATTGCCAATGTTTTTTTTTTTTTTCTATAACAAGCACTATGATTTCTTTGTTATTATTTATGAAAAAATGAAAATATGTTCAGATGGAGACGCTATTCAACATTTGTGTGTGTGTGTGGGGGGGGGGGGGTGCTTTAAAGATTGACAGATAGGGCTAACTCTCTAAGCTTTTTCCCACCATTTGCAAATAATACTAACACGACTCGTATCTCTCTTGATATTTCGAAAGACGGGGAAAACTGCTTGGATTATTTTTCTACAAGCTAAAACTCTCACATGGTGCATATTAATTTCCTGATTTTTTATTAATATAAATTTGTTTATGACGCAAACATTGTAGCAAAAGAACGTAATTTACAATATCAAGTAAACTCGACATTGTGCACATCATTTTGCAAGTAAGTTGACAAAAAATAAGGTTAAGAGTATGAAGAAATTTAGAACTAAGTAATAACTTAGGTTTCGCCTTCTTGATAAAATTATGTGTAAATGAACAAATTATTTTTGGGACAAACTAGTATTTGGAGACGAAATATCTGTTAACAATTGGCAACCTTCTCACTTAAAACAAAAGGGTGGAATTACTGGGAGATGTTAACGAATCAGGGTAACTAATTAGGAACATTATCAAACTGTGATGCAGGTGCGGGTAAAATGCCAAGTGTCTGATGGGGCACACAGCTAAAATTAAATATAAAAGCCCACATAATTGATACTGACCTTGACAGGCACACACACAGTGACCAGCAGTAAGTCCGCAGAGGCAAGACTGAGCAGAAACATGTTTGTCACATTTTGCATCTTCTTGAACTTCGCCACAGACACGATGACCAGGGAGTTGCCAATGAAGCCGAGAACAAGAGTTAGGCCATACACAATGGAGACGGGAACCAGTTGCTCAATAGGTATATTGTCCGGGTCTGCTACGTAATCATAGTCGTAAATGTAGCTGTAGTCGTCAACATCACCAGGTATCGACGTTGTGTCAACAATATTCTTTGAATTATTCACAGCATCTTGTCCTCTGCTACTATTAGCTGTACTCCAGAATTCGTCCTCCGTTGCCATAACTGTAAAGTTGCGCATTGTCTTTTGTAGAATATGTCATATCAGTGACACAAAGATATATATCAAGTTTTCAGACGTTAATAATATATTTTCTAATAAGGATTCCCATGTATATAGTTCGCGTTTATGAGGGAAATTTTCTTACGTATTTTAACAGCATCTCTTGACAGTTCGTCGTTTGTTCGGGGAACTAATGAGAAATCTGCACCATCATAATTATTATCAGTAAATGGAATTCCCATCCAACTAACATATATTCGTGACATGGAAAGATGGGTGTTCATCCAGCGAAAATTTTATTTTCTTTTGTAATAATCATATCTATCACTCCTTGGAGTTTAAAGATAAAAACAAAGTGGAATTTTACAATCACAGTATTCAAAGGACAATGTCATATAGGTCATAATAAACCACTAAATTCAGTCTTTGAGCACGTCTATATCCAATGTACTTTAGAAAGATTTCATTGTACACTTTGATTTTCTTTGCAAATTAATTAAATCAGGAAAATTATGCATACAGTGTTATTATGTTGCATTTTATTTAAGGTTAAAGTTTAACAGTTCACTCATGTCATTATCTTGATGACATGAAATTGACAATGTGAATCCTAGTCTCTAGTTTACGTTTCAGCAATGGTATCTGATATAGCAATTGGCATATCCCTATATAAAGGAGCACATGATATTATCTCATCACACAAAAAATAGTTTGCACTGAATTATATTAGAAGGCAATAAGCTGTTCATACATGTCACTGTGGACTGAAAAGGTCCAATCTGCATACATCTACAATATAGCGCACTTTATAAAACGTTTCGCTAAGTTGATTGCATGATGAAAATACATTTCAAAAACCTTTAGTATTTTTTTAGTTATATTTCAAATTTAAACTAACGAAATTGCTATGTAAATTACAAATCATTCAAAGTGTTCACAATGGTTATAAACGTTCCATTACATATGAAATAAAACCCTTTCTTGTATTCTTCCTTTTTCCTTTTTTTGCCGATTTTCTTAATATTTTATCTACTGCTATCTTAATTCCATTTTGGACTTTGATTATAAATATAAAATGTCCACTTTTCCTAAAGCGTTGAAGTTAAATATCCAGGGAAAACTTGTTATCAATATAAAAGTACAACAAAAAGGGTTCAATTCGCATTTCAATTTACTTTTTCATTAAATATCTTGTAGTCCATAGCACTGAATTTAATCCATCTAACACTATTTGACACCTTCTGGACAAATAAGTCCTTCCCTTAAGTACCCATCAGAGGATAGTATCAGTTAAATAGATGCTGCTCATCTCGTTGAATCTCTAGCGCCAAATGCGGCATCGTTGACGGTGGAAAACGTATCGACCGCAGACCAGTCGTTCCGCTGTCTCGTGATACGCTGAATCTCTTTCACAAGTACATATTGCTTCTTACTTAAACCCTTTCTCACGTATTTGTGCCATCTTAAACCCTGATATAGGGAAAGCAGATATAATCTGAAACCTAGTCTCAATCTGAATAGGTTTACTAATGAGTCGTAGCGAACACAATAAAACTTGATCAGCCTGGGAGTATATATACAATATTGAGCAACAAAAGGGCCATAATGGCCCTGGATCGTTCACCTGTTATCATTAGGCTAAGTAAAATCAAGTCACCTAATTAGGCAACAGACTGGAACCATTTGAAAAATAAATTATAGGGGATCACCTTAGGAACATCCTTGCCAAGTTTGATCACTTTCCCATTAGTAGTTGCAGATTTTTTAAGTAAATTGTTGACGACTGACGACGACGGACTCCGGACAAAGGCTGGTCTCAAAAGCTAAGTTTAAAGAGCAAAGGCCACATGACGTTCCAGTTATTTTCGAGAAATAGCTTTTTCTTGCAATGAAAAAAATGTCAAATTTAGAAATATAGTCATGTTTGCATAATGGTTATTACTGTATAATAATATATTTATGCTCGTATGTTCGATAAATGTTGTGATTATGAATTATTTTGATAAAAAAAACTGTCGCCTGTTTATAAACCTGCTTGCAATACAATGTTTTATTTTTTTGTGTACATAATATGTCACAATTAGGCATTTACTTAAGTCTGTGAATTAAAAACTAAATGGCGTAATTAAGAGTTATGTAATGTTTATACACAGATATAAAGTATCATTCTGATTTTGTTATGTTAAATACTACATATTTATCATTCATGGATATTTTTCAGTCATGGAATCATTTACATTTTATATTGATATTTGCATCATTATCATTTGATGGATTACTTTATACGCCTTTTTATAAAATACATCCAGTATGCTGTACCAGTTTTGCGTTGAAGTGGTAACTGTTCTACTGTAATAAAATTGGCAGGATGAGCAAATGTTTTTGGTATTCTACATATGTATGTTTAATATTTTATAGAGAAAAAATATTCAATACCTAATAATATTGTGTTTTACTTCTGCCATGAACTGTTATTCCATAGATCACAGAACTAGTGAATATATGAGATTACTGCTGGTTTGTAGCTTATCATACCCTTACTAACAAAAAAGGCTTGAGAAAGACTGTATCATCAATTAATCAAATATATACAGGCATAATTCCGAAAACCGGTTTACTTACTTACTGTAAAATCATTTATTTTTGTTGACATTAAATCAAGTGAACTGGTGTTCAAGTATATATTTCGTGGGTTCGTACGAGGGATAATCATTATATTCGATAACTATAAAAATATCAATATCAACCACAGGTCAATAAACTTTACTCCTTCAAAGTAGACTACGTTTGACCTCATGTACTAGTTACATCTCTCCTACCAAAACCAAAGGCTTGATATAAGCCATCACGTGACAACACTCTCAATACCGCCGTTATAAGCACTACCAAGCTCTAATCTTTGACCCCGTAACTAATCTTTTTCGTCATTTTGGCCCTTACAACACGGCTGAAATGTACGTGGGTACATTATCGTGTTGAAAAGGAAACCCGACCAGGCAAGTTCTTGGCGCTAATCTTTATTACTCGTAGCTTGACGGAGTTTGGTTTTCGAGTATTGTGGAAATATTCTCACCATTGATTGTTATATCTTCGGTACCATGTGAACTATACCCGAAATGTTACAGAAAATGATTGCCATGACTACTGGCTGACTTTGAAAGACGTGCTTTTACAGGAGATCGAGGCGAATTATGCTTCCAACTGAATTCCGTTGCTTATTTTTCCAGCCGAAGGAATTGGAACCAGGTTTCAACACATGTAATTATTTTACTAAGAAAAATTTCAACTTCCTCAGAAAAAAACACCAAAACAGAACTTGGCATAACCTACTCAGACCTGTTTTTGCTCAAGTGTTAAAATGCATCCACCTCGCACAAACCCGTCGCATAGCCAGTCTGTTGGTTAAAACATCTTGTTCTGTGCCATTACTTACACCAAACTACTCAGCAGCCTGTTTAACATTTATCTTTTTTATTATTTTTTTTTAGCAAATTACTACGACAGAGTCGTAATCATCTGTTTTGATGGAGATTTTCCACCATGACAGGGTCATTTTCGATAAAGAATCTGCCATCACTAAATCGTAGAAACCGCTAGTGGACAGCAGCAGATGTAGTGACGGCCCGTATTAAACTTTCTGTAAAACCGCTCTGGTTTGTCATAGATTTACCGAGATTTGCGTAGAATTTGATAATATGATTTCATGTGTTCGACCAGATCTTTATTGACTGAAAGAAAACATGAAAAAAGTGCTTGTGTAAAATGATTGATCACCCGTGCTGTATTCGGGGATTCATGTACTGTAACGTCTATTTAATAAATTGTATTCATGGGGATTAATATTAATGGATAAAACCATCCACGAAATCAACGAAAATAAGTTCCCAAAGAAAATTAATGATTATATAGTACATTATTCTTCGACATGGGGCATCATAGCTATAACCAGTATTCCATACGGTTGCGTGCGTACGAGTATTTCCTAGCAAGTTTCCATGATTGCATATACATACAATGATAAATGCTGTGTCAGTTTCTGGCCCCGAACTGTATCCAGATTAATAAGTTAATTATCCTATAATTGCATTTATTACGTTGATATGCCTTAGAAAGTGTCTTTCTTACAATTCTCTTCCGCAGTAGTGTTGCACAGTACCTTCGACGTTTCGTACAATTCTTAAATATAAACAAGAAAATGTGTCTCTGTGACACTAACGTCCCGCCGGGATAGGGTCAGAACCAAATATGTGCTTGTATTTTTAAAAGTTTATATAATGATGTTACCTTTATAGAAAAAAAAGCTTAAGATTTATGCCCTGTAATTCACTTCCAGTTAAGGTATATGCCTCATAATAACCATCAAAGCCATGCATGTCAAACCGTGGAAATCTTAAATGCAAATTGACATGTTATGACATATGACAGAAATTATTTTATTACACCCCCTTTATAATTTTGTTGTCAAGAGTTATCTCCCCTGAACATTACAAAAACGTGATTTCCTCCTTTTTCCTACGGTATAAGATGTGTTTATGAAATAAGAATCAAAATCATATAATGCATCTCTCTACCGTGAGTTTTCCTCGATAATCAAATTCAGTTTTTCATATTTACAGAAATTGTATATTTCCAATAGACTTCAATGTTAACTTAAATGCAGATTATTTTCCATACGTCTAATAATAACTGGAAAAACTCTCGGTAAAACATTTTTATTTTTGGATGTCTTAAAAGTGATAGAGATTCATAGAAATATTTCCATCCAATGTCAAGATGTGGAATATGGGTATTAGGGGGCTATACCTTAAACACAGGTGAACCTTGGGCAGAATAACCAATTTTACCAGGTCAAAGCAATAAATTACATAAATACTACCGATAAATTATCCATATCGTGATGAACATGAATGTCAAGTTTCAGGAAAATGTGAAGTAATTTTCATAGAAAAACAAGAGGGCCAATATGCCCCCGTGTCGCTCACCTGATTAAGATTGCTGTGTATTTGCAATGTTTTTCTAACATTTGACTAAGTGACCTAGATTTTGATCCTACCTAAATTTGCATTCATCTGGGATTTCATGCAGTCATCTTTCTTGTCAAGTTTAATGAAGACTGGGACAAAAATGTAACCTCTGGAGTGTTCACAAGGGTTTTTCTAAAATTTGCCCTAGTTATCTTCTTTTTAACCCCATGTGACCCAATTTTGAATTCATCCGAGACTTGATGTAAACAAACAAACTGACCAAGTTACATGGCGGTTAGGCCAAAAATGTGGCTTCTAGAGTGGTCATAATGTTTAACTAAGATTTACACAGGCTACCTACTTTTTAACCCAATGTGACCCATTTTCGAACTCATCTGAGATTTCATGTAGACAAATACCCGGACCAATTTTCATGGTGTCCCAACATGACCCAATTTTCAACTCATATGACATCATAAAGACAAACATCCTGACCAAATTTCATTAAGATTTGGCTAAAACTTTGGCCTCTAGGGTTTTACAAGTTTTTTTTAGATTTGAGCTGTTGACCTAATTTTTTACCCACGTGACCCAATTTTGAACTTACCTAAGATATCATGCATTCTTACCAAATTTTGTGAAGACAGGCTAAAACTACCAAAAGCTCATCCTGAGCACGAGTGCTCAGGTGACCTAAGAAAAAAGATTTAACGCAAATGCAAAACAAATTTTACCATTCTCATCCAACCGTGAAATATAGGTCACAGCCATAAATTTGAATAAATATGAAATAGATCATATCATGATGTACATGTGTACATGTACCTAGTTTCATAAAGATGTGAAGTAATCTTCTTAGAAAAAAAGCACAAACGCAAAGGTACACTGAGGCAGAACAATCAATTTACTATGTTCATCGTGAAATATGTCACAGCCTTAAATTTGCATAAATATTAAATAGATCATATCAGGCGTACATGTGTACTAAGTTTCATAAAAAAAAGATATAAAGTCATCCCTATAGCAAACAAGAGTGCCAGTGATATACAATCCACAAAATACGCCGCAAAAAATATTAAGATCAAGATTATAAAGGCTTCAAATACGAAAGTAGGTTATATGGCAGTGTCAATATCCCCCCCCCCCCCCCCCCCGGTACTACTGCAAAAATCGATGAACCAGAAAATTCCTGCTTCAAGCATAGTAATGACATTGACCAAGTTTCATAAAGATCAATTCAGAAACAGGAGGAGTTGCGTTCACAAAGCTGCAATATCAGTTAGCTTCAGAGACAAGTTACAAAGGACATTACTATTGCAAAAATCACTGAACCGGAAAATTGCTACTTCATGCACATCATCCAATTATATAGTAATGACATTGACCAAGACTTGAACAGAGAGTCAGAAACGTAGGAGGAGTTGCGTTCACAAGAAACGGAGGGACGGTCAGACGGAGGATATGACGCCAATATATGACCGCCTTCGGCGGCGTATAAAAAGCTTGCAAAATAAACCTGAGGCAAAACAATCGCTTTTACAATGTTCATCCAACCGTGAAATATAGGTCACAGCTAAAAAAATGTATTAATATTGAATATATATCATATCATGATGTACATATGTACCTAGTTCCTTAAAGATGTGAAAACGCTTATACACAAAGGTAAACCTTGGGTACGACAGATGGACAGACGAACGGACACACGGACAGACACACAGTCAGAAAATCTATAAAAACAACTAAAAATGGCTGTAAGTCCGTCATACGCTTACTTCATTAGAATTTAAAGCATGTCTGTTTCTGTGTCCAAAACGATTAGGCACCAAACACGATTTGCCAATGGTATCTCTCCGAAACATGTAGAATATCGTCCCGAACTATCAACGAACTCCGTTTGAGTAATGAATTCACTATGTAGCCCCACCGAATAAACTGATTGTTTGCAAATCGATTTTTCACAAATAAAAGAATGAAAAAGAAGACAAAAGTAATAGATACATAGATACTTACTGAAAACATTGACCATGAATGGTATCTTCCTATGCCTCTCCTTTTATTTTTAATTTTGATTTCTAAAAAAAAATATTTTCTACAATTTAATTTTATAGCAAATCTGATTTTTTTTTCCTATTTGTTTGTTTATTGGGTTTAACGTCTCACCGACAGTATTTCAGTCATTTGGAGACGATGTCTACTTGAGACAGATATAGTATTGCCACACTGCAGTATCACGCCGTAGACATGTGGCATGATCACAATATCCTGACACCGGGCCAACAAGTCCTGCAACTACCCTTATGTGCTGAGCGCCAAGTAAGGGAGCTATAACGGAACCATGTTTTACGTCTTTGGTATGTCGCGGCCAGGATCGAACCCACGACCTTCCTTTTTGTTTGTGCTGCAAGTTTTTTTTTACACAAAGTATATTAACAAGAATAATCGCAATATGCGTAGTAAAATAATTGAGAGCCACTGTACCACGGACAACCACAACCAGTATGCATTCCATGAGTGTGTGAACATTAAACCGGTTTGCTACTTCATGTCAGGAGTATCGGGGCAGATCATAGCCTCATAGCTCGACACACTTCCGTTTCTACTTTTGAGCCATACAAATTTCATGGAAACATACTTGTTGCCGAATGCCAGATGACACAGTGTACCAGTACATGTACTTGTGTTTTTAATTTCAAAATTTATTGAAAATATCTATCATTATGTACGGACCAGCATCTATGAAAACCAATGATTTATACAGAAAAATCATTGTGATGTCGCAGACACAGTCCGAAATCAATACAAACGTCCGACCGTCATTCCAATTACCGTGAAGAATCGGCTACTCATTGGTATGTTTTCGGCCAAACGCACACCTATCGATCCCGCTGCGAACCTTAACTAATTCCGTCAAAAAAATGTAAATATTCAGATTTTTTTTTTTTTTTTGTTGTTGATAAAAGCGAAACTTGTCGAATGTCGGCAAAAAGCCTTTGAACAAAAAATGTTTGTTGAACGACCATTTACGCATTAAAATCGGTATACATGTACATCCGGTGAACTTTTCGGCTAGGTGGGACAGTGTTGTAAGCGCTTTTAAAAAATGCTTTGAAATCAGCAACTTCATGTGTCTGCAATAAAATGACAATTTTACCAAAAGAATTGACCTTTAAGCAATGCTAAACGCCGTTTGTACTCATAACCGATTAAAATTCTGATAGGTTTGGAGAAATTTTCATCGAATGATATCTGGTTTCGATTTTGTTCGGTATAATTATGAGGGCGACAGAACATAATGTTCATCTGAGACGGCTAACTGCGTATCGACGTCCTGGATTTCAGCGTATTTTAGACGCAAACTAGAGTAAATTCGTTGTGTCAGATAAACAAGAGGCCCATGATGGCCCTTAATCGCTCACCTGAGATAAATATGTTGACCCAACGAACATCTGTACCAATTTATTTTAAAATCTGGCCAGTACTTTTGAAGAAGATGATTTTTAAAGTTTTCTTTTTTCTTTTTTTTTTTGTTGCCATGGCAACCAGAGTTCTACATGGATCAAGTTTATTTTAGCAACTTTTGTGACGGTTGACCCAAGGATCATCCCTGCCAAGTTTAATCAAATTCTGTCCAGTGGTTTCAGAAGAGATGTTGTTTAAAGGTTTCTCTATACACATATAAGGCAAATAAGCCCCGCCCGTGGCGGCCATGTTCTTTTACGGATCGGAATAATTTAGCAACTTTGGTAGAGGTTGACCCAAGGAACATCTGTACCAATTTATTTTAAAATCTGGCCAGTACTTTTGAAGAAGATGATTTTTAAAGTTTTCATTTTTTTAGCTCACCTTTTGTGATCGCCCTTCGTCCGTCGTCGTGTGTCGTGCGTCGTCAACAATTTGCTTTAAACGACATCTCCTCTGAAACCACTGGACAGAATTTAATGAAACTTGGCAGGAATGTTCCTTGGGTGAGGCTCTACAAAAGTTGCTAAAATAAAATTGATCCATGAAGAACTCTGGTTGCCATGGCAACAAAAAGAAAAATAATTTGAAAACTTTAAAAATCATCTCCTTCAAAACTACTGGCCAGATTTCAAAATAATTTGGTACAGATGTTCCTTGGGTCAACCTCTACCAAAGTTGCTAAAATTATTCCGATCCGTATAAACATGGCCGCCAGGGGCGGGGCTTATTTGCCTAATATGTATATAGGGAAAACTTTAAACATCTCCTCTGAAACCACTGGACAGAATTTGATTAAACTTGGCAGGGATGATCCTTGGGTCAACCTTCACAAAGTTGCTAAAATAAACTTGATCCATATAGAACTCTGGTTGCCATGGCAACAAAAAAAAAAGAAAACTTTAAAAATCATCTTCTTCAAAACTACTGGCCAGCTTTTAAAATAATTTGGTACAGATGTTCCTTGGGTCAACCTCTACCAAAGTTGCTAAAATTATTCCGATCCGTAAAAAAACATGGCCACCAGGGGCGGGGCTTCTTTGCCTTATATGTATATAGAGAAACCTTTAAACAACATCTCCTCTGTAACCACTGGACAGAATTTGATTAAACTTGGCAGGGATGATCCTTGGGTCAACCTTCACAAAAGTTGCTAAAATAAACTTGATCCATGATAGAACTCTGGTGCCATGGCAACAAAAAGAAAAAAAAATATGAAAACTTTAAAAATCATCTTCTTCAAAACTACTGGCCAGATTTTAAAATAAATTGGTACAGATGTTCCTTGGGTCAACCTCTACCAAAGTTGCTAAAAATTTTCCGATCCGTAAAAAAAAATGGCTGCCAGGGGCGGGGCTTATTTGCCTTATATGTATATTGGGAAAACTTTAATCAAAAAAAAAATGTTTAAAACATCTCTTCAAAAGTTGCCCAGATTTTAAATAAATTGGTACAGATGTTTCCTTGGGTCAACCTATTCACAGTGAGCGAATTTAAAGGGCCTCATCCTATGCTTTTTGTTGCCATGGCAACCAAAAGATCAAATGAAAATTTAAAATTTTTTCAAAACACTGCCAGATTTTAAAATAATTGGTACAGATGTTCCTTGTAACCATTTATTGTGAGGTTTTATCTGGGCTTTGTTTTTTTTTTTGCCATGGCAACCAGAGTTCTACATGGATCAAGTTTATTTTAGCAATTTTGTGAAGGTTGACCCAAGGATCATCCCTGCCAAGTTTATTCAAATTCTGTCAGTGGTTTCAGAGAGATGTTGTTTAAAGGTTTCTCTATATACATATAAGGCAAATAAGCCCCGCCCCTGGCGGCCATGTTTTTTTACGGATCGGAATAATTTAGCAACTTTGGTAGAGGTTGACCCAAGGAACATCTGTACCAAATTATTTTGAAATCTGGCCAGTAGTTTTGAAGGAGATGATTTTCAAAGTTTTAAACAAGGAACATTCCTGCCAAGTTTCACCAAATTCTGTCCAGCGGTTTCAGAGGAGATGTCGTTTAAAGCAAATTGTTGACGACGGACGACGCACGACGCCGGACGAAGGGCGATCACAAAAGCTCACCTTGAGCACTTTGTGCTCAGGTGAGCTAAAAAGGTATGTCAGGAGAAAACATAATTTAATAAGTTTATGACGTGTGTGTGGAAATGAGGGAAATTCACTGTAGGTATGATAACGTTATATGACTGGTTTCGAACCTTAAGATTCTGGTTTAGTAAAAGTGATGGAAGACCTCCTCGTATTGAGATGACTAAATCATTCTAAACTCAGTGCCAAAATAAGGTATCATGTATTAAAAAATAACATGGATTTTAATACAATACCATCATGGTCTTAATATTTTTTATTTTGTCGACCTTGTTCATGTTGAATTTTGTAAATTTTTCACACTTTTATGTATGCCAACTAAACATATTTTGTTAATAAAGAACAAAAAAGTTTGAGTAAAAATATGCGACACTACGGGCGAAATACAGCGTTCACGTCTACGAGGATCCAACTGGCAATAACAGTATAACGAAATTCCCTCGGAGAGGAAATACTAAGCGGATTTAATGAATTTACTATTTATGGGACTATTTGTCCAATAGTTAGTATGTATATAAAATATTTACAAAATTATAGGTTACCTGTACGTATTTCCTGCCCACCCCATGATCTGGGCCTAAACATAACAAGGGTGCCAAGATGGCCCTAAAGTCGCTCACATAAGAAACATTGCCTTCATTGCTTGTTCTGCTGCAAAAATGGAGATGTTGGAGTGTACAATAATCGAACTCAGCGGAGATATTGTTACCATTATCATTGTGTATACGTTAAATGATTATTGCATAATAATTGGAGATGCCAAGAGTATAAACAGTGAAAATCTAACATTTTATTTTTAAATCAAGCCCATTACTCTTGACCGAATTGGCCTAAAATAGCCAAAATCAAACTCAGCTGAAAGATTATGGTCGAAAACATTGACATGTCTAGAAGTTTGAAAATGATTGCCAACCATGCACATTTCATGGAAGCCTAACAATATATCAATCCTAAAAAACAAATGTTATCAATACAAGCAGAAGTCCTTAACTAGCAAAACAACAACAAAACACACACCTTTAAGCGTAAATGTCACGCCTTTTTGACAGCCTATATAAATATATTTATACGAATATTTGGAGTATCCGAAACATTGCGATAGTAACCTCTAACATACTCCCTTGAATGTTTGTATCTTTTGACCGGGTGTAATTTTTTTATAATTATAATTATTAAATATAACCTTCACACAAGAAGGAAAACTGCACAATAGTACAAAACAATATCGTAATAGTAAAAATGCATCTTTTTTTGCTATTTTATTACATTTTATTATCTTGATTTGAAGTTTTTAATACCTTACACATTTAAATACTTTGATAGTTCATATGTGAGTAATATATAAGAAATAAAACTGGTCTGAAGTACACACAAATACACAAATCTAAAACGACACTGCTTGTAAAGCTATAATTAACAATGTATTTTAAGAAACTTATATATAATTAAATTAAACACTTTGAAACAATTCCCATGATATTTACGACAACTACGGTATACAAAAACAAGATGGCAATAGAGGCCATAGATCGCTCAACTGAGAATAGGGTTATCCAAGGAACATCTGTAGTAAAACATTTTGAAATCTGACCAGTAGTTTTGAAGGAGATGATTTTTAAAGTTTTCATTTTTTTCTTTCCGTTGCCATGGCAACCGGAGTTCTACACGGATCAAGTTTATTTTAGCAACATTTTTGTGAAGGTTCACCCAAGGAACATCCCTGCCAAGTTTAATTAAATTCTGTCCTGCGGTTTTAGAGATGTTGTTGTTTTATGTTTCACTATATACATTTAAGGCAAATTAGCCCTGCCCCTGGAGGCCAGGTTTTTTATGGATCAGAATAATTTTAGCAATCTTTGAAGAAGGTTAACTAAGGAACATCTGTACTGAAATATTTTGTATTCTGGCCAGCAGTTTTGAAGGTGATGAAGTTTTCATAATTTTTAGTTCACCAGAGCACGTGCTGAAGGTGAGCTATAAGGGTCCGTCGTCAACAATTTGCTTTAAACATCTTCTCTGAGACAGATTTTGATTAAACTTGGCAGTTCTTTTAAAATTATTCTTCTGTGAAAATTATTCTTCTGTGAAACCAATGGTCAGAATTTGATTTCATCTCTTTAAATATGAGGCCTCAAGGAAGTCGTTTAGTTTCCTTATAGAAACGAATTGTTTTAAATAAGATAATGTACTCTGGTGAGCGATCTACGGCCATATTGTCCTCTTGTTTTCTTTCCGTTACCACGGCAATCAGAGTTCTACATGGATCAAGTTTATTTTAGCTTTTGTGAAGGTTCACCCAAGTATCATCCCCGCCAAGTTCAAATTCTGTCCAGCCGTTTCAGAGATGTCGTTTTAAGTTTTCACTATATACATTTAAGGCAAATTAGCCACGCCCTTGGCGGCCATGTTTTTTTACGGATCGGAATAATTTTAGCAATATTCGTGGAGGGTTACCCAAGGAAAATCTGTACTACACATTTTGAAATCTGGCCAGTAATTTTAAAGTAGATGATCTACATGGATCAAGTTTATTATGCAACTTTTGTGAAGGTTCACCCAAGGAGAGTAATCGAATTCTGTCCAGAGGAGATGTCGTTTAAAGGTAATTATTGACAACGGGTTATCACAAAAGTTCACATTGAGCACATAGTGCTCAGGTGAGCTAAAAATAAATAAGGGAGTTAGTGTAATCAGAATAGAATATAATATTGATTTAAAGACACCTCAACAGTCGAAAGATGTCAATGGTGTCTAAAGGATCGCATAAGTCATCCAGACAAAGCATATATTACAATACAGTAAAATATTTCAAATGTGATTCCCGCACAGCAGGTGAGTGTAAAGAAATAACGTATGTTAAAAATCAAAGTTTGTTATATACAACAATTTCTTTGATAAAAGCGATCAAAATATCAATATGAACGGAACTGAAAAGCTCTAACATAGTAACATTACAATAATTTGTTCTGATAAGACTCAAATCTACACGGTCAGTTAAAAATGTTTAATAGTTTACGGTTCCTGACAATTAGTGTAATCTTTTAAAGGAAATTAACAAACGCTGTGGTGCCTTATTTTTCAAGGGATCAATCATTTTAGCAAATACAGAAGAAAAAATTAGGTGACTACTTGTGCAGAGTGAAATAAAATTATGACTTTTCATTAAACTGATTTTTGAAGTTTTCTATATAGAGTATATAAGGAAACTAACTTACCCATAGGGCCTATTTTTTATAGAAATTATGGGAGACAGCCATGACATGAGATGACCATTTGTACGATGTGAAATTAGATTCTGGCTTCAAGTTCCAGAGATGATGTTTTTAGCTCGCCGGTACAAAAATCTCGGAGAGCTGTTACATTGGGGCATGTGTTTATTGAATATCAGACTGATCGAACCGTCCATAGAATAAAATGAAAACGTAATTATATTTATACAATGTAACGACTTCCATAAGCAATTGATGTCAGATTCCGCTAATTTCCATGTTCACTATACAGCATAGGGAAGACGAGCAGAAACGCAAATTTGTGGTTCTAGTGCCAGTGACCCTAGGATAATTAATGCAAATTTTCAACAATTTCTACCAGAGATGTCGCTTTAAGAAAATTGCTGACCACGGACGGAAGGTAATCTGAATGGCTGACCTTGAGCACGTTGTGCTCTGGTTTGCTAAAATTGAAAGAACAATTTACAATTGATAAAATAATCAACGCCCTTAATATGGCCAACTTCTGTGACACCTGACATACTGAATACATAAACCATACAGAAGTGACCCCTTGGGCGGGGCAAATTGTCACCACAGGGCCATGATTTGAACTTGGTACAGGTCTACTAGGCTATGTTACACACTAAATATATAAACTCTAGGCTTTATGGTTTCTGACAAGAATATTTTTCTAGTTTTTCCAATACATATGTAAAACTACAACTCCGCGAGTCGGATGTGTCGCCTGACGATGACTGATCAGTTGACAGTAAAGATGCCAGTTTGTTACTTTCTTTTAAGGATGAGGTATTAATGCGCAATGATGTTGCCATCAAACAGAAAAATGGTTATAAAAATCAAATAAAAATGTAAGGACTATTATAACTTAAATATATTAACAAGTATAATGAAATATATATATATATATATATATATATAAATATATATATAAATTCTTTATTAAAAAAAGGGGAACTCAAAAAGCGTACAAGTTAGAGTTATGGTTCCTGTGCACTGCTCTACTGGTTATTGCAAGAAACATACATATGAAGTCTCAAGTCACTCAAACTTATGGTGGAAAAGTTATGCTCCTGACAAGAAATGTTCAAAGAAAATTTATCAAAGGGGAAAAAACGCACAAGGTAGAGTTATGGTTCTTGTGCACTGCACTACGGGTCAGGCATTGCAAGAAACATACATATAAAGTCTCAAGTCATCAAACTTACGGTGAAAAAGTTATGCTCCGGACAAGAAATGTTCAAAGAAAATCTATCAAATTGGAATAACTCAAAAAGCGCACAAAGTAGAGTTACGGTTCTTTGCACTGCACTTCTATGTAAAATATGGGCCTTGTTCGAGCGCTTACTATAGTCACCATAGTTCGACCACACACCGCCAAAACTTGGCTTGGTTCGACTAGAATGACGTCATTTTTAAACTATAGTCGAACCCACATGTTTCCGTAGGTCTCTGTGGATGCAATATGGCGGATGATGGCGGGTAAGAGGAATTGACATATTGTTTTATCGTCTTCTTGTGTCGCTATTGAGTTGCAATAATGATTTCCAGTATTGAAAGATAAATTGAGGCTAACTTTTAGATATCTAACGATGTTTTGTATAAAAAGATTAACTGTCTATCAATTAATTCACGTTAATAATAGTATTTGGAACATACCCGAGCTTCTTCGTACCAAAGAAAATACATTTTTCCTTGTACTTCGATTTAGAAGCAATAACGGCTTAATACCTGTTATCCTAGGGATAAACCGTCGACCAAGCACATTGTGCATTGCCAGTGACATGTTTCTTCTTATTTGGAAGAAGAAAAATCTATGTTTTTCCTCGTCACTTAAAAGGAAATCTAGCATAGGAAACAGCTGGAAAATTTGCGGACGACTCATTTCTCAGCTGCTATGAAACGTTGACCATAGAGCGTTTTGGCGACAATAGAAACTACACATGCGTAGAGGCCAACAAGTGACTAGACTATAGTCAGCGCTCGAACTCACTCATGGTGATCCCTTGAACAGGGCAAATTTTGACCCCAATGCCATGATTTGTACAAACATGGTAGGTCTACTAGACCATGTTACATACCAAATATACCAAACTCTAGGCCTTGTGGTTTCTGACAAGATTTTTTTCTATTTATTTTTTCCTATTTAAGTCTATGTAAAATCAAATGACCCCTGGGACGGGGCCATTTTTTTAATTTACAGCCACTTACAGCCACGAAAATTCGTAGCCCATTTATTCCCCTGTCCTAAGTATTATGGGGTCGAAAAATAACTTATAGGTCTCTGATATTGATTCAAATAATTAAAAAACAAAAAAATAAAATTATAGGAACATTACATGTGCCATTTCAACATTACAAACTTTCCAAGAGTAAATACCCGAATGTGTATAATGGCACAATGTTAACCTATTCAATCTTATGTAATACCTATATTTATTACTTATATAATTACGTATAAAATAAAGGGTAGAAATCTTTTTCAATAATTTTCCCTTTTCTATATGTATTTCTACCTTTTTACCCTTTTGCTATTACCTACTTTACACAGGTTTCTGTACCAAACATAAAGGGTTTAGATAATAAACTGTTGAGCCATATATTTTACGTTGTTTAAAATTTCTCTGCAATTATGAAGAAAATGTTTACAACAATACCGTGGCATAAACAATTAATATTCATTGTTTTATTAGAAAATATTAGGGAAAAATAGAATTCATATCTAAGGTCTCAGTAGCTGGACTATAGTTTCCTTCTATTTTTACAAAAGTTACAGGTATATTTTACCGGGGCGGGGCAAAATTTGACCCAAGAGTCATTATTTGAACAAACTTGGTTGTGGTACACTAGACAATGTCACATGCCACTACGTGCTCATCTGAGCTTAAAAGCTTTTATACTGACAGTGCGCCATTCGGAACACCTCGCTCATTTCTTCAAAATAACCTTGGAGCTAATAGGGAGCGAAAGTAGTCCGGAGCCCCCGATGCCATTTGTAACATGCGTGGTCGACCAGAGATATGTTAATTATAGATGGTTTACAATTTGCGTCATTGAGACATGCTGTTGAAACATTTTTCTTCAGTCATAAAGATAGAATTCAGCGCGTATGTCGCAATTGCTCGAGGAAAATGGGCAATTTCATGACATTCAATGGGTAAGAAGGTGGTGAGGGAAAGTGCAGCAAACAGTTTTATATGGATCGCAGGTAAGAAAAACTTTGTAATAGAATATTTAGGCAGATAACTGCATAAATTATGTACCGTAAAGTAGATTTAAGAAGGAGTGAAGTGAATGACTCACATAAGCACTTCAACAGTCTGGTTGTTAGGATACAAGTTACATGGACACATATATCCTGGGTTGATCCCTGACACAGTCACTAACCATTAACCTGTAGTCAAAGATTAACCTGTCGTCAATATAAAATAAAATGAATTGTGAAACAAACAGTTAAACTATGATTATTAACCAGGTGAAAAAAAATGCAGCCAGACCGGGACTCGAACCTGGCGTGCATTCAGTACTGTATGCCAAACTGTAAGCTTACAGTCAGCAATGGAACTATCATGGAGCTATTTCAGTGTCTTAAAACACAATGTTGTACAGCATAAGGGGCACATGAACAGCATGGTATATTTTCCTAAGACAACTCCATAGCTAACTGTCAGCAACCGGTTGCATACTGACCTACGCCAGAGACCCCTCACTAACGAGACGGTGCCAGTAGTCTACTGACTGAGGCACCAGACTACTTATACAAATCTCACTGTTAACGGTACTGTTAACGGTTACTTTTAGCCCATTACAACTACATGTACAGGATTATTCATTTTCTTGATCATATTATCTTTTGTCCTCTCCAACAGTATTAAAGAAATTAGAATCCAAAACATGTAGTTACACACTTATTTCTTATGCTGTGTCATTGTCAGATCACCATATTCTTTTATGAGAGTTTGTAACCAAAACGGGTCCCTAGTCACATGAATTAAAAATACATGTTAAGATCTATCTCCTTTCTAATTATGATAATCTTTTGTGAAAATATCTCCTTGGTGAAAACAACAGCAGTCACCATAAATGGCCTGCCCATGACATTGATGATTTTATGTTGAGTAGATAATTATGGTGAAAAGTTGAACAATTCACTCGGTTTTAAGCATGGTTGAAAGAAATCTTGGAAAAAAAGGCTTTCATCTCCCAGAATGGGGATGACTCAACGGAAAAAATCCTCTGTAGCAGAAAAACTTGGGCTGTAAGGAGACACCACCAAGGAATCCCACAGTGATAGCCAAACTGTTAGACAGTATCGAGAAATTGAGTGAAAAAGGTATGGGTAATAAAGAATTAATGTTACATTCTAAGTATCATCTGCAAGCTTTGATATTAAGGTAACAATTATTTAACACTGCTCAGTAACACTGCTCAGTTGCTCTTCAGGAAAATATTCAAGATAGGTGATATTTTTGAAGATTTATCCCTATTTTTATTTTTATTTATTATGGAATTCATGTTACCTTCAAAGGGTCTTTATGGATCTAATCTGAATTTGCCTTGATTATTCTTGAAATTTATCATATGTTTAAGCAATGATTATAAAGACACATTACATCTATTGAAACAGTATTTAATTATATATTTATCATTAAAAAACGATTCACTGTTAAAATCACCTGGGCACGAAGTGCTCATGGTGAGCTAGTAGGATCACCTTTACCTGACTCGAAACTCACATATTCTAACTCGAAACTCACTTTTTCGTGACTCGAAACTCACTTTTTCCGACTCGAAACTCACATTTTCGAACTCGAAACTCACTTTTTCGTGACTCGAAACTCACTTTTTCCGACTCGAAACTCACTTTTTTTCGATTCGAAACTTACCTTCTCTGATCGAAACTCACTTTTCCAACTCGAAACTTACTTTTTGCAACTAGACACTTACCTTTTCTAACTCGAAACTCACTAAAAATTATATCTCCTTGAAGACATGATACAGCAAGCAAAAGAACGCTGTCCAGAGAACACCCCCATACCTTCCAAGACCCTGGGCGCGTTCGATTCACTGTTCCGCACAGTCCGAACAAGAGGTACAGCATTCGAATGTTAGAACAGTGTTGGAACATTGTTCCCCCTGTGCCGCTGAGATAGCAGGTACTGGCGGGAAAATTACGTCATCAAGATGGCAGCTAAGGAAGGTATGACTTTCATAAAATGTGATTGCGGAGTTTTCTTTGCAACGCAGAGTGCTTTTCAAGCACACAGATGCACACACACGAGTAAGTTAGATACATTTGTGTTATATATAAACACTGCATGCAGAAATATAGTTCATAATATATAAATATATGGAGATATTTAATTATTTATCATCCTATGCTAAACACTGCTCAGGATGTCGCATCCTGTCAACATTTTCATTATCTAATACCTAAAAAAACACATTGCCACCCGGGTGCACCCTTTTCGTGGCTATTTTTCACCTTTTTCCACATGAAAATGAGACGGTCTAGCGGTACTCTGTCCGTCAAACCCCAATGTTTAGTGTTATTGACAGGACTAGGTGCACGTCTGAAGTTTTAGTATTTAAAAGTAAAAGAGTAAAACCAGACAAGAAACAGAGTCGAGAACAGTGACAGTTCAGAAAGATGAAAGTATGTACATCATATTTTTAAAGTTCCCTCGCCCATCCACTGGCCCAACCCACTCAACATTGCTGAAAATGTAATGGGGATGTAGCATGTACGGTACCATTCTCCCCATTCCATTTATTGTCTCTCTCACTGTATTCCGCCCATTAGCCTCCCTCTGTCTCTGTCTCTCTCAGTCTTTGACAGATGTGTATAAGGTTTTTAATATAATTTATTTCTTTTCAGACATAGAGCTATCCACATTCACAGAAGAAAGTGGAACACTTTTTCAGTGTTGACTGTAAAGGAATGTTTGACTCCATGAAAGTTTTCCAGAACCATACATGTGTCAAAAACACCACAACATCCTCTGGAACAAAAATATGATAAATGGAGTAAAGCAGAAACACTTTAAATGATTTCTCTTTACAAGCAGTACGAGACAGATGTTAACCATGGGCGTATGAGAAAGAATGCTTTGTGGGAGAAGATCTCTAAAGAAATGTGTGATAAAGGATACAATTTTTCAGGGGGTCAGGTTGCAGGGCGGTGGAAGTCTCTGATTAGGGCTTATAAAAATGTGAAAGACAACAACCAAAAAAGTGGTTCAGCCGCAAAGAAGTTTGAGTATGAAGAGGTACTGGATAAACTTTTGGCAAATGATCCAGCCATTAACCCATCATATGTCATGTCATCAAAACAAGCTGGTGAAAAACACATTATATCAGATCAGAAGAGTTCAAAAAGCAGCCATGCTTCCTCTGACGAGGAAGATGAAGGTCCGAAGACTACTATACCTCCAAAGAAAAAGGCAAAAAGGGCAGCAAAACCAGCCAATGAAATTGTTAATGTCTTTAAACAGTACATAGTTGATCAGAAAGAGGAGTGGAAGAAAAGGAATGGGATGCACATTGAGAAAATGAAAGTAATGTCATCCCTTGTGAACGTCCTGAAAGATGTAAAGATTATAAATAGGTAATCATAAAGATAGAGAAGATATGCTGCAACTTATTTTTAATTTTGATTGATAATTAACAGATTTCCATGTTACTTGTCATTTAAAAGTATATAAGTTTGGAATAAGAAACACTTGTAAAATCATGTATTTATTTTTGTCCAATTGAATTTTTAACCCTTTCCTTCATATAGACTCATTTTGACGCACTCAATAGGTACCACATAAAGTCCGATCTGCAGAAAGCCACACTTAAACCTCACCAAATTTAATTGTAAAATCCTCATTACCAGAACACTGGGGAGCAGCGAACAACATTAACCCTGATCAGCCTGCGAGTTACTTGCAGGCAGATTTGGTTTAATGCTGTTCGCATAGGCCTTTTCATATGAGGGAAAGGGTAAAGGTCACTGTGTGCTGGAAAAATTCCAAGTGCACCTATGTGTCATTTAGAATCAAAGACATATTGTCAACTAGCTGAAGGCTAATCAAAAACGTTTGAAGGTTACTAAATGTTGTTTTCTTTAATGAAATATTGTATAGGAAGTGAAGATTTAATGTGATATTGTTGGGGGCTAGGGTGCGACGGGTACATATTCTAAGCCGTAGATTATATGGTCGAAATTCAGCAGCAACGACAAGTGAACAGTTTACGATTTATTTATGACCGATTAAGATGTATTCGTAAAACCGTTCCCTCATAAATACATAAATTTATGAGCCGGATTAGTATACACGATTACGTCAGCCTTCAATATGAACAAGTTATATAAATATCTCTTAATGTTATTAAATAATACGTTATTATTTAATATGTCACTCATTTATATGTAGATCTATAAAAAACAATGTTACTGTAAAAACATCTTAGCGAATATATCTATAACGTTGTTAAAATATCAAATACTGCTTTAAACAGCCGCCAATGATAATTAAATGTTCCCGCAGCAACGTACTTTACTCTTTTATGTGTATCGATGTTAACAATGGACTTTTGTATAATACGGCTGCATTCACCAATGCCAAAATTCTGAATCCCCGATCAGACGAGAATCACAGCCTTTTAAACTAAAAATGCACGTATCGATTGAAAATCATATCGAAAGAGATCGAAGAATGGGTTGAAAGCCATCGATCAACTTGCTCGATCAAAAATACGATCGAAGTTGATCGATCATTTTGATACTATTTTCGATCGCCCAAGCTAAAAATAATAACACCTATGGCTAAAAATATAAGATGAGTCAGATATAGTGTATAGACGAGCCAGTTTACGAACTTTAACACTGAGATACAAAAATCAATAACCGTGGGAAAATTCCTGTGTGCACTATCTGACCTCTAGTAGAAACGGAAGTACAAAATGTAAACACCAAAATGGCTGACGTAATGATAAAGTTTAACAGTAAACAAGGTTTAAATGTGAAAATCGGCGGCACCAAATGATTGTCAGTACAGTAAGTTTGAATGTTTTTGCTCTTCATATTACTGAATATAATTATAAGGTTTAAATTTGGTAGATACGATAATACACAAGATAAGAGTGCAAAAATGTAATAGCGGGTGGGGTAATGCAAACATGCTTTGTATTGTCTATAGTTCATACTTCAAATGTATTGCACTCTATTAAATCTAAGAACACATAAAGTCAAAGCTCTGGGGCCCATCAACACCCCCACCTTTTCAAGGCGAGCTCCTGCCGCCTTTAAATACTTGAAAGCAAAGTTCATCTTTGGCACCATGTGAAGGAATATTAATGTAGATAACTGTCTAGAATTAAATTTTAAATGTCTTTAAAAGTTTTAACATTGAATTTTAATTTCACAACTGTTTGTATTTGATATGTAGCATTGTCTATTTCTTCTTAGGTTTGGTCACAACTGACTTGATGGCCTTGTCTGGTCTGCCTGTCCAGTCCGTAGATGGCATGTTGTTGGAGATGGTGGTAACCTTTCGCTCGATTCTGTAAATCTCATTACGCATCAGGTCCACGGCGGATTGCAGGGCTTTTATTGACTTCGTGTTTTCTGCAACTGCCGAGACAATTTGGGAGGTGCATTCCCTCATTGCTTTTTCCATCCGGTCCCCAAACTCGTCTGAATACTTGGGACTTCTTGGACGTGTTGTCCTCTCCATGGAACAGCGGATCAGCAGTGTCAGCTGGCCCTGGTAAGATGGCCTCCTCTATGTGCTCGTCCTGCAATGGCGTGTTAGAAGACACTGGGGGAACTTTCCTCTTAAACCGGGACAGGCTGCTGGCAGTTGGGACATCAGGAGGGACAACTGAATGGGCGTCACCCGCTCCAACCTTAGTAGCGGTAAAATGAAAAACCTGCGAAGGTTGGGCCACGACGGCGGGTTGAGATGCAGCCTGGGTCTTTGCAGCCTGGGTCTTTGATGGAGATTGGGACATCTGTGGGATCGTCATCAGGTCTAGTATGCTGGAGAATGATTGCATCTGGGGAAGTTGGAGGGTCACAGGCGTAACGCTCGTACCAAGGTCTACTGTGGGCAGTGGACTGGCTGTGTCTGTTAGAGATGGACTGATCTTGTGCTGTACTTTAGGTGGCATTTCAGTAAAGACTGGCACTGCAACTTGCGTAGGCAGGGCTTGGCGGGTGGAGAATACCGAGTTCAGCTCTGGAGGAGTTGTCACATGCTTGTCCTCACCCAGGATCCACGCTCATAAACGGGAGTCCGCATCTGGGCCCAGGGGATCCTCACCTCCTCGTGCTGGAAGCGCCTCTTGTCCGACTGCAACGGCCCACTCATCACCAACGTAGATCGGGTCTAAGGACTTCAACAGCACCTTCTGCAGATCACAAGGACCTTGTCGCTGGACTATCTCAGTGTGCCGCTTGTACTTACTGGTATGGTCAAGTAATGTTGGCAGATCCTGGCAACGGAACTTACACAGCTGGCAGAAGAATGCCACCTTCTCCACTGGTACATGGGCTTTGAGGGCATGGTCTAGTATCTGCCATTTTCTACCATTCTTCTCACACCTTTGGCACTTGTAAACGTAGCTCCCGTTGGCAAAGCGATTCATCTACAATGAGAAATAAAACCCACAAAATTCATTTTTGTTGTCATTATTTTTGAGTATCTAAAAATGATGGCTGACAGTTGTGCTGAAACCGCAATTTAGTTTTCCTCCGAATCGAATTATTGTAATTTTGCGCCGCGTTACATTGTCCCCAATGTTCTCGTAGCAGGTATAGTTCATGACAAAACTGCAACATTTTTTATTTATTTATTTTATAAGGATATGTTCGTTACATGCACTCATTTTACTAGTCAATGTAATCACAAATATTAACAAATCCAAAAACAAATAAAATAATTATCCAGTTTTACAATTGGCTAGTAACAATATGTAGGTTATGCATCATGCAACTTCCTTTTCAGGTCAAGAGCCCATTTGGGGGGGGGGGGGGGGGGGGGGGTGACCTTCCGCGATACAACTTAGGTTTATCATGGTGAAAAACTTTGTTTAGGCCACGTCTATCTAGCTGGACGGTAAAAGTAACCCTGGAATGCTTGCTCTTGATCACAAACGGGCCAGTGAAGGACTTTTCACCTACACGACGGGCTTCATGCAAACACCATACAAAGTCACCGACTTCATAATCTGTAAAAGAGGCACGTGTGACATACACCTCTTTACTTTTGACACCGAGCTGCTCACACAACTGTTTGAAGAGTCTACTTTCAAAAGCAGGGCCCTGATCTGAATGTATGCTGAGCGGGACGCCCCACCGTGACACAATGTCGTTAACATTCTTATCAACACATACCTGTTGTCTGGTTAAGGACGGGCCACACCTCAACATATTTTGTGAAATGGTCCGCCGCCACCAGAATGTAGCGGTTTCCTCTAGACGTCACTGGAAGTGGTCCCATAAAGTCGAGGGCTAATACACCCCAAGGGGCTCCTGCTGGAACATGGCCCATTGGTGCTCGTGGAGACTTGTGTGGGTGCTTGTCTGTCTCGCAAATGACACACGAGCTGACATACAACTTAACATCTTCTTTCACCTTAAACCAGTAAAAGTTCTGCAGAAGTTTTGCCTTTGTGGCTTTGATTCCCATGTGACCGCCAGTTATGACGTCATGGACAAGTCTCAGCACTTCATTCCTCAGGATCAGTGGTACCACTAGCTGTAATTCCTTCTCTGGGGACTGCCTTCTAAAGAGAATGCCGTCGACCAAGGTCAAGTTGTCCCATATGACCCAATAGTGTCTTGATGCTGGACTCTCTGACGACATCGTGTCCATGCTTGGTCGATGGTTCTCCTTAAGATCATTATAAGAACAGCTTAGGTCAGGGTCACGAGATTGCATGTCGGCGATTTCTGTCGCTGAGTACCCGTCAATCCAACTACAGCTGTTTCTGATTGTTGGGGGTTCACTGGTAGAGGTTGAAGGTGCTTCAGCATCAACAGCTCTCACTATAAGTGCCTTGTCTTCACCATGCATGACAGTTTCTGGTTCTTGTTCATCGCCTTTGTTTAGTTTTATCGAAGGTGGCGGTTCCCAGCCCATCAGCTCTGCTCGACTTTTGCATTTTTGGCAAGGACCACATTTTAAAGGTTCGTCTGTATCTATCACAGAACAAGTACATTCGCTAGGCACGGGGCATCTTGAGAGAGCATCACAATGACCTTGAAGACGGCCAGGTCTATACTCAATCTCAAACTGATATGATGCCAAAATCTCCAACCACCTCGCCACCTTTCCATTTGGTTCCTTCAGTTGGAATAACCAAACAAGGGCCTGGTGATCCGTACGAATACGGAACTTATGGCCCAGCAGGTACTGGCGAAAGTTCTGATCAAAGTATACAACAGTCAGGAGCTCTCTTTCAGTAACACAGTAGTTGCGTTCTGCCTTGTTTAATCCACGGCTGGCGTAAGCTATGACACGCTCACGGTTGTCCTGTTCTTGTGCTAGAACACCACCTATACCGGTACCCGATGCGTCCACATCAAGAACAAACTGACCTGCATTGTTACATGGATAACCCATTATATCTGGGCTCACCAGGCATTTCTTTAATTTGTTGAATGCAGCCTCACAGTCCTCATTCCACATAAAGGGCTTGTTGAGTTTTGCTCTGTCAGCGGTTGGGCAATCTTTGCAAAGTCCTTAACAAAGCGGCGGTAATACGAACCAGTAGCAACAAACTGCTTGACCTGCTTGGCGTTGACAGGCCGTGGCCATGCCAAAATCTTTGCAACATTTGATGGGTCTGGGCTGACCCCTTGAGGTGATAAAACATGCCCAAGGAATGTCACCTCGGTCTGTAAGAGCTGGCACTTTTCGGGTTTCAACATGAGACCTGCGGCCACTAAGCTGTCCATGACCTCCGAGGCCCTTGCCATGTGCTCTTCAAAATCTCGACCGAAAACGATGATGTCGTCGATATAGACGAGACAGGTGACCCACTGGAGACCCTGCAATGCGAGCTCCATAACTCGCTGAAATGTCCCGCTTGCCTGCATTATTCAGGCCAAATGGCATGCGCACCATTTCAAAATGACCAAATTTGCAACAGAAGGCTGTTTTCTGGATGTCCTCCTCCTTCACAGGTATCTGGAAGTAACCGCTTGTCAAGTCAAAACTGCTGAATATAGTAGAGCCGGACACTGCATCAAGGCAGTCCTGCATCCTAGGCAATTGGAAACCGTCAGGCTTAACGAGCACATTGACCTTGCGATAATCCACACATGGTCGTATGGCTCGCGATTTCTTTTTGACGAGAACTATAGGTGATGCCCATGGAGAGGTGCTCTTGCGTATCACACCCTTTTGAAGCAAGTCTTCTATCGCCTTTCTCTCTTCGTCTGCATACGCCATTGGGACTCGTCTCGGACGCTGCTTCACTGGTGGAGCGTCACCTGTGTTGATTGGGTGCTCCGCCAGGTTAGTCAGTCCCAGGTCCCAGTCATGTTTAGAAAAGGTGCCCTCGTACTTAACCAAGAACCCTGCTAGAATCTCTCGCTCATGTAAATCCCTACCATTTGCTGACCTCTGAAATAGAGACTGTGTGGGAACCCTGCTTATGTCTGCCTGAAGAGTTGGTTCCGGTGGTCGAAAATCGGCCGCTCTCTTGGTCTGCACCCTCTTTATGTGGTCTACATTACCCACTTCCTCTGCATTTTCCTCGGGTGTCAAAACGCTTACTACACGCTCCACCTGCTCGGCTATCCCTATCTCTGCATCTTGTCTGAGGGTTGTTGCCGTACGAAACGGATTAAAAATTCTCATCTTGCATGTAGCAGAGCTGTTAATGTTAACCAGGGTACATGCCATTAACAGTGGGTATCGAGCCTTAAATGCGTCCGTCGCATCTACGATGTAACTAGCATTTTTATCTTCAGCATCTCCTTCCGTTCTCTCAACGAAGACATTAATTACAGCCACTGATTGCGCTGGCAAATAAACGTCCTCGGCGACCAAAACTTTTCTCACTTTTTGTTGGTTGTCACTTCTCAAGCACGGGATTCTCACCCACTAAGTAAAATCACATTTTTACTTATAACAGGTCTGCCGGGCCCTCGTCGCCGCAAACCAAAACATCATAACCAAGCAGCGCCTCATCCTCTATCTCCGCCACTGTGAGCTCTTTCTCCATAATCAGGGTCCCTTAGGTCACCTTGAATGTGCCCTTACCCCACTCTCGAATTGGAGCCCCGCCCGCCCCGCGAAGAAGAGCCCCGCCCGCCCCGCGAAGAAGAGATGATCCCATTAATACCGGTCGCTCTTGGTCATTCATTCGGTTATACACCCTATGCGAGATTATCTTTCTTGTCGCGCCTGTGTCCGCTGTAAACGTTACTGGAACACCGCATACCTCGCCCAGGCTGTATATACCGTCACCAGGGTCCTTAGGTGCTTTCTCGCTCTTCAGGACGCCAGCGTGCGTGCTTGCACCACCCACAAAATCATGGCCTTTGATTCCTCCACTCGCACTTAACTGGACCCCACTCTGGCCGCGAGAGATGGTCCCTGCCTGTTTAAAGGCTGGTTATCGCGTTTCTCATTATTGGAACCCCTCCTCTCTTGTCTCATGTCTTTTTTGCTCGAACATTGCCTGGCATAATGACCACGCTCAACAGTTGAAACATTCTACGTTGTTGTTTCTCCGTTGTGACCTGTTAATTCGCGTTGACTCTTCAAGCTTCTTTACTCTCTGTAATAGTCTCTTTAAAAGTTGACGCTGGTAGTCAGGTGGTGTGGTCATGATTTTCTCGCCACTTTTAGGTATCTTTACTACAGGTCGCGAATCTTTCATGTCCAAAAACCGCCTTAATTGTCCTTCGCTATCGATTTCCGCTGTCTCGACGTCGACGTCAAAAGCGCGTCTGGCTGCATTTCAGCCCCTGTCACCCCTCACTCCAGCTTTCATCGGTATCCAGGTGCCGACGTGAAATACAGCCTCATCGATGTTTCGGGGAGCTTTATTGAACTCGACTGCAAATCTTGCCTCTTGATCCTGTAGTCCGTCGAAAAATCGCCTGATCAGGTCCTCGTCTCTTGTACGCCTGTCCCTGTGCCGGTGGGCTTTGTCATACAGACGTTTTAATTCTGACGCGAAATCTTCAGCAGTCTCGCCGTGATTCTGGTATTTTCTACTAAGTTTAATTGCGAACAGCTGTTCCGTTTCGATGATACGGTATCTTCCAGTTATCTCTGCAGTCATGGCTTCCTAGTCGTTTAGCACGCCTGGTGACATTTGTGAGAACACAAACTCATTCGCCTGCCCCTCAATCTTTGGCAACAAATTGTTTAAACGCTCCTCAAGGCCCCATCCGTATCGGTCAGCAATTGTCTCGAACTTCGTCAACCAAACGTTCCAGTTTTCTTTACCTGTGAAAGGTGGCAGCTTTAAATTAGGTGGATGCTGGCCCCTTTCCCGCGATTGGTGATTATTCACATGTCCATTGATAACCATTTGTCGAGCTGGTCTCTCACAGCTGAAGTCGTCGTCATGGCGACGATTTGAACGGTCAACGTCGTCCCGCCGGTGAACATGGGAATTATTCTCATCCGTCATGCGAGTTGCATGTGTTATACCGGGCATGCTCACGCGCTGAGCCTCTTTCAATCCCCGCAGCTCTATCACCACTTCTTTTAAGACGCCGGCCATGTCGGACATCATAGCTGTCATTTGTCCCTGGGCTTGATCGCTGACCCCAGGTTCATCACGAGGGCTTGAGCGGCGGCACGAACCATCGTCAGTATACTCCTCCCTTTCTTCAGACTTATCACGCGCTTCTGGTCTGGTTCTGATTCTTGGAAAGGTCACCTCGTCATCGCTGTTGTAACTGGCCATTCTTATTATTGTTATTTAATATATATTTATATATTTAATCTTTGCGTAGGCTCGTATCGCTGGATTGGCGTAAAATGACCAATCCCACTTCTGGCACCAAAAGTTGTTGGGGGCTAGGGTGCGACGGGTAGATATTCTTAGCCGTAGATAATATGGTTGAAATTCAGCAGCAACGACAAGTGAACAGTTTACGATTTGTTTATGACCGATTAAGATGTATTCGTAAAACCGTTAAATTTCCCTCATAAATTTATGACACGATTACGTCAGCCTTCAATATGAACAAGTTATATAAGGGGCGATATTATTCAGAATAGCGCGGTTTGTTTGGCGGCAAACCATATTTTCCGTTTCCGATCATTTGCGGTCATTTTAGGCCATTTCTAGGTTAGTCACAGTCTACTCCAAGCGCGGCACTTTTGCCTTTCCCTTTCCGGTTTCGATAGAGCTCGCAAGGTAAATTCAATATCCTTTAAAATTGGTGAATTCGATTTATTTCCGTCATCGCATATGGGCGATATTGTGCAAAAGCTTGCACAATGGGTGGTTCATTGATTCATACGGGATGCATAGAATCGGTAAAGATTTTGGTGGATAGAGTTTTTGTTCGTTGTCGGTTCAAGGCAAAATTGCAGATGGGCGACACGAGGCTAACGTTGTTCTAGTTCAATTATTTCTGTTTTAAGTTAACTTTTTCCTTTCCATTTTTGTATCGATGTCCATTCGTTATTCTGATTCACCCGATCCTGGTTTATTTTAAACACTTTAGGTTACGTTAATTTAGTTGAATTTACACACACACATTTAGTCGGATACACACACACACACACACACACACACACACACAAAAAAAAAAAAACAAACGTCAAGTAACAGAGTGAAAGCAGGTTTTCCAGTGCAGCGCTTGCACATGTTTATTATTATTACAAAGATAAAGTTTGCAGTGGCGTTTTAAAACTTAGTCTGTACTGCCTATTAAGGTAGTTTTGGAGACATGCGCCGGTAGAGCTTGTTTCGTAAATTTTTCTACAACTTAGTCACAGCTACTTTATGCATCGTGCCCGGTGTGCCCCTTTTTCAGCCATCAGCGCGAGGCTAAAGCCATATGAAGCTTTTCAACTATGAACAGTTTCAGTGAGAAGCTTGTATTCGCCTCATGAAGCGTTGCAGGTGTCGTCATCAGCTACATTAATGGGAAATTTGAATTCGAGCTAGGGGCAGATTTTTCAGTTATTCGTATTCCGTTAATTTTCATCTATTAAGTCTAGAGTTTATACAAGTTCTTACATTTTATGACACGCCTTCATCTCGTTCACACGAGGAAGTGGTTTTTAATCAGTGTTCGATTTAGCTGTAGCACTAAGAGGGCTCTTCAGGGCCCCTTAACACAATTATAGGGGTTTATAAATAATAATAATAACAAAAAACAACAACAAAAAAAACAATAGGGGCATTTTAAAACATCAATTATTAATGGCAATGGGGCTGATTTTAATTCTAATTACCCATGAAAATTTGCCACCATGTGTTTTGGATTGGGAAAAATAAGAATACAATCTTAAAAGTAATAATTTCACCGCACCACCTTGTTCTCATTTTTGTTAAGAATAAAGTAAATTATATGTGCTAAAAAAAATTAAAAAAATGATAATAATAATAATAATAATTAAATAAAGAATTAAAATAAAAATATCGCTTTATGTTGACATACTTACCAGAGAGCTCTGCTTTCTCTTCAGATAAAATATCTATGCATGCTGGTTAGGGATTGGAAATAACTTTTGTGAATACCATAGGTTTCTTAAGGAGATTGTTTTCCATTTTTGGGCTTACACAACAATGAGACGTTCATCTAGAAAAAGGAAGGCGCCGGCCCGGTTAGTGTCTGACAGCCTCCCACCGCCACCCCACCCCCCGACCTCGGTGCCACCATCCTCTACGGCAGTGCCATCCACGTCAGCAAATCCACCCATGTTGGCAGCGCCATCCATGTCATCAGGGCCAACCACCTCGGCAGCCGAACCACTGGTTGTCCAGACCAGCCACCCTGGGTTGGCTACTAACCAGCATCCACAAGCAGAGTTGGAAGTTCAGGATCTAGGTAATATTATATTTCCTGAAATTAATGAGGTTTCAGGGTGTCCGCAAATCCAACCTATAGGTAGTGTCCTAAGCGAGATTTTTGGGGTCCCTCAAAGTTTGAGGAATAAAATTATCACGAACCAATTCGTTTTTGAGTCTTCTACTTCCAGAAGCCCAACCGCATATTCCCCAGGCCCCGAAACTGTCCGTGGGCAAGGATGGGCACTTGGTTATGTTGCATACTACCACCAGAAAGATTAATAATATAGAAGATTGGTCGGATGCCTTCTTGATATTCACAAGCATATACTCAGCCGCTCACCCAACTCACTTCCAATCACTATTAAAATATATATCCATCGTCCGCACGGCAGCCAAACGCCAAAGCGGATTAGGCTGGTTATGCTACGACACCCAGTTCAGATTGAGGTTTTCTGCTAACCCCACAGCCGTATCATTTTCAACTATTGACCAGGAGCTTTGACTTCTTTGTATGGGCCCTAGTACGATCAGCTCAGACCGTAAATGTTACGACTTTAACTTGTCAATTTGCAATCGCTTCTCTTGCAATTATCGTCACGTATGCCTCAATTGCAGTGGGCCCCATCCCTCGCGGCAATGCTTGCGAGCTCAAAACCACACATACCCACCACAAAGTCGAAGCAGTGCGCAATACCGCCCAAGGCAGTTCCAGACCCGGATCCCCAATAGGCCTTTTTTCAGGCCCCGCACAGCCAGACCAGGTCACCGCGTCTAATTGTTTTTGTTCGCCCAATATACAGAAATATCTCCACTTAGGGCAATCACCAATCAAAATCGCAAATCTTAGAAGCTGTTTACAAGGTTATATTAATGTGGTGGATGCGAAATTGCTCCTTGAGGGTTTCTCCAGGGGTTTTAAAATAGAATACGTTGGGTCAAGGTCGGCGTCAAACTGCGGTAACTTGAAGTCCGCATACGAACACAAAACAGAACTATTAGAAAAGATTCACAAAGAAATATCTTTCGGTAGAATTGCGGGGTCTTTCTCCAATTCGCCTTACCCAGACCTGCACATTTTACAAGTTGGTGTAGTTCCCAAGTCCGACGGGGGTTGGCGGTTAATCACTCACCTCTCTTTTCCTCAGGGTTCAAGCATTAACGACGGAATAGACCCGCAGTTTTGCTCGGTACAGTACACTTCCTTTGACCAGGTTACCAGAATGGTTTATGTGTTGCGGATAGGTGCGCTTGTCGCGAAAAGAGACTTAAAGTCCGCATACAGGTTACCCCCAATACGTCCTGACGATTTTCCCTTGTTAGGTTTGAAAGTTGGAAACAACTATTTTGTAGATAAGTTTTTGCCCATGGGCCCCAGTCAAAGTGCATACCTTTTCGAGAAATTCTCCAGTTTTTTACATTGGTTGGTTGCTAAGAGAGCAAATACCAATTCCATAGCACACCTTCTGGACGACTTTTTGCTGGGGGGGGGGGGGGGGGGGGGGGGCACGCAACTCAAGCGCATGTCGGGTCTTAGTTGACACTTTTGAGGCGACTTGTCAAGAACTTAGTATCCCTATTGCAGAAGACAAATCTATTGGCCCAACCACAATACTCACTTTCTTAGGCCTGGAATTGTACACAATGGATATGTCAGTCCGTATACCGCTCCACAAGTTACACGAACTTGAAGTTTCCTTAAACGATTTTCTGTCACGCAAAAAGGTTTCCTTAAGAGAATTGCAAAGCCTTACAGGCAAGCTGAATTTTTTTGGTCAAGCCGGGCCCTTTTTAAGGCGGTTTTACGACGCAATGACCCCCCTCAAAAAATCACATTACGTCATTAGGGTTTCTAGGGAAATGAAGGACGATTTGCTGGTATGGCTCAAGTTTTTGCAAGGTTTCAATGGCGTTACATATATACCTCAGCAAGTTTGGTTTTCAAGCCGCATGCTGCGCCTCTTCACAGACGCAGCTGTTTCGGCAGACAATGGGGCGGCTTGTTTTCTCAATGGGCAGTGGTGCTTTTTTCCAGTGGCCTACGGCCTGGGCAGGTCAATCAGTTTTACAGGACATGACTTTTCTGGAGATGGTACCGGTGTTTTTGGCTGTCTTCCTCTGGCGAAACGAACTTTCAAACAAAAAAGTTAAGCTATTTATAGATAACGAAGCCCTAGTGCATGTCCTCAACAAGCAAACTGCTAAGTCCAAACGGGTTATGCAGCTCATTCGTCCTTTCGTCTTGGTATGCATGAAGCAAAATATTTCGTTTAGAGCTGTACATATTCCTTCTGAAAATAATATAATAACAGACTCTATCTCCCGTAAACAGTGGGCGCGTTTCCGGAAAGCAGGCGCAGACTTAGAGGCTCTCCCCATCCCCGAAGTTTTTCGGTCAATTATCTCCACGCTGAGGCTGGTCGCATAATCAATGCTTCTCTAGCTAACAATACACGAAAGACATATGCATCTGGTCTTTCTAGCTTCAAGGCGTATCAACAGTGGTTTAGCTGATTTGTGGCCTCCACCGGCTAAAGACATAGTACAATACATAGCCTTCCTCTCCTTACATGATTTCAGTCATAGGACTGCAGAGTCCTATGTTGCAGCAATTAGTTTTTCTTGTAAACTACATTCGTCCAAAGACCCCACCAAACATTTCTTAGTATCAAAAATGCTTCAAGGTTTAAAGCGTACAGCTGGTCCAAAAAGGGCACGGTTGCCTATTACAGTCCATCTCCTAAAAGGCATTCTAACTATGCTTTCAGTAGTATGCCGCGATAGATATAAATCAGGTCTATTCAAGAGCGCTTTCTCCTTGGCCTTTTTTGGATTTTTAGCTCACCTGAGCACTTGTGCTCGGGTGAGCTTTTGTGATCGCCTTTTGTCCGTCGTGCGTCGTCAACAATTGCTTGTGAACACTCTAAAGGCCACAGTTTTGGCCCAATCTTCATGAAACTTGGTCAGGATGTTTGTCTACATGATATCTCGGATGAGTTCGAAATTGGGTCACATGGGGTCAAAAACTAGGTCACCAGGTCAAATCTTAGAAAAACCTTGTGAACACTCTACAGGCCACAGTTATGGCCCAATCTTCATGAAACTTGGTCAGGATGTTTGTCTACATGATATCTCAGATGAGTTCGAAATTGGGTCATGTGGGGTCAAAAACTAGGTCAATTCTAAGAAAAACCTTGTGAACACTCTACAGGCCATAGTTTTGGCCCAATCTTCATAAAATTTGGTCAGGATGTTTGTCTATATGATATCTTGGATGAGTTCGAAAATGGGTAAGGTGGGGTCAAAAACTAGGTCACCAGTGAAAATCTTAGAAAAACCTTGCGAACACTCTAGAGGCCACAGTTTTGCCCAATCTTCATAAAATGTCAGGTGTTTGTCTAATGATATCTGATGAGTTAAATTGGGTCATGGGGTCAAAAACTAGGTCACGGAAATCTTAGAAAAACCTTGGAACACTCTACAGGCCATAGTTTTGGCCCAATCTTCATAAAATTTGATCAGGATGTTTGTCTACATGATATCTTGCATGAGTTCGAAATTGGGTCACATGGGGTCAAAAACTAGGTCACCGGGGAAAATCTTAGAAAAACCTTGCGAACACTCTAGAGGCCACAGTTTTAGCCCAATCTTCAATAGATTTGGTCAGGATGTTTGTCTAATTGATATATTGGATGAGTTTAAAAATGAGTCACATGAGGTCAAAAACTAGGTCACCAGGTCAAATCTAAGAAATACCTTGTGAACACTCTAGAGGCCTACATTTTTGTCCCAGTCTTCATTAAACATAATATGAATGATGACTGCATGAATTCCCAGTTGAGTGCAAATTCAGGTAGAATCAATATGTTGGTCACTTAGTCAAATGTTAGAAAAACACTTTTAGATGCTAGATTTTTTGTCATTATGCCTAACACAGCTATCTTACTCAGGTGAGCGACACAGGGCCATCTTGGCCCTCTTGTTCAGGGTTAGCGAGATCACTGTGGCTGACAAGAGCGCTATTAATCAGCATAAGGTTGTCTCAATTGAGGATATCAAGTGGTCTACGAACCAGTCATTTCAGGTCAACCTAAGGTTCTCTAAGACCGACCAAACAGGCATGGGTGCGACCATTGTTAGTAGTGATGTTCAATCGATTCTACAGAAATCGAGCTGGATTTCTTGGATAAGGTTGGATATAAACGAAAGCACGCTATGACGTCATTTATTAGGACAATGGCCTATTGTTTAGGGTATGACATAATCCCCGACCTCACCCCTTTAACGAGGTCACGTGGCATTCTTGAAAAACCGCAATATTTATTTTTAATTTTCTCCCTAAACAATGAATAATAATGACCTATTGTTTCGGGTATGATAATCCCTTATCCACCCCTTAAACGAGGTCACGCGTCTATCGTTTTCGAGGATGAGTAAACCGCAATATTTATTCTTTTATAATATCGTATTGTTATTCGGGACAATTAATCAACTACGTCATTAACCGCAAAAACGCGACTGAAACAATCAAATCGGACTGCAGCCCCTTCCGCTCCCTTAAACGAGGTCACGTGACTCCTACCCCATCCCTTTAATGAGGTCGGGCGGCTATTGTTTTCGAAAATGACAAAACCGCACTATTTATTCGTATATAATATCGTATTGTTATTCGGGACAATTAATGAACTACGTCATCGATTTCGCTTTTGTCGATTGAGCGACGTTAAATAATGAGTATTGTCTCTTCGAATAATAATGTATTTTCTTTCTGAACAGTTAAACGACGCTATCCGGAATACCTCGCGCCGTATAACGGACACATTCCCACACGTCGAGAGAAGATTTCTTCATCATTAATTAACGGTAACTGACCACTTAAACATTTCCGTAAACATAATCTACACCCGTAACACCCGTATCGATCGGTTATCTCCTATTATTGACCTAAGACCTTACGAATCGCGGACTACAGGAATGTTAACCACTCTCTCACCCATCCTCGGACGTATTATTTACTGTTTTTGGATGAAGTCGAATATTCGAAATCGCCTCTCTATGCGTATTTATGCTCTTTTTCTATCATTTCTGTCTTTCTCGTCATATTTCTTCGTAAAGCGCGTGTCACTGCGTATGTTTTGACAATCGGTGTGAAACGATTTTCACCTGTTTTTATGTCCAAATTCTATAATCACAATCAGCAGACATACCAGTAGCGGTATTTGATCCGCGGCGAGTTAATCCGGCTTAGTCTAGCGACGATAAACGGGTAAATAAGGTTTTTCAAGGCGAGATAGTCGCTTTTAACATTGTCCTACGCTAAGTTATTCACCTTCTCCGTGTAAGCAATGGAGATTGTTATTTATTTATTATACAACATATACATAACGCATATATCCCGCGCACAAACTCGAAAATTGTTCAACATATTTTCTTACCAAATATGAAATTTTTGAAGTAAAATTAATTTTAATTAGTAAATACTTACCTGTTATTACTTCAGGTATGTGTCTATTTGTGCACAGCTTCCAAAACAGAGTCCGCAAAATAAACCATTCCCTAAACCCCCTAGTTACCGGAAGTGTAACCCCCGTTCTCCAATTGTATATGAAGCCATCGAGGGATACAACCACCAGCAAGCGGGGAGGGAGGTGGGACTCTGTAATAACAGGTAAGTATTTACTAATTAAAATTAATTTTACTTCAAAAATTTCATTTTAATAGCATAAATACGTTACCTGTTATTACTTCAGGTATGACTTCGTCGCTAAGGTGGGAGGTTGCTAACGAAGAACCTTGATTGCAGCGACACCCGAAGTAGAAAACGACCAAAGCCGCCGATGGTAAACGCTCTCGAAAGAGCGAAAAACGTCAGACAGGATGACTAAACTACTGTCTGAGCTACTACAAGCGGACCCAAATCCGCAAGGTTTTGTGATTGGTTAGCCAGTGAGCGGAGATAAAAGGAAGAAAACGTAGTAGAGGACTTCCAAGAGGCCGCTTTAAGAATATCATCCATGGGGGATTTATTCAAGAAAGCCCAAGAAGCAGACAAAGCACGGAGCTCATGTGGTCTAATTCTTAAAAAGGATAGATCCCTGTCCGAAAGATCCGAATAGGCAAACTTGATAGTTGAGGCTACCCAACGAGATATTGATGCTGCCGAAACTTCGCCCCCCCCCCCCCCCCCCTTTTATTGGGAGGAAAAGACGAAGACGACGACCCCGTAAAGATTTAACCTTCTGAAGGTAAAACTTCAAGGCTCTAACCGGACAAAGAAGCCGATCAGGATCACCCCTAGCGCAAGACCTAGCAAGGCTCGGGATAACTACCGGAGGGGAACACACCGAAGGGAGTTGGGTTTTCGCAAGGAAACAAGGTTGAAAACTCAAGGATACAGAGCCATCAGATTTGTTAAAGCGTAAATAGCCTTCCTCGGTAGAAAAGGCATGAATTTCACAACGACGCTTAGAAGACGCCATTGCTATGAGAAAGACCGTCTTCCATGTTACGTGCAGGAGTGAAGCCTCAGAAAGAGGTTCAAAAGGTGCCTTAGTAAGAGCCAGTAAAACACAAGAAAGATCCCACTTGGGAGTTAACGAACGAGAGACTGGCCTAGACAGTTCAAACGAACGAATAATTTCCGAAAGATAAGGATCCGAACCAAGGGAAGAGGATCTGTGAAACTTTAGAGTGTTCGATAACATGGACCTATAATCCATGATAGAACTGACCGCAAGTTTTTTCTCGTTAAAAAGAAAAACTAGAAAGTTTTCTCTGACAGGAGCCTTGACCGGATTAATCTGCCGTGCGATACACCAATCACGGAAGACCTTCCACTTTGCCTGGTAGACAGATCGAGTAGATTGTCTCCTGGCCTTAGAGATAATAGAGGCAACTGTTGCCGAAAATTTCTTCTGTCTAACTCGCTGTTGGATAACATCCAAGCGTGAAGACGAAGAGCGTAGGGATTCTCGTGTAGGACCCTGTTCCGACCTTGTGACAGAAGGTCCGGAACCTGGGGAAGTTCTACAGGATGGTCTATCAGAAGATCCAGAAGATCCACGAACCAAGATTTCGTTGGCCAAAGTGGAGCTACAAGGAGGATCCTGCACTGAGATCGCAGGATTTTCCTTAGAACTAAGGGAATCAAAGAAAACGGTGGAAACGCATAAGCAAATAGATGATCCCAGTTCACAGACAGAGCATCTATCGCCCAAGCCCTGTGATCCGATACCGGTGACACAAACAGTGGAAGTTGGTTGTTCAGCCTGGTTGCAAATAGATCGACAGACGGAGACCCGAAAATCGCAAACAGAGCTGTTGCGACCCGAGGAAGTAACTTCCATTCCGAGGGGAGAAGAGAATGCCTGCGTGATAGTTGGTCCGCTAAGACATTTAGACGACCCGGAAGATGTCTGACTTGAATGAGTACCGAAGACACCGGACACCAATGAAGAAGGTGCCATGTTTCCATGCAGAGAAGGCGAGTGCGTCCCCCCTTGTCTGCGGATGTAAGAGACAACAGTCGTGTTGTCCGTAGATACTAGAATAGACTTGCCTCGAATGAGAGGAGAAAACTGTCGTAAGGCTAGTAGAACCGCCTTGAGTTCCAGGTTGTTGATATGTAGAGAACCGTCCCGAGGGGACCAAAGACCCGAGGTTGTGAGACCCAGAGGTTCCAGATGAGCACCCCAGCCTGACAGACTGGCATCCGAGAAGAGGAACAGTTCCGGTTGAGGAGGAGAAAGAGGAACACCCTCTCGGAGAAACGAGGGGGAATTCCACCAACTGAGATGATGAACCAATTCCGGGGAAACCGGAAGAATGGTCTGTAAATGGTCTCGACTGGGACGCCAGATCGAGAGTAGGATAAATTGAAGAGGTCGCATGTGAAGGCGGCCCAGCGGAACAAGATCCGCTGCTGCATTGAGTACACCGAGAAGTGATAAAAATTCGCGAGCTGAGATCGATTGCCGACGCGAAAACCCCCGAACCAGAGTTAGAAGAGCCAGAATTCTGGGTTCCGGAATTCTGATCCTGTTTAGGTCGGTCAGAAACTGCATCCCGACAAACGTGAAGTTCTGGGATGGGATTAACTCCGATTTCTCGGAGTTGAGGATGAAGCCTAGCCGGAGAGCTAGGTCTGTCACCCATCGAAGTTCGTCGAGAAGAGCGACTGGGTCCATGTGAAGAAGAAGCCAGTCGTCGAAATACGCCAGAAGGCGTGAGCCGCGAAAATGAACCCTGGCGACCAGAACCGAAATTTTGGAAGATTCTGGGGGCCGAAACAGGCCGAACGGAAGAGCCCTGAACTGGTAGACATTCGACCATCCGTAAAGCGAAGGTACTTCCTGGAATGGGGATGGATAGATACATGGAAGTAGGCATCCGATAAATCCAGGGAAACAGCCCAGTGACCGGGGAGGACGGCTGCCCTGATCGACGAAGTTGTTTCCATTTTGAAGTGTTCCTTCGGAATGAAGGAGTTTAGATGAGATAGGTCTATGACCGGTCGAAAACCGCCGTCCTTCTTGGGAACCAGAAAGAGACGGCTGTAAAACCCCGGAGAGGTTAGAATCGAGACCCTTTCTACCGCTCCTTTTTTCAGAAGATCTGAAATAGCGAGTCCCAGACGAGGATGATTGGAGGAGAGATGAATGGGGGAGCGTGACAGTGGAGGGGGACGACTGAACGGAATCCGATAACCGTGTCTCACGATAGACAGGACCCACTGGTCGTCTGTGATTGTCTCCCATTGCTGAATGAAATGAGTGAGTCTGCCGCCTCCTGGAAGGGGCAGACACACTCTTCCTCCTAATTGAACGTCTGGAAGAGGAAGCGGAAGAAAGGACGCACCCCTAGGGCTTACTCCTACCCCTTTGACTGGTAGAGGTAGAAGAAGGGGTGGGGGGCGATGAAGGAGGAAATCGTGGTCGTTGAGGACCAGATTGGCGGGCACCCCTGGAAGAAGGATTACCTCTGAAAGAAGATTGAGGTTTACCCTTTTCCGAGTCCTTCGGGGATTTACCGGTAGAAGCCGAAGGCTTCTTCGGTATCCGGAATTTAGGGGGAGCCGAAGTAGGAGTGCGGGGTTGGAAGGTACCGCTCCGTGCATTTGCTCCTCCCTGGAGGCATCTGCTACTTCCTTGATTCGGCCCCCAAACAGGGACAAAGAAGAAAGAGGGGCCGACCTAAGCTGTTCTCGAGAAGAGGAGAGAAGCAGCTTGTTGGGGCCGTCCAGGATGGCATCCCGCCTGCAGCGAGTCATCTCTGAAGAGAGAGAGAGAGATAGCAAAATAGAATGTTTTGCAGTCGCTGCTAAGGCCTCTAAAAGAAGCCTGACGGAAGAAGATAAGGCATCTTTTTGCTGTAGTTTGACCGAAAGTGCGGCCACGAAGGAGTCAGCGTGAGACGAGATGCCGGAAAGAAAGCGGGAGCGTTGCTCCCAGCGATCCAAGACCTTCTGCTGAAGTGGTAAAGAAGAGGGGACCTTGAGCCGGAGCCGACTCGCATCTAAGTCCAGTTTCGGAGGGTGGATAGAAAATTCACCCTCCGAGAACTTGTAGGTCTTGGGGTTAAAGCCCAAAGGCCGAAGGTTTGAAGTGGGAATAAACCAGCCCGGTCCTGGCTTGGAGGAGGAGGAAGATTCGAAATCCTCCAGGGCCGAACGGACGACCGGAGAGAAAGGAAGCAACTCCGGTTCGACTGATTTGGCTTCCTTAGGTTTACCGACGAGGTCGAGGTAACCCTCGCACCTCTTACGGGAGGGAGGAGGGGCCGGTTTGCACACCGATTCAGGTAGGGTAGCAAAGACCTCCTGATCAGCCCTGTCCATGGAAAAACGACTGTCGTCTGACTCGTCCTCCTCGTCAGAGAGAGGATTGTCAGTACGAGGTTCAGAAGGGGCACTGGATCGGCGCGAGGTGGCCGAAAGAGGCACATCCTCGGCAAATAAGGAATCCTCCTCAGGAGCATGAAGGGAGATTTCGTCCTCCAAGTGTCCGCTCAGAGCAGCCTCACTGGTAGGAGGGTTGCGAGCGGAGGGAGGAGGCCGAGTCTCAGGAGAAGGACGAGATGGGGGAGCATCCTGAGGGGGAAAGCCCATAAAGGGAAATGGAGGAAAGAAGGGCCACATAGGGGGCTGTGCAGAAGAAGCGCCCTGTGGCCCCGAGGAGGGAGAAGACTGAAGGAACAGTCGGTGATCTAAGGTCTCTGGTGGAAGAGAAACCCCATCCTTCCTAGAAGGAGCAGACTCGCCCGGTATGACAGGAGGGGAGGCAGAACTGAAGTGCCTCGCATAGTCCCCCATCATGCGGGACCACCACGTGGAAGGATCGAAGGTATGAGGCTGCGATGAAAAATCCGCACCTTGATCCTTCGAAGAGCAAGACGTGGCCGAGCGTAAAGGGGACCGGTCCCTAGGAGCAGAGCTAGGGGACCGGTGACCGGAAATGCCCGTGGAACGTTTGGGGGGCCGTTTCTTGGGCACCCTGGAACACGAAGCAGGTGGCCGACGCGGAGAGACCGCAGGGCTGCCTGAGGAAGAACTCGAGTCCGAACTTTTTTCAGTTAGGAACGGCGAAGATCGGTGACCCGCACGCCTAGAGTGGTGAGCCGACCTGACCGGTGATCGGTGACGATCTTTACGATGACCGGTGATGACCGGTCTTGGGTCTCTGGGACGATCACGAACAATAGATGTTCGATAATGACGTGCCCGGTGATTGATGACCGGTGCCCGGTGATTGATGACCGTGACGGTGCCGGTGACCGTCCTGACCGGTGACCGGTGGCTAGACCTGACCTATAGAAAGTATATGAACAAAAGTTTTAGTTTGTGAAGAGATCTTTCCATTGGTGTTTAGTTTTTGAAGATCGGACTTCATTTGATCAAATTACCACAGTCCAAAGTTTGATCCTCTTATCAAACAAGTGTAAATCCGTATGTTTCCTCTTTTTTGCAGCTCCTGACCTTATTTTTTGTTCAATCTTCGTCATTTTTTCACTGTTTATGCATTTAAATAATACAAATAAACTCATAGTAAATAACGATGAAAATATGCAAAGGTCAAGGTCATAATACCGATTATTGTTATTTTTATCGGCACAAAATAGCTTCAAATCCTAAAATATTTTATAGAAAGTATATGAACAAATGTTTTAGTTTGTGAAGAGATCTTTCCATTGGTGTTTAGTTTTTGAAGATTGGACTTCATTTGATCAAATTACCACAGTCCAAATTTTGATCCTTTTATCAAACAATTGTAAATCAGTATGTTTCCTCTTTTTTGCAGTTCCTGACTTTATTTTTTGTTCAATCTTCATCATGTTTTCACTGTTTATGCATTTAAATAATACAAATAAACTCATAGTAAATAACGATGAAAATATGCAAAGGTCAAGGTTATAATACCGATTATTGTTATTTTTTTCGGCACAAAATATCTTCAAATCTAAAAATATCTTATAGAAAGTATATGAACAAAAGTTTTAGTTCGTGAAGAGATCGTTCTAATGATGTTTAGTTTTTGAAGATCGGACCTCATTTGATCAATTTACAACAGTCCAAAGTTTGATCCTTTATCGAAAAATCGTAAATCAGTATGTTATCTGAATTATATTTGCATTATTTAATTTGCTTAACATATATACAGAGAATATTTGGGTAAGCGAGTTAAGGGTATGTATTGTTTGTCAACAGCATGCGGCAAACGTCACTAATTGGATGAATTACAATTTCAAAAACATAAGTTTTTAGTGTGTGTCTTTTTTTTTTTTGTCTCTTTGTTCAAGTTTCATCATTTTCTCCACTGGTTGTATAGTTTTATGATACACAAATTCTCATAAATCAAAAATTAAACAGTATTTTCATTGGTCAAGGTTATATAACGATAATTGCCATTTTCTTCAGCTCAAAATAGATTCAAATTTCTTGCGTGTTCATTCTCTAAGCAATCACTTTTAAACTTAACCACAGTGTTCTTTCCTAAATTCGGGCAAGAAGGTTAACAAATGTTATCAGCCTATTATATATTGAGTTTTTCCCCCATGAATATTAAAAAAAGAAGAAAAAAATATCGCACTTCATTTCTTATCTTCAAACTTTATATTTTCTTTTTTTTTACCACACTCTCTCGATCAAATTCGATTAAGGCTGTTATCATCAAATAACGTCAGGAGATATCCCTTTGTAATATAATACACGATTGTTTTGTATTAAGTATCTTCTTTTTTCAAACTTTCTATTTGACTTTTATATGTTAATAATATTCGAATAAAGTTAATATCAATCAATTATATCTGCAGTTGAAACCAGTACTCTTACTAGTCAAGTTAAATGCGAAAACCAAGATGCCGCTTTGCGGTTCTAGTTTTTTATTATTTTTCTAACCCTTTTTTGTTAACGGCAAATCTCCGTGATCAGAAAAGTCACATGTATGAAATTTTAATCAGTTAATACCACGTATTTGAAGATGATCCTAACGTTGAGAAAATTTCCCTTTATGTCTTACTTTTCCCGCTAGGTGGCGTTTTGCATGAAATATATTAATGACTTATAACTCAGTTATTTGAGGTCGACTAGTGCGATTTGTATACTTAATTGAACTATTTATTGCATTGCTAGGTACCTAATGGTAACATTTTAATCAATTTTGCTTCTCATTTTGCCGCTAGGGGGCGCATAGCATGAAAGCACTCTCCTACTTTTAACTCAAAAT
>CM037785.1:40498829-40537627 GCA_021229015.1 Solen grandis
AAGTTCGAACTTCGCAAAAAACAGTGAAAAAGATGGTAGGTCTACAAAAAAAGTGCCCATTTTTATTGGAATTGAGATAAAAGAATTTTGTTTGTTGCATATGATTTGCAAGACATATACGCACAAAATATATGGGGTGGCGAATTCGGGAAATGCATGGTTTGTCCATAGTACGCGGTCAAACTTAACCAAATTTTCGAAAAATCAACATTTTCAAAGCATTACTGTTAAGATTTTTTGCAGCTCCTGACTTATTTTTAGTTCAATTTCTATGAAATTTTCACATTTAATGTAAAACTATGTTCTTAAGTGTCACACAATATAAAAAGTAAAAAATTAATGGTAAAGGTCAAGGTCATATTAGGATAATTGTATATCAATTCGGCTTGAAATAGCTCAAAATCAAAAAACAATTCATAAAAAATATATGAACAAAAGATTTAGTTTCAGAAAAGTTCTTTCTAATGATGTTTAGATTTTGAAGATCGGACTTGATTTGGTCATTTTACGGCAGTCCAAAGTTTGATCCTTTTTTGGAATAATTGTAAATCAGGTTTTATGCTTCAAAATGTGATGTATAAGAAATAGAATGTTCGACTAGTGCGATTTGTATATTTAATTGAACTATTTGCCACATTGCTAGGTACCTAATGGTAAAATTTTAATCAATTTTTTTTCTCATTTTGCTGCTAGGGGCGCATCGCATGAAAGCACTTTTCTACTTATAATTCAAAATGTTGAAGTCTGATCCATATGCGGTTTGTTGCATTGTGTTCCTTGTTGATAGCCTAATAAAGTATGATAGTTTCTAGGTATGAGTGGATGAGTGGCTAAAACTTTTTGAGCTACTAACGGAAGGTTGAAAGTTCGAACCTCGCAAAATACTGTGCAGATGAGGGTATGTGTACGAAAAACCTATCCGTTTTTGTTAGACATCAGATAGAAGAATTCTGTTTGCTGCAAATGATTGCAAGACATATACGCACAAAATATATGGGGTGGCGAATTTAAGAAATGTATGGTTTGTCCTCTGCAAATGGTCAAACTTCACTAAATTTTAGGAAAAGTTAAAGTTTCAAAAACATGTTTTTTTATCGCTTCTGACTTTATTTTTTGTTGATTCTTCATGAATTTTCACATGTAATGTATTGTTATGTTTGAAAGGGACTCACAATTAAAATTTTTAAAAATAATTGAAAAGGTCAAGGTGATGTTACGATTCTTGTGTTTTTATTCGGCCACAAATAGCTCAAAACTAAAAATATTTCGTTGAGAGTATATGAACAAAAGTTTTAGTTCTTTAAGAGCTCTTTCCAGTGATCTTTAGTTTTCGAGGATCGGACTTGATTTGGTCATATTACGGCAGTCCAAAGTTTGATCCTTTTTTGAATAATTGTAAATCAGTTTTTATGCTTCAAATTGTGATATATAAGAAATAGAATGTTCGACTAGTGCGACTTGCGTACTTGATTGAACTATTTGCTGCATTGCTAGGTACCTAATGGTAAAATTTTAATCAATTTTCTTTCTCATTTTGCCGCTAGGGGGCGCTTAGCTTGAAAGCACTCTTCTACTTATAACTCAAAAAGTTAAAGCCTGATACAAATGCGGTTTATTGCATTATGTTTCTTGTTGATAGCCTAAAAAAAATATGATAGTTTCTAGGTATGAGTGGCTGAAACTTTTTGAGCTAGCAACGGAAGGTTGAAAGTTCGAAGCTCGCAAAAAACTGGGCAGATGAGGGTATGTGTACGAAAAACCTATCCGTTTTTGTTAGACATCAGATAGAAGAATTCTGTTTGCTGCAAATGATTTGCAAGACATATACGCACAAAATATATGGGGTAGCGAATTTAATAAATGCATGGTTTGTCCTCTAGAAACGGTCAAACTTCACTAAATTTTAGGAAAAATTAAAATTTCGAAAAGATGTTTTTTGTCGCTCCTGACTTTATTTTTAGTTCATTCTTCATGATATTTTCACAAGTTATGTATTGTTATGTTTGAAAGGGCCTCACAATTAAAAAGTTAAAATGAAATTTCAAAGGTCAAGGTTTACGATAATTGTGTTTTTATTCGGCTCCAAATAGCTCCAAAACAAAAAATATTTTATTGAAAGTATATAAAGAAAAGTTTTAGTTCTTGAATAGCCCTTTCCAGTGATGTTTAGTTTTTGAAGATCGGACTTGATTTGGTTATTTTACGGCAGTCCAAAGTTTGATCCTATTTAGAACAATTGTAAATCAGTTTTTATGCTTCAAATTGTGATAAATAAGGAATAGAATGTTCGACTAGTGCGACTTGTATTCTTCATTGAACCATTTGCTGCATTTCTAGGTACCTAATAGTAAAATTTTACTCAATTTGTTTCTCATTTTGCTGCTAGGGGCGCTTGGCTTGAAATCACCCTTTATTACTAAAATAATTAAAGTCTGATTTTTATGCAATTTTTTGCATTCTGTTCCTTGGTGACATTAATTTGAAACAACACTAAAATATTTATGCGATATTTCATGAAAATGATAGTAATTCAATGCAACATTAGTTCGTTATAATGTTAAGTGGCATATCGCATTGTCGCGTGTCATTTTATACTGTTGTGTGTCGTTTGCAATTGTTGTTTATCGTGTACAATTGTCGTATGTCACCCTCATAAAGCAACACACACATATAATGTTGCAGTACCCGAAGTCTGTAAAAAAAGTTTTCAAGTTAGCGACTACATTACAGACAGGTAATACTTAAATGTGTTGTTCTTGGTAAAAAGTCTGCTTAAACATTGCGACAAAAATGTTTGAAAGATCACTGTATTCAACAGTATTCAAAAAGCCATTGAACGAAGAAATATGTTTTTCGAAACATGTGACTCGAGAACTGAATGGAATTGCTTTTGCGAAAACCGATGATATCGCAATAGCGATTCTAGTTTTTTTTTTTAGGTTTTCGCATCGCTTGCGAAAACCTATTGTTCTTCTTCTTTTTATTTTTTTTTTTTTTTTTTTTTTTTATATTATTATTTTCCGTCTCTTTTTTGTGAACGGCATATCAACAAGATAGGAAACAGTCACAGTTCTGATTTTTTTACCAGTTTTGTCCTAGGATCTGAATTTGATCCTAACGTCGAGAAAATTTTCATTTTTGTCTTAATTTTGCCGCTAGGGGGCGTTTTGTAAAAGTGACTAAGGGCTAATAACTCTGTTATTTGAAGTCCGATTGAAATGCGGTTTTTTGCATTGCATTCCTTGTCAGTTACTTAATAAAATATGATAGTTTTCAAAAGTTGCGTATATATAACTTTCGTGCTACAGGAGGTTGAATGTTCGAATCTCGAAAAAACTGTGAAATGAGGGTAGGTCTGCGAAAAATTTATCCACGTCTTTCAGGAATGAGATAGGAGAATTTTGTTTGTTGCATATGATTCGCAAGACATATACGCACAAAATATATGGTGTGGCGATTTTGAGAAATGCATGGTTTGTCCACAGTACGCGGTCAAACATAACCAATATTTTCGAAAAGTCAACATTTTAAAAGCATGACTTTTAAGGTTATTTGCAGCTCCTGACTTTATTTTTATTCAATCTTCATCATTTTTTCACTGTTAATGCAGTTTTATAAAAAAATTAAAACCATAGAAAAAAAATTACCCATAATATGCAAAGGTCAAGGTCATATACCAATTAGTATTATTTATATCGGCATAAAATAGCTCCAAATCTAAAAATATTTTATAGAAAGTATATGAACAAAAGTTTTAGGCTGTGAAGAGATCTTTCCATTGGTGTTTAGTTTTGAAGATCGGACTTCATTTGATCAAATGACCACAGTCCAAAGTTTGATCCTCTTATCAAACAATTGTATATCCATATGTTTCCTCTTTTTTGCTGCTCCTGACTTTATTTTTTGTTCAATCTTCATCATTATTTCACTGTTTATGCATTTTTATAAAACAAATAAAATCATAGAAAAAAAATCAAGCATAATATGCAAAGGTCAAGGTCTATACCAATTAGTATTATTTATATCGGCATAAAATAGCTCCGAATCTAAAAATATTTTATAGAAAGTATATGAACAAAAGTTTTAGTCTGTGAAGAGTTCTTTCCATTGGTGTTTAGTTTTTGAAGATCGGACTTCATTTGATCAAATGACCACAGTCCAAAATTTGATCCTCTTATCAAACAATTGAATATCCATATGTTTCCTCTTTTTTGCTTCTCCTGACTTTATTTTTTGTTCAATCTTCATCATTATTTCACTGTTTATGCATTTTTATAAAACAAATAAAATCATAGAAAAAAAAATCAAGCATAATATGCAAAGGTCAAGGTCATATACCAATTAGTATTATTTATATCGGCATAAAATAGCTCCAAATCTAAAATATTTTATAGAGAGTATATAAACAAAAGTTTTAGTCGTTGAAGAGATCTTTCCATTAATGTTTAGTTTTTGAATATCGGACTTCAATTGATCAAATGACCACAGTCCAAAGTTTGATCCTCTTATCAAACAATTGTATATCCATATGTTTCCTCTTTTTTTGCTGCTCCTGACTTTATTTTTTGTTCAATCTTCATCATTATTTCACTTTTTATGCATTTTTATAAAACGGATAAATTCATAGAAACGAAAATCAAGCATAATATGCAAAGGTCAAGGTCATATACAAGTTATTGTTATTTTTATCGGCATAAAATAGCTCCAAATCTAAAAAAAGTTTATAGAAAGTATATGAACAAAAGTTTTAGTCTGTGAAGAGATCTTTCCATTGGTGTTTTAGTTTTTGAAGATCGGTCCAAAGTTTGATCCTCTTATCAAACAATTGTATATCCATATGTTTCCTCTTTTTTGCTGCTCCTGACTTTATTTTTTGTTCAATCTTCATCATTATTTCACTGTTTATGCATTTTTATAAAAAAATAAAATCATAGAAAAAAGCAAGCATAATATGTCAAGGTCATATACCAATTATTGTCATTTTTATTTGCACAAAAAAGCCCCAAATCTAAAACGATCTAATATGATACGTTTCAATTTCTGTTGCTTAAAAAAGTGATTTAATTGCGAAAACCGATGATATCGCAATTCTGATTGCGATTCTAGTTAGGTTTTCGCATCGCTTCGAAAACCTATTGTTCTTCTTCTGTTTTATTTTTTTTTTTTTTATTTTTATTATTATTTTTCTAACCTTTTTTTGTGAACGGCATATCACCATGATAGAAAAAAGTCACATTTCTGATTTTTTTACCAGTTTTGTCCTAAGATCTGAATTTGATCCTAACGTTGAGAAAATTTTCATTTTTGTCTTAGTTTTGCCGCTAGATGGCGTTTTGTAAAAATGACTAAGGGGTAATAACTCTGTTATTTGAGGTCCGATTCAAATGTGGTTTTTTGCATTGTGTTCCTTGTCAGAAACTTAATAAAATATGATACGTTTCAATTATTTGCGTATATAAAACTTTCGTGCTACAGAGGTTGAAAGTTCGAATCTCGAAAAAACGATGAAATGAGGGTAGGTCTACGAAAAAAGTCCCCATTTTTTTCAGAGATGAGATAGGAGAATTTTGTTTGTTGCATATGATTCGCAAGACATATACGCACAAAATATATGGTGTGGCGATTTTGAGAAAAGAATGGTTTGTCCACAGTACGCGGTCAAATATAACCAATATTTTCGAAAAATCAACATTTTAAAAGCATGACTTTTAAGGTTATTTGCAGCTCCTGACTTTATTTTTTATTCAATCTTCATCATTTTTTCACTGTTAATGCATTTCTATAAAACAAATAAAATCATAGAAAAAAAATCACCCATTATATGCAAAGGTCAAGGTCATATACCAATTATTATTATATTTATCGGCATAAAAATACCTCAAAATCTAAAAATATTTTATAGAAAGTATATGAACAAAAGTTTTAGTTATTCAAGAGATCTTTCCATTGGTGTTTAGCTTTTGAAGATCGGACTTCATTTGATCAAATGACCACAGTCCAAAGTTTGATCCTCTTATCAAACAATTGTATATCCATATGTTTCCCCTTTTTTGCTGCTCCTGACTTTATTTTTGTTCAATCTTCATCATTATTTCACTGTTTATGCATTTTTATAAAACAAATAAAATCATAGAATAAAAATCAAGTATAATATGCAAAGGTCAAGGTCATATACCGATTATTATTATTTTTATCGGCATAAAATAGCTCCAAATCTAAAAATATTTTATAGAAAGTATATGAACAAAAGTTTTAGTCTGTGAAGAGATCTTTCCATTGGTGTTTAGTTTTTGAGATCGGACTTGATTTGGTCATTTTACGGCAATCCAATTTACGACGATCCTCTTTAGAACAATTGTAAATCAGTTTTTATGCTTCAAATTGTGATATATAAGGAATAGAATGTTTGACTAGTATACTTGATTGAACCATTTGCTGCATTGCTAGGTACCTAATAGTAAAATTTTAATCAGTTTTGGTTCTCATTTTGTTAATAATTAAAAAAAAATGAAGTCTGATTTTTATGCGATTTTTTTGCATTCTGTTCTTCGGTGACATCAATTTGAAATGACACAAAAAAGATAATGCGATATTTCATAAAAATGATAGTAATTCAATGCAACAGTTGTTCGTAATAGTGTTGACTGGCATATTGCATTGTCGTGTGTCATTTTATACTGTTGTTTGTCGTTTGCAATTGTTGTTTATCGAATACAATTGTCATTTGTCTCCATCATAAAGCTAAAAATACATATAACATTGCAGTACTCGAAGTCCGTAAAAAATGTTTTCAAGTTTACGACTACATAACAGACAGGTAATACTCAAAAGTATTCTTCTTGGTAAAAAGTCTGATTATACATTGCGACAAAAATGTTTTAATGATCACTGTTAACAGTATTCAACAAGCCATTGAACGAAGAAATATGTTTTTCGAATCATGCGATTCATGAAGTGAATGAAATTGCTTTCATGAAAACTGATGACATCGCGATTTCATAACTGACAGGTAATACTCAACAATACTCTCTTGGGTAAAAAGTCTGCTTAAACATTGCGACAGAAACGTTTCAAAAATCACTGTTAACAGTGTCAACAAGCCATTGAACGAAGAAATATGTTTTTCAAATCATGCGACTCATGAACTGAATGGAATAGCTTTCATGAAAACTGATGATATCGCGATTTCATAACTGACAGGTAATACTCAAAAATCTTCTTTTGGGTAAAAAGTCTTCTTAAACATTGCGACAAAAGTCTTTGAAAGATCGCTGTTAACATTATAAACAAGCCATTGAACGAAGAAATATTTTTCGAATCATGCGACTCGTGAACTTAATGGAATTGCTTTTGCGAAAACCGATGATATCGCGATTGCGATTCTAGTTAGGTTTTCGCATCGCTTGCGAAAACCTATTGTTCTTCTTCTGTTTTATTTTTATTAGGTTTTCGCATCGCTTGCGAAAACCTATTGTTCTTCTTCTGTTTTATTTTTATTATTATTATTTTCTAACCCTTTTTTGTGAACGGCATATCACCATGATAGAAAAAAGCCACAAGTATGAAATTTTTACCAGTTCCTTATATTTATCTGAACTTGATCCTAACGTTGAGAAAATTTTCATTTTGTCTTATTTTTGCCGCTAGGGGCGCTTTGAAAAAAAATCAACAAATGCTAATAACTCTGTTATTTGAGGTCCGATTCAGATGTGGTTTTTTGCATTGTGTTCCTTGTCAAAAGCCTAATCAAATATGATAGGTTTAAAAAAATCTGCGTATATAAAACTTTTTGACTACTGAAGGTTGAAAGTTCGAACTTCGCAAAAAACAGTGAAAATGAGGGTAGGTCTACAAAAAAAGTGCCCATTTTTATTGGAATTGAGATAAAAGAATTTTGTTTGTTGCATATGATTTGCAAGACATATACGCACAAAATATATGGGGTGGTGAATTCGGGAAATGCATGGTTTGTCCACAGTACGCGGTCAAACTTAACCAAATTTTCGAAAAATCAACATTTTCAAAGCATGACTGTTAAGATTTTTTGCAGCTCCTGACTTTATTTTTAGTTCAATTTCTATGAAATTTTCACATTTAATGTAAAACTATGTTCTTAAGTGTCACATAATATAAAACGTGAAAATGTATTGTAAAGGTCAAGGTCATATTAGGATAATTGTATATCAATTCGGCTTGAAATAGCTCAAAATCAAAAAACAATTCATAAACAATATATGAACAAAAGATTAAGTATTAGAAAAGTTCTTTCTAATGATGTTTAGATTTTGAAGATCGGACTTGATTTGGTCATTTTACGGCAGTCCAAAGTTTGATCCTTTTTCGAATAATTGTAAATCAGTTTTTATGCTTCAAAATGTGATGTATAAGAAATAGAATGTTCGACTAGTGCGATTTGTTTACTTAATTGAACTATTTGCCGCATTGCTAGGTACCTAATGGTAAAATTGTAATCAATTTTGTTTCTCATTTTGCCGCTAGGGGGCGCATAGCATGAAAGCACTTTTCTACTTATAATTCAAAATGTTGAAGTCTGAACCATATGCGGTTTGTTGCATTGTGTTCCTTGTTGATAGCCTAATAAAGTATGATAGTTTCTAGGTATGAGTGGATGAGTGGCTTAAACTTTTTGAGCTACTATCGGAAGGTTGAAAGTTCGAACCTCGCAAAAAACTGTGCAGATGAGGGTAGGTCTACGAAAAACCTATCCACTTTTGTTAGAGATCAGATAGAAGAATTCTATTTGCTGCAAATGATTTGCAAGACAAAAACGCACAAAATATTTGGGCTGGCGAATTTAAGAAATGCATGGTTTGTCCTCCAGAAATGGTCAAACTTCACTAAATTTTAGGAAAAATTAAAATTTCAAAAACATGTTTTTCGTTGCTCCTGACTTTATTTTTTGTTCATTCTTCATGATATTTTCACAAGTTATGTATTGTTATGTCTGAAAGGGCCTCACAATTAAAAGGGTAAAAAGAAATTGCAACGGTCAAGGGCATATTACGATTATTGTGTTTTTATTCGGCTCCAAATACCTCCAAAACTACAAATATTTCATTGAAAGTATATTAACAAAAGTTTTAGTTCTTAAAGAGCCCTTTCCAGTGATGTTTCTTTTTTGAAGATCGGACTTGATTTGGTCATTTAACGGCAGTCCAAGGTTTGATCCTCTTAAGAACAATTGTAAATCAGTTTTTATGCTTCAAATTGTTATATATAAGGAATAGAATGTTTGACTAGTGCGACTTGTATACTTGATTGAACCATTTGCTGCATTGCTAGGTACCTAATAGTAAAATTTTAATCAGTTTTGGTTCTCATTTTGCCGCTTGGGGGCGATTAGCTTGAAATCACTACTAATAATTTAAAAAAAATGAAGTCTAATTTTTTATGCAATTTTTTTTGCATTCTGTTCTTTGGTGACATCAATTTGAAATGATTAAAAAAAGATAATGCGATATTTCATGAAAATGAAAGTAATTCAATGCAACAGTTCTTCGTAATAGTGTTGAGTGGCATATTGCATTGTCGTGTGTCATTTTATACTGTTGTTTGTCGTTTGCAATTGTTGTTTATCGAATACAATTGTCATTTGTCTCCATCATAAAGCAAAACACACATATAACATTGCAGTACCCGAAGTCCGTAAAAAAGGTTTTCAAGTTTACGACTACATAACAGACAGGTAATACTCAAAGTATTCTTCTTGGTAAAAAGTCTGATTATACATTGCGACAAAAATGTTTGAAAGATCACCGTTTACAGTATTCAACAAGCCATTGAACGAAGAAATATGTTTTTCGAATCATACGACTCATGAACTGAATGGAATTGCTTTCATGAAAACTGATGATATCGCGATTTCATAACTGACAGGTAATACTCAACAATACTCTCTTGGGTAAAAAGTCTTCTTAAACGTTGCGACAGAAACGTTTGAAAGATCACTGTTAACAGTATTAACAAGCAATTGAATGAAGAAATGTTTTTCGAATCATGCGACTCGTGAACTGAATTTAATTGCTGTTGCGAAAACCGATGATATCGCGATTGCGATTCTAGTTTTTTTTTTATTTTTCTAACCCTTTTTTGTGAACGGCATAGCTCCGAGGTGAGAAAAGCCACATCTATGAAACTTTCATCAGTAATAACCACGTACTTGAAGATGATCCTAACGTCGAGAAAATTTTCATTTTTGTTTTGATTTTCCCGCCAGGGGGCGTTTTATATGAAAATGTTTAATAAGCAATATCTCAATTATTTGAGGTCCGATTCAAATGCGGTTTTTGCATAATGTTCCTTGTAAATAGCCCAATAAAATATGATAGGTTCCAAAAATTTGCGTATATAAAACTTTCGTGCTACAGGAGGTTGAATGTTCGAATCTCGCAAAAACTGTGATATAAGGGTAGGTCTACGAAAAACCTACCCATTTTATTCAGAGATGAGATAGGAGAATTTTGTTTGTTGCATATGATCTGCAAGACATATACGCACAAAATATATGGGGTAGCGAATTCGGGAAATTCATGGTTTGTCCACAGTACGCGGTCAAACTTAACCAATATTTTCGAAAAATCAACATTTAAAAGCATGACTTTTAAGGTTATTTGCAGCTCCTGAATTTATTTTCTGTTCAATCTTCATCATTATTTCACTGTTTATGCATTTTTATAAAACAAATAAAATCATAGAAAAAAAAAACAGCGAAGATATGCAAAGGTCAAGGTCATATACCAGTTATTGTTATTTTTATCGGCATAAAATAGCCCTCAATCTAAAAATATTTTATAGAAAGTATATGAACAAAAGTTTTAGTTTGTGAAGAGATCTTTCCATTGGTGTTTAGTTTTTGAAGATCGGGGCTGAATTGGTTGAGTTATGACAGAAAGGCCAAAAGTGTACTTTTAACGAAATTGAAACGCTGTAGTTTCATGAACTTTGAGTCAAAAATTATGATTGCTTCAGCATTAACACACTGAAAAGTGAAGTGATGTATACTGCAAGGAATACTTGTTTGGTCACGTGATTATGATTTCATACATATTTAAGCAGAAATTATTAAAAAATTCATATAAAATCGACAAGTTGATGTTTGAAGTTGAAATTTGCAAGAATGCCGTAGACTACGATGTGCAAAAGTCCTGAAAAATTCAAGTGATTCCTTCAACAAACATGGCAGATATTCATGTTTTTCGGATAAGGGCTTGTATACGAAAATCTAGCAATTTGAAGTAAGGGAAGAAGGCGGTTATTGGGTTGGTTACCCACGATCCGGACGTTCCTACGCAGGAAAGAGTGCCCGTGTTGAAAGGTGAATTGCGATGCGTATTTGAGAGAATGAGGTGCATTTTAGGATGCAATGGTGTACCTTAGTTCAAACTTTTATTAGGGCTTTCAGCCTCAAGTAGAATTATTAGGTTTTCGCATCGCAGTGCGAAAACCTATTGTTCTTCTTCTGTTTCTTTTTTTAGGTTTTCGCACCTCGCAGTGCGAAAACCTATTGTTCTTCTTCTGTTTTATTAGGTTTTCGCATCGCTTGCGAAAACCTATTGTTCTTCTTCTGTTTTATTTTTTTTTTTTTTTTTTTTTTTTTATTATTATTTTTCCGTCTCTTTTTTGTGAACGGCATATCAACAAGATAGGAAACAGTCACAGTTCTGATTTTTTTACCAGTTTTGTCCTAGGATCTGAATTTGATCCTAACGTCGAGAAAATTTTCATTTTTGTCTTAATTTTGCCGCTAGGGGGCGTTTTGTAAAAGTGATTAAGGGCTAATAACTCTGTTATTTGAAGTCCGATTGAAATGCGGTTTTTTGCATTGCGTTCCTTGTCAGTTACTTAATAAAATATGATAGTTTTCAAAAAGTTGCGTATATATAACTTTCGTGCTACAGGAGGTTGAATGTTCGAATCTCGAAAAAACTGTGAAATGAGGTAGGTCTGCGAAAAATTTATCCACGTCTTTCAGGAATGAGATAGGAGAATTTTGTTTGTTGCATATGATTCGCAAGACATATACACACAAAATATATAGTGTGGCGATTTTGAGAAATGCATGGTTTGTCCACAGTATGCGGTCAAACTTTACCAATATTTTCGAAAAGTCAACATTTTCAAAGCATGACTTTTAATGTTATTTGCAGCTCCTGACTTTATTTTTTATTCAATCTTCATCATTTTTTCACTGTTAATGCAGTTTTATAAAACAAATAAAATCATGGAAAAAAAATCAGCCATAATATGCAACGGTCAAGGTCATATACCAATTATTATTATTTTTTATCGGCATAAAATACCTCAAAATCTAAAAATATTTTATAGAATGTATATGAACAAAAGTTTTAGTCTGTGAAGAGATCTTTTCATTGGTGTTTAGATTTTGAAGATCGGACTTCATTTGATCAAATGACCACAGTCGAAAGTTTGATCCTCTTATCAAACAATTGTATATCCATACGTTTCCTCTTTTTCGCTGCTCCTGACTTTATTTTTTGTTCAATCTTCATCATTATTTTACTGTTTATGCATTTTTATAAAACAAATAAATTCATAGAAAAAAATCAAGCATAATATGCAAAGGTCAAGGTCATATACCAATTATTATTATTTTTTATCGGCATAAAATAGCTCCAAATCTAAAAATATTTTATAGAAAGTATATGAACAAAAGTTTTAGTTCTTTAAGAGCTCTTTCCAGTGATGTTTAGTTTTTGAAGATCGGACTTGATTTGGTCATATTACGCAGTCCAAAGTTTGATCCTTTTTTGGAATAATTGTAAATCAGTTTTTATGCTTCAAATTGTGATATATAAGAAATAGAATGTTCGACTAGTGCGACTTGCGTACTTGATTGAACTATTTGCTGCATTGCTGGGTACCTAATGGAAAAATTGTAATCAATTTTGTTTCTCATTTTGCCGCTAGGGGGCGCTTGGCTTGAAATCACCCTTTATTACTAAAATGATTAAAGTCTGATTTTTATGCAATTTTTTGCATTCTGTTCCTTGGTGACATCAATTTGAAACAACACTAAAATATTTATGCGATATTTCATGAAAATGATAGTAATTCAATGCAACATTAGTTCGTTATAATGTTAAGTGGCATATCGCATTGTCAATTGTCGTATGTCATCCTCATAAAGCAACACACACATATAATGTTGCAGTACCCGAAGTCTGTAAAAAAAGTTTTCAAGTTTGCGACTACATTACAGACAGGTAATACTTAGAAGTATTCTTCTTGGTAAAAAGTCTGCTTAAACATTGCGACAAAAATGTTTGAAAGATCACTGTATTCAACAGTATTCAAAAAGCCATTGAACGAAGAAATATGTTTTTCGAAACATGTGACTCGTGAACTGAATGGAATTGCTTTTGCGAAAACCGATGATATCGCATTAGCGATTCTAGTTATTATTATTTTTCTAACCCTTTTTTGTGAACGGCATATCACCATGATAGAAAAAAGCCACAATTATGAAATTTTTACCAGTTCCTTATATTTATCTGAACTTGATCCTAACGTTGAGAAAATTTTCATTTTTGCCTTTTTTTTGCCGCTAGGGGGCGCTTTGAAAAAAATCTACAAATGCTAATAACTCTGTTATTTGAGGTCCGATTCAGATGTGGTTTTTTGCATTGTGTTCCTTGTCAAAAGCCTAATCAAATATTATAGGTTTCAAAAATCTGCGTATATAAAACTTTTTGACTACGAAAGGTTGAAAGTTCGAACCTCGCAAAAAACAGTGAAAATGAGGGTAGGTCTACGAAAAAAGTGCCCATTTTTATTGGAATTGAGATAAAAGAATTTTGTTTGTTGCATATGATTCGCAAGACATATACGCACAAAATATATGGGGTGGCGAATTCGGGAAATGCATGGTTTGTCCACAGTAACGCGGTCAAACTTAACCAATATTTTCGAAAATCAACATTTTTCAAAGCATGACTGTTAAGATTTTTTGCAGCTCCTGACTTTATTTTTAGTTCAATTTCTATGAAATTTTCACATTTAATGTAAAACTATGTTCTTAAGTGTCACATAATATAAAAAGTAAAAATGTATTGTAAAGGTCAAGGTCATATTAGGATAATTGTATATCAATTCGGCTTGAAATAGCTCAAAATCAAGAAACAATTCATAAAAATATATGAACAAAAAATTTAGTTTTAAAAAGTTCTTTCTAATGATGTTTTAGACCTTTGAAGATCGGACCTGATTTGGTCATTTACGGAGTCAAAATTTGATCCTTTTTTTTTGAATAATTGTTAAATCATGTTTTATGTTTCCAATTTCCGATACATAGAATAAAAAAGTTTGATTTGTGCGACAGTATACTTGAATTGAACTTTTGCTGCTTTGCTAGGTACCTAATGGTAAAATTTTAATCTAGTGTTGGTTAGGCAGCGGGAGGGCATTTTGCGCGGCGTAGGGGCACTTTTCTTGAAATCATTCTTTTGCTTATAACTCAAAAAGTGAAGTTCGGTTCGAATGCGGTTTTTTTGCATTCTGTTTCCCTGAGTGATAGCCTAATAAAATATGGATAGGAAAATCGAGAGTCCGTGTGGGGCTGAAAGCTTTTGCGGCACGTGAAGAGAGTGCATTGAAAGAACCTCGCAAAAAGGAAGCAATAATAAAAACCTGTGCAAATGAGGGTAGGTCTAAGAAGTGACGATCCGTTTTTTGTGGTTGTATTTGGGGGGGGGGGGGGGGGTAGCTTGAAGAGATGGTTCAGTCTGGAGGGGATTACACATTTGAAATATTTCAAACAAAATTTATGGGGTGGCGAATTGAAGAAATGCGTGTTTGTTCAACTGGAAAACGGTCAAAACTTCACTAATTTAGGAAAAATTATAAATCCAAAAACAATGTTCGGGTGGTGGTGGGGGGGGGTTGGGGGAGGACCTCGTGTTATATTCTAGGGGGAGCGAAGTGTTTGAGAGCTACAGTGAGAGAGTTTTGTGAGATAAATTAGTTTGGTGAGGTGGGGACGTCTATATGTGCTGGTAATGAGGGGAAGTGGTTGGGGGTGGGGTGAGATGAGTTAGTGTTGGGTGTGTGGTGGGTCTCTGAGTGAGTGAGAGGGGGGGTTGGTTGGTGGGGGGTGGGGGTGGTGGGGGGTGTTAGTGTTGTAGGTGATTTGAGTGTTTGTGTATATGGTAGTTGTTAGATGTGTTATTTGGGGTGGAGTTTGTGGGGAGTGTTGGGGTGGGGGTTGTGAGTAGTAGGATGGGTAATGAATTTGGTGAAGGGTTGTTGGGGTTGATGGGGGTAAGGTTTGGGTTGTGTTGTTTTGTTGGAGAATTGGAGTATGATTGTAGGGTGTTTAGAGGGAGGGGGGGGATTGGGGGGTGAGATGGGGAAAGAGTAAGTGGGGAGGTTTTTATAGAGGGTGAGTGTTATATTTTAGTTTTTGATTGGGGTTTTGAGGTTTCAGCATTTTGTTTCCATTTGACAAGCACGAAAATTGTGATGATTTCAAAGGATAGTTATGGAATATTTTAATTTTGATTTGAATGTTCTAACATTGCAAAAAAAAAAAAAAAAAGAAAAAAAAATGTGCTAATGAAGGAGGTCTTTCAAAAAAAAACTTTCGTTCTTTTCATATTGAAAATTGTGCTGAGTGAAAATAAAGTGTTTCTAGTTGATAGGTTAAAAGCGAAAACCGAGATAATACCGCTGCGGATTCTAGCTTTTTTTTTATTTTTCCTAACCCATTTTTTTGTGAACGGCATAGCTCCGAGGTGAAGAAAAGCCATCATCCTATGAAACTTTAATCAGTACATAACCACGTCACTTGTAGATGATCCTAACTTGAATAATTTTCATTATTGTTTTGATTCCCGCCAGGGGGCGTTTTATATGAAAATGTTTAATAAGCAATATCTCACAATATTTGAAGTCCGATTCAAATGCGTTTTTCGCATAATGTTCCTTGTAAATACCCAATAAAATAAGATAGGTTTCCAAAAATTTGCGTATATAAAACTATGTGTCAACAGGAGAGGTTGAATGTTTCCGAATCCGCAAAAACTGTGAAAATAAGGTTAGGTCTACAAAAACCTACCCATTTTTAATTTCAGAGATGAGATAGGAGAAATTTTTGTTGCATATGATTCGCAAGACATATACCACAAAATATATGGGGTGGCAAGATTTGTGGGAAATACATGGTTTTGTCCACATTACGCGGTCAACTTAACCAATATTTTCGAAAAATCAACATTTTAAAAGCATGACTTTAGGTATTTGCATCTCCTGACTTATATTTTATTCCAATCTTCAACATTTTTTGCACTGTTAATGCATTTTTATAAAAACAAATAAAATCATAGAAAAAAAATACCATAAAAATGCAAAGGTCAAGGACATATACCAATATTTATTATATATATCGCATAAAAAAGCTCAAATCTTAAAATATTTTATACAAAGTAATGAATCCAAAAGTTTTAGTCTGTGAAGAGATCGTTCCATTGGTGTTTTAGATTTGAAGATCCGACTCATTTGGATCAAATGACCAAAGTTCCAAAAGTTTGATCCTCCTTATCAAACAATTGTATTAATCCATATTTGTCCTCTCTTTTGATTGCTCCCTGACTTTTATTTTTTGTTCATTCTCATCGATATTTCACAGTTTATGTATTTTTATAAACAAATAAAATCATAGAAAAAAATCAAGCTTATATGCAAAGGTCAAGGTCATATACCAATTATTATTCTTTATATCGGGCATAAATAGCTCCAAATCTTAAAATATTTTATACAAAGTTTAAGAACAAAAGTTATAGTCTGTGAGAAAGATCTTTCCATAGGTGTTAGTTTTTGAAGATCGACTTCATTTGATCAAATGACCACAGTCCCAAAATTTGATCCTCTAATCAAACAAATGTAATATCCATATGTTTCCCTCTCTTTTGATGCCCTGACTTTATTTTTTGTTCAATAATCTTCATCGTTATATCACTGTTTATTGCATTTTTATAAAACAAATAAACAATAGAAAAAAAAAATCAAGCATAATATGCAATGGTGCAAGGTCATATACCAATAATTATTATTTTTATTCGGCATAAAAAAGCTCCAAATCTAAAAATATTTAATGAAAGTTATATAACAAAGGTTTTAGTTTTGAAGCAGATCTTTCCATGGTGTTTATGTTTTTGAAGATCGACTTCATTTGATCAAATTACAACATCCCAAAGTTTGATCCTATATCAAACAATGTAAATCAGTATGTTTCTCTTTTTTGCAGCTCCTGCCCTTTCATTTTTTTTCAATCTTCTCATTTTTTCACTGTTTATGCATTTAAATAATACAAATCAAACTCATAGTAAAATAACGATGAAAATATGCAAAGTCAAGTCATAATAACCGATTATATTTATTTTTATCGGCACAAAATAGCTTCAAATCAAGAAATATTTTATAGAAAGTATATGAACAAAATTGTTAGTTCGTGAAGAGATCGTCTAAATGATGTTTAGTTTTTTGAAGATCTACTTCATTTGATCTCAATTTACAACAATATTCGAATAAAGTTAATATCAACAATGTTGTCTGCAGTTGACACGAGTACTCTTACTAGTCAAGTTAAAAGCGAAACCAAGATGCCGCTTTGGCGGTTCAGTTATGTTTACGCACCTCGCAGTGGAAAACCTATTTTCTTCGTCTGTTTTTATTTTTTTTTAGGTTTTTCGCAACCTCGCAGTGCGAAAACCTATTGGTTGTCTTCTTCATCTGTTTTTATTTTTTTTTTTTTTAGGTTTTCGCACCTCGCAGTGCGAAAACGTATTGTTCTTCTTCTTCTGTTTCTTTTTTTTTATTCATTATTATTTCTAACCATTATTTGTGAACGGCATATCACCATGATAGAAAAAAGTCACATGTATGAAAATTTTAATCAGTTTATTACAACTATGAAAATGATCCTAACGTTGAGAAAATTTTTCATTTATATCTTACTTTGGGCCGCCAGGGGGGCGTTTTGCAATGAAATTTATTAATGGCTCAAATAACACACTTATTTGAGGACCGCGATACAAATACGGTTTTTTCATTCTGTTCTATGTTGATAGCCAAATAAAATACCGGATATAAGTTTCGAGGTATGCGTGTCGCTGAAAGTATTTGAGCACAGAAGGGTTGAATGTTCGAACCTCGCAAAAAACTGTGCAAATGAGGGTAGTATACGAAAAACCTATCCATTTTTGTTAGAGATCAGATAGATGAAATTCTGATTGCTGCAAATGATTTTCAGACAATATAGCGCACACAATATATGGGTTGGCGAATTTAAGAATGTATGTTTTGTCCTCCTGAAACTGTCAAACTTCACTAAAAATTTTGGAAAAGTTTAAAGTTTTCAAAACATTTTTTTTTAATCGCTTCTGACTTTATTTTTTGTAAATCTTCATGAGTATTTTCACAAAGTTATGTATTGTTATGTCCTGAAAGGGATCACAATTAAAATTTAAAAAAAAATGAAAGGTCACGGTCAAATACGATATTGTGTTTTTATTCGGCCCCAAATAGCTCAAAAACTAAAATAAAAATATTCAATGAGGATTATATGAACAAAAGTTATTTTAGGTATGCAAAGCTTTTTCAGTGATGTTTAGTTTTTAAGATCGTCTTGCATTTGTCATTTTAACGGCAAGTCCAAAGTTTGATCCTTTTTCGGAATAATTGTAAATCTTTTTATCTTCAAATTGTGATATAATAAGAAATAAAATGTTCGACTGAGTGCGACTTGCGTACTTGAATGAACAATATGCTGCATTGCTAGGTACCTAATGTAACATTTTAATCAATTTTGTTTCTCATTTTTGCCGCTAGGGGGCCTTAGCTTAACAACACTCTTCTACTTATAACTCAAAAAGTTGAAGTCTGATCCCAAATGCGGTTTGTTGCATTGTTTCCTTGTGATACTCTAATAAAATATGATAGATTCCAGTTTATGATTGGCTTAAAAACTTTTGAGCTACTAAAGGAATGTTGAAAGTTCGAACCTCGCAAAAATCTGTGCAAATGAGGGTAGGTCTACGAAAAACCTATCCATTTTTGTAGAGATCCGATAGAAGAATTCTGTTTACTGCAAATGATTTGCAAAACATATACGCACAAAATATATGGGGTAGCGAATTTAAGAAATGCATGGTTTGTCCTCTAGAAACGTCAAACTCCACAAAATGTTAGGAAAATTAAAATTTCGAAAAACATTTTTTGTCGCTCCTGACTTTATTTTTGGTTCATTCTTCATGAAATTTTCACAAGTTATGTATTGCTATGTCTGAAAGGGCCTCAAAATTAAAAAGTTTAAAAATTAATGAAAAGGTCAAGGTCATGTTACGAATATTGTGTTTTTATTCGGCCCCAAATAGCTCCAAAACTAAAAATATTTCATTAAGAGTATATGAACAAAACTTTTAGTTCTTGAAGAGCTCTTTCCAGTGATTTTTAGTTTTGTAGATCGGAATTGATTTGGTCATATTACGGCAGTCAAAAGTTTGATCCTTTTTTGGAATAATTGTAAGTCAGTTTTTATGCTTCAAACTCTGATATATAAGAAATATAATGTTCGACTTGTATACTTTACTGAACTACTTCCTGCATTGCTAGGTACCTAATAATAAAATTTTAATCAATTTTGTTCCTCATTTTGCCGCTAGGGGGCGCTTAGCTTGAAATCACTCTTTTGCTTATAACTTAAAAACTTTATGTCCGATTCGAACACAGTTTTTTGCATTCTGTTCCGTGTTGATAGGCTAATAAAATATGATAGTTCAATGTATAAGTGTCTGAAAATGTTTCAGTTAATAACGGAAGGTTGAAAGTTGTAAATCAGTTTTTATGCTTCAAATTGTGATATATAAGGAATAGAATGTTTGACTAGTGCGACTTGTATACTTGATTGAAACCATTTGCTGCATTGCTAGGTGCCTAATAGTAAAATTTTAATCAGTTTTGGTTCTCATTTTGCCGCTTGGGGGCGATTAGCTTGAAATCACTATTAATAATTTTAAAAAAATGAAGTCTGATTTTTATGCGATTTTTTTTGCATTCTGTTCTTGGGTGACATCAATTTGAAATGACACAAAAAAGATAATGCGATAATTTCATAAAAATGATAGTAATTCAATGCAACAGTTGTTTCGTAATAGTGCTGACTGGCATATTGCATTGTCGTGTGTCATTTATACTGTTGTTTGTCGTTTGCAAATTAAAGACTACATAACAGACAGGTAATACTCAAAAGTATTCTTCTTGGTAAAAAGGTTTGCAATTGTTGTTTATCGAATACAATTGTCATTTGTCTCCATCATAAAGCTAAACACACATATAACATTGCAGTACCCGAAGTCCGTAAAAAATGTTTTCAAGTTTACGACTACATAACAGACAGGTAATACTCAAAAGTATTCTTCTTGGTAAAAAGTCTGATTATACATTGCGACAAAAATGTTTGAATGATCACTGTTAACAGTATCAACAAGCAATTGAACGAAGAAATGTTTTTCGAATCATGCGACTTGTGAACTGAATGGAATTGCTTTCATGAAAACCGATGATATCGCGACTACATAACTGATAGGTAATACTCAAAAATCTTCTTTTGGGTAAAAAGTCTTCTTAAACATTGCGACAAAAGTGTTTGAAAGATCACTGTTAACACTATAAACAAGCCATTGAACGAAGAAATATTTTTCGAATCATGCGACTCGTAAACTTAATGGAATTGCTTTTGCGAAAACCGATGATATCGCGATTGCGATTCTAGTTTATTATTATTTTTCTAACCTTTTTTTGTGAACGGCATATCACCATGATAGAAAAAAGTCACATTTCTGATTTTTTTACCAGTTTTGTCCGAAGATCTGAATTTGATCCTAACGTTGAGAAAATTTTCATTTTTGTCTTAGTTTTGCCGCTAGGTGGCGTTTTGTAAAAATGACTAAGGGCTAATAACTCTGTTATTTGAGGTCCGATTCAAATGCGGTTTTTTGCATTGTGTTCCTTGTCAGAAACTTAATAAAATATGATACGTTTCAATTATTTGCGTATATAAAACTTTCGTGCTACAGAGGTTGAACGTTCGAATCTCGAAAAAACGATGATATAAAGGGACGTCTACGAAAAAGTCCCCATTTTTTTTTAGAGATGAGATAGGAGAATTTTGTTTGTTGCATGTGATTCGCAAGACATATACGCACAAAATATATGGTGTGGCGATTTGAGAAATGCATGGTTTGTCCACAGTATGCGGTCAAACTTTTACCAATATTTTCGAAAAATCAACATTTTCAAAGCATGACTTTTACGGTTATTTGCAGCTCCTGGCTTTATTTTTTATTCAATCTTCATCATTATTTCACTTTTTATGCATTTTTATAAAACGGATAAATTCATAGAAACGAAAATCAAGCATAATATGCAAAGGTCAAGGTCATATACAAGTTATTGTTATTTTTATCGGCATAAAATAGCTCCAAATCTAAAAATATTTTATAGAAAGTATATGAACAAAAGTTTTAGTCTGTGAAGAGATCTTTCCATTGGTGTTTAGTTTTTGAAGATCATTCCAAAGTTTGATCCTCTTATCAAACAATTGTATATCCATATGTTTCCTCTTTTTTGCTGCTCCTGACTTTATTTTTTGTTCAATCTTCATCATTATTTCACTGTTTATGCATTTTTATAAAACAAATAAAATCATAGAAAAAAGGCAAGCATAATTGTCAAGGTCATATACCAATTATTGTCATTTTTATTTGCACAAAAAAGCCCCAAATCTAAAACGATCTAATATGATACGTTTCAATTTCTGTTGCTTAAAAAAGTGATTGAATTGCGAAAACCGATGATATCGCAATTCTGATTGCGATTCTAGTTTATTATTAGGTTTTCGCATCGCAGTGCGAAAACCTATTGTTCTTCTTCTGTTTTATTAGGTTTTCGCATCGCAGTGCATTTTCTTCTTCTGTTTCTTTTTTTTTTTTTTTTTTTTTTAACCTTTTTTTGAACGGAACGGCATAGCTCCGAGGTGAGAAAAGCCACATCTATGAAACTTTTATCAGTAATAACCACATACTTGAAGATGATCCTAACGTCGAGATAATTTTCATTTTTGCTTTGATTTTCCCGCCAGGGGGCGTTTTATATGAAAATGTTTAATAAGCAATATCTCCATTATTTGAGGTCCGATTCAAATGCGGTTTTTGCACAATGTTCCTTGTAAATAGCCCAATAAAAGATGATAGGTTTCCAAAAATTGCGTATATAAAACTTTCGTGCTACAGGAAGTTGAAAGTTCGAATCTCGAAAAAAACTGTGAAATAAGGGTAGGTCTACCAAAAACGTGCCCATTTTATTCAGAGATGAGATAGAAGAATTTTGTTTGTTGCATATGATTTGCAAGGTATATACGCACAAAATATATGGGGTGGCGATTTTGAGAAATGCAATGGTTTGTCCACAGTATGCGGTCAAACATAACCAATATTTTCGAAAAATCAACATTTTAAAAGCATGACTTTAAGGTTATTTGCAGCTCCTGACTTTATTTTTGTTCAATCTTCATCATTTTTTCACTGTTAATGCATTTTTATCAATAAATAAAATCATAGAAAAAAAATCACCCATAATATGCAAAGGTCAAGGTCATATACCTATTATTATTAGTTATATCGACATAAAATAGCTCCAAATCTAAAAATATTTTAAAAAAAAATTTTTTTGATGTATACTGCAAGGAATACTTGTTTGGTCACGTGATTATGATTTCATGCATATTTAAGCAGATATTATTTAAAAAACCATATAAAATCGACAAGTTGATGTTTGAAGTTGAAATTTGCAAGAATGCCGTAGACTACAATGTGCAAAATGTCCTGAAAAATTCAAGTGATTCCGTCAACAAACATGGCAGATATTCATGTTTTTCGGATAAGGGCTTGTATACGAAAATCTAGCAATTGGACGTAAGAGAAGAAGGCGGTTATTGGGTTGGTTACCCACGATCCGGACGTTCCTACGCAGGAAAGAGTGTCCGTGTTGAAAGGTGAATTGCGATGCGTATTTGAGAGAATGAGGTGCATTTTAGGATGCAATGGTGTACACCAGGACCGATAAGCACATTGCCTTTGTTATAACGGCTTTCTTCAAACTTTTATTAGGGCTTTCAGCCTCAAGTAGAATTATTAGGTTTTCGCATCGCAGTGCGAAAACCTATTGTTCTTCTTCTGTTTCTTTTTTTTTTAGGTTTTCGCACCTCGCAGTGCGAAAACCTATTGTTCTTCTTCTGTTTTATTTTTTTTTTAGGTTTTCGCACCTCGCAGTGCGAAAACCTATTGTTCTTCTGTTTTATTTTTTTTTTTTTTATTATTTTTCTAACCCTTTTTTGTTAACGGCAAATCTCCGTGATCAGAAAAGCCACATTTATGGAATTTTAATCAGTTTTTACCACGTATTTGAAGATGATCCTAACGTTGAGAAAATTTTCATTTATGTCTTACTTTTTCCGCTAGGGGGCGTTTTGTATGAAATTTATAAATGGCTAATAACTCAGTTATTTGAGGTCCGATTCAAATGCGGTTTGTTGCATTCTGTTCCTTGTTGAAGCCCATAAATATGATAGATTTTGAGGTACGTTTTTGAGCTTTAGAAGGTTGAATGTTCGAACCTCGCAAAAAACTGCGCAAATGAGGGTAGGTCTACGAAAAACCTATCCATTTTTGTTAGAGATCAGATAGAAGAGTTCTGTTTACTGCAAATGATTTGCAAGACATATACGCACAAAATATATGGGGTGGCGAATTTAAGAAATGAATGGTTTGTCCTCTAGAAACGGTCAAACTTCACTAAATTTTAGGAAAAATTAAATTTTCAAAAACATGTTTTTTGTCGCTCCTGACTTAATTTTTAGTTCATTCTTCATGATATTTTCACAATTTATGTATTGTTATGTTTGAAAGGGCCTCACAATTAAAAAGTTAAAAAATAAATGAAAAGGTCAAGGTCATATTACGATTATTGTGTTTTTATTCGGCCCCAAAGAGCTCCAAAACTACAAATATTTCATTGAAAGTATATGTACAAAAGTTTTAGTTCTTCAAGAGCTCTTTCCAGTGATGTTAAGTTTTTGAAGATCGGGGTTGAATTGGTTGAGTTATGGCAGAAAGGCGAAAAGTGTACTTTTAACGAAATTGAAACGCTGTAGTTTCATGAACTTTGAGTCAAAAATTATGATTTCTTCAGGATTAAGACACTGAAAAGTGAAGTGATGTATACTGCAAGGAATATTTGTTTGGTCACGTGATTGTGACGTCATGCATATTTAAGCAAGAATTCTTAAAAAAATCATATAAAATCGGCAAGTTGACGTATGAAGTTGAAATTTGCAGAAATGCCGTAGCCTACGGTGTGCAAAAAGTCCTGATAATTTCAGTTGATTCCGTCAACAAACATGGCAGATATTCATGTTTTTCGGATAAGGGCTTGTACACGAAAATCTAGCAAGTTGAAGTAAGAAAAGAAGGCGGTTATTGGGTTGGTTACCCTCTATCCGGACGTTCCTACGCAGGAAATACTGCCCGTGTTGAAAGGTGAATTGCGATGCGTATTTGAGAGAATGAGGTGCATTTTAGGATGCAATTGTGTACACCAGGACCGATAAGCATATTGCCTTTGTCATTACGGCTTTCTCCAAACTTTTATTATTAGGTTTTCGCACCTCGCAGTGCGAAAACCTATTGTTCTTCTTCTGTTTTATTAGGTTTTCGCACAACTGCGAAGTGCGAAAACCTATTGTTCTCGTTGTGTTTTATTTGTCATTTTTTTAGGTTTTCGCCTCTGCAGGGCGAAAACCTATTGTTCTTCTTCTGTTGATTTGTTTTTTTTTTTATTTTTATTATTTTTCCAATTCCACCCATTTTTTGTGTCCAGCCTAGCGGCCAGATGAAAAAAGCTACAGCTATGAAATTTTGGGCATGGAGTCATCTTTATCTGGACATGTGCCTAAATGGTCAAACTTTTCACTTTTGTTTCTGATTTAGCCACTAGGGGGCGTAATGCATGTAATCACTGTTTTGCTAATAACTCAAAAATTTGAAACCTGATTTAGATTCGGTTTTTTACATAATGTTCCTTGTTGACAGCCCAATCAAATATGATGGAAATCTCATCATCGAGTACGGGAAAAAAATTGTTCTAGGAGAGGTTGAATGTTCGAACCTTGGAAAAAAGTGAAATAATGAGGGTAGGTCTACGAAAAACCTTCCCACTTTTGTTAGAGATCAGATAGAAGAATTCTGTTTGCTGCATACGATTTGCAAGACATATACGCACAAAATATATGGGGTGGTGAATTTAGGAAATGCGTGGTTTGTCCTCTAGAAAAGGTCAAACTTCACTAAATTTTAGGAAAAAATAAAATTTCAAAAACATGTTTTTGTCGCTCCTGACTTTGTTTTCTGTTCATTCTTCATGATATTTTCACACAATATGTATTGTTATGTTTGAAAGGGCCTCACAATAAAAAAATTAAAAGAAATTTAAAAAGGTCAAGGTCATATTACGATTATTGTGTTTTTATTCGGCCACAAATAGCTCCAAAACTAAAAATATTTCATTGAGAGTATATGAACAAAAGTTTTAGTTCTTCAAGAGCTCTTTTCAGTGATGTTTAGTTTTTGAAGATCGGACTTGATTTGGTCATTATACGGCAGTCCAAAGTTTGATCCTTTTTTGGAATAATTGTAAATCAGGTTTTATGCTTCAAATTCTGATACACAAGAATAAAAAGTTTGACTTGTGCGACTAGTATACTTGATTGAACTATTTGCTGCTTTGCTAGGTACCTAACAGTAAAATTTTAATCAATTTTCTATCTCATATTGCCGCTAGGGGGCGCTTTTCTTGAAATCATTCTTTTGCTTATAACTCAAAAAGTTGAAGCCTGATCCAAATGCGGTTAATTGAATTATGTTCCTTGTTGATAGCCTAATAAAATATGATAGTTTCTAGGTATGAGTGGCTGAAACTTTTTGAGCTAGTAACGGAAGGTTGAAAGTTCGAATCTCGTAAAAAAACTGCAAATGAGGGTAGATCTACGAAAAACCTATCCATTTTTGTTAGAAATCAGATAGAAGAATTCTGTTTGCTGCAAATGATTTGCAAGACATATACGCACAAAATATATGGGGTGGCGAATTTAAGAAATGCATGGTTTGTCCTCTAGAAAAAGGTCAAACTTCACTAAATTTTAGGAAAAATTAAAATTTCAAAAACATGTTTTTTTGTCGCTCCTGACTTTTTTTTCTGTTCATTCTTCATGAAATTTTCACAAGTTATGTATTGTTATGTTTGAAAGGGCCTCACAATTAAAAAGTTAAAAAACATCGTAAAGGTCAAGGTCATATTACGATAATTGTGTTTTTATTCGGCCCCAAAGTGCTCCAAATCTAAAAATATTTCATTGAGAGTATATGAACAAAAGTTTTAGTTCTAAATAGTTCTTTCGTATAATGTTTAGTTTTTGAAGATCGGACTTGATCTTTTCATTTTACGGCAATCCAAAGTTTGATCCTTTTTTGGAATAATTGTTATTCAGTTTTTATGCTTAAAATTGTGATATATAGGAAAAAGAATGTTCGATTAGTGCGACTTATATACTTGTTTGAACTATTTGCTGCATTTCTAGGTATCTAATTGTAAAATTTTTATCATTTTTTTTCTCATTTTGCCGCTAGAGGGCGCTTTGCTTTAAATCACTCTTTTGCCTATAACTCAAAACGTTAAAGTCTAATTGAAATGCGGTTTTCAGCATTTTTTTCCTTGTTGACAGCACCACAGAATGTGATGTGATGTGATGATAGGGTATGGGGAAATATTTGCGCTAGAGGAGTTTGAATGTTCTTTCCAAAAAAAAAAAAAAAAAAAAAATGAGAGTAGGTCTTCAAAAAACCTTTGCGTTCTGTTTCATATTAAAAATTGTGGCTCAGTTGAAATAAAGTGTTCAAGTTGATTAGGTTAAAAGCGAAAACCAAGATACCGCTTGCGGTTCTAGTTTTTTATTTTTCTTCTTCTGTCAAAAATTTGTCCCGAGCCTACAGTAACGTAGGATTAAGCTACAACCATGAAATTTTTAACACTTATTCACATTGTCCTGACTTAGATCCTTAGGAGCCATTTTTTCAGATTTGTCTCCCATTGTGCCGCTAGGTGGCGTTTATTATGTAATTGATTGTATTGAAAAATCTCCAAAATCCAAAGTCGGATTTAGATACGGTTTTTTTTATTCTGTTCCTTATTGGCACCCCAACAAAATATATAGGTCTAGAAGTTCAAAAAAGATATCATTTCCTGTTCAGGAGGGGACCAAAGTTCGAATCTTGGAAATAACGCGTTTTTTAAGAGAAAATATGGTAGGTCCCTTTAAACAGAAATATTGGCCGACTTTGATAAGATAGAAGAATTTTGTTTGTTTAAACAGATTCGCAAGACCTAGCCGCACAAAATATATAGTGTGGCAATTTCAGGAAATGCACCGTTTATCCGCTAGAGGCGTTCAAAGATCACTGAATACGGAAAAAATAAAAATTTCAAGTTTTTAAAATATTTCATTTTTCGTCATTTTTTCATGTTTTTTCGTTCTCCTGTATTTATTTCTTGTTCGATTTTCATGAAATTTTCACTGAATGTGCAGTATGATGTTCTTAATCAGCTTATACTTTAAAATAATAAAAGGTAGTAAAGGTCAATGTCATATCAGCAATATCGATTTTTTCTTTGACCTCATATAGCTCAAAAACGGTAAATATTCTATCGAGACATAACGGGTATAAAATGTTATGCTTTAAGAGACCTTTCTAACGGTACCAAAATTTTAAAAGTCAGACATCAAATGAAAAAAATAATTATGAAAAAACTCAATTATAGGTACACACAGTGGTTTTCTGCATTTATCTCAGAGGTTAATCACATATCATTATAATTTTATTATCAGATTTATAGAATGTTTATTTACCTTTCTAACGATATGCAGTTTTTGAAGATCGGGTAAAAAATGGTCGAGTTATGTTAGATTTCCCATACGTAGCGAAAGCCCAATTTCTAAAATATTTCAGTCCAACGCTTATCTTACTTGTACTGGGGTGTGTATATTTCTCAGTGTATTATTGGCCATTTGACCACAGCGTAGCTGGGATGATGTAAACAACTCGCGGTCAAGTGACTTTCCTGCAGTCTAATGCTGGTCTACCTGTACTGGTGAACTGGGGGTGTGTATAGTTCTCAGTGTATTGGCCATACGTGTCTGTATACCACGGCCGGGATGATGTTAACCTTTATTGGTTGTTTTACAAATGTAGGACACAGTTTATTTAGCTTTATAAAAAAGAGGTACAATTTCATATAAAAAAGTGAAAGGAATGATAGAAGAAGTAACAATAGCATTGTATGAAGCTTATCTAAGTGAGAAAACCGATGATGTTGCGGATGCAACTCTAGTTAGGTTTTCGCATCGCTTGCGAAAACCTATTGTTCTTCTTCTGTTTTATTTTTTTTTTTTTTTTTTAGGTTTTCGCACCTCGCAGTGCGGAAACCTATTGTTCTTCTTCTGTTTTATTTTTTTTTTTTTTTTTTTTTATTATTTTTCTAACCTTTTTTTGTGAACGGCATATCACCATGATAGAAAAAAGTCACATGTATGAAAATTTTATCAGTTATTACCACGTATTTGAAAATGATCCTAACGTTGAGAAAATTTTCATTTATGTCTTACTTTTCCCGCCAGGGGGCGTTTTGCATGAAATTTATTAATGGCTAATAACTCACTTATTTGAGGTCCGATTCAAATGCGGTTTTTTGCATTCTGTTCCTTGTTGATAGCCAAATAAAATATGATAGGTTTCGAGGGTACGTGTCGCTGAAAGTATTTGACCTACAGAAGGTTGAAAGTTCGAACCTCTCAAAAAACTGTGCAAATGAGGGTAGGTCTACGAAAAACCTATCCATTTTTGTTAGAGATCAGATAGAAGAATTCTGTTTGCTGCAAATGATTTGCAAGACATATACGCACAAAATATATGGGGTGGCGAATTTAAGAAATGTATGGTTTGTCCTCTGGAAACGGTCAAACTTCACTAAATTTTAGGAAAAGTTAAAGTTTCAAAAACATGTTTTTTATCGCTTCTGACTTTATTTTTAGTTCATTCTTCATGATATTTTCACAAGTTATGTATTGTTATGTCTGAAAGGGGATCACAATTAAAAAGTAAAAAAATAAATGAAAAGGTCAAGGTCATATTACGATTATTGTGTTTTTATTCGGCCCCAAGTAGCTCAAAAACTAAAAATAATTCATTGAGAGTATATGTAGAAAAGTTTTAGATCTTGAAGAGCCCTTTTCATTAATGTTTAGTTTTTGAAGATCGGACTTGATTTGGTCATATTACGGCAGTCCAAAGTTTGATCCTTTTTTGGAATAATTGTTATACCATTTATGCTTAAAATTGTGATATATAAGAAATAGAAAGTTCGACTAGTGCGACTTGTATACTTTATTGAACTGTTTGCTGCATTGCTAGGTACCTAATGGTAAAATTTTAATCAATTTTGTTTCTCATTTTGCCGCTAGGGTGCGCTTTGCTTGAAATTTTGCTTATAACTCAAAAAGTTGAAGCCTGATTCAAATGCGGTTTGTTGCATTATGTTCATTGTTGATAGCCTAATAAAATAGGATAAATTCAAGGTATGAGTGACTGAAAAGTTTGAGTTAGTAACGGAAGGTTGAGAGTTCGAACCTCGCAAAAAACTGTGCAGATGAGGGTAGGTCTACGAAAAACCTATCCATTTTTGTTAGACATCAGATAGAAGAATTCTGTTTGCTGCAAATTATTTACAAGACATATATGCAAAAAATATATGAGGTGGCGAAATTAATAAATGCATGGTTTGTCCTCTAGAAACGGTCAAACTTCACTAAATTTTAGGAAAAATTAAAATTTCATAAACATGTTTTTTGTCGCTCCTGACTTTATTTTTAGTTCATTCTTCATGATATTTTCACAAGTTATGTATTGTTATGTTTGAAAGGGCCTCACAATTAAAAAGTTTAAAAATGAATGAAAAGGTCAAGGTCATATTACGATTATTGTGTTTATATTCGGCCCCAAATAGCTCCAAAACTAAAAATATTTCAATGAGAGTATATGAACAAAAGTTTTAGTTCTTCAAGAGCTCTTTCCATTGAGGTTTAGTTTTTGAAGATCGGACTTGATTTGGTCATTTTACGGCAGTCCAAACTTTGATCCTTTTTGGAATAGTTGTAAATCAGTTTTTATGCTTCAAATTGTGATATATAAGAAATAGAATGATCGACTAGTGCGACTTGTATACTTGATTGAACTATTTGCTGCATTGCTAGGTACCTAATGGAAAAATTGTAATCTTTTTTTTTTTCTTCTCATTTTGCCGCTAGGGGGCGCTTAGCTTGGAAGCACTCTTCTACTTATAACTCAAAAAGTTGAAGTCTGATCCAAATGCGGTTTGTTGCATTGTGTTCCTTGTTAATAGCCTAAAAAAAAAAATGATAGTTTCTAGGTATGAGTGGTTGAAAAATTTTGAGCAAGTAACGGAAGGTTGAAAGTTCGAACCTCGCAAAAAAAAAAAAATGTGCAGATTAGGGTAGGTCTACGAAAAACCTATCCATTTTTGTTAGACATCAAATAAAAGAATTCTGTTTACTGCAAATGATTTGAAAGACATATACGCACAAACTATATGGGGTGGCAAATTTAAGAAATGCATGGTTTGTCCTCTAGAAACGGTCAAACTTCACTAAATTTTAGGAAAAATTAAATTTTCAAAAACATATTTTTTGTCGCTCCTGACTTAATTTTTAGTTCATTCTTCATGATATTTTCACATTTTATGTATTGTTATGTTTGAAAGGGCCTCACGATTAAAAGGTTAAAAAATAAATGAAAAGGTCAAGGTCATATTACGATTATTGTGTTTTTATTCGGCCCCAAAGAGCTCCAAAACTACAAATATTTCATTGAAAGTATATGAACAAAAGTTTTAGTTCTTCAAGAGCTCTTTCCAGTGATGTTAAGTTTTTGAAGATCGGGGTTGAATTGGTTGAGTTATGGCAGAAAGGCGAAAAGTGTACTTTTAACGAAATTGAAACGCTGTAGTTTCATGAATTTTGAGTCAAAAATTATGATTTCTTCAGGATTAAGACACTGAAAAGTGAAGTGATGTATACTACAAGGAATATTTGTTTGGTCACGTGATTATGACGTCATGCATATTTAAGCAAGAATTATTAAAAAAATCATATAAAATCGGCAAGTTGGCGTATGAAGTTGAAATTTGCAGGATTGCCGTAGCCTACGGTGTGCAAAAAGTCCTGAAAATTTCAGATGATTCCTTCAACAAACATGGCAGATATTCATGTTTTTCGGATAAGGGCTTGTACACGAAAATCTAGCAAGTTGAAGTAAGAAAAGAAGGCGGTTATTGGGTTGGTTACCCTCTATCCGGACGTTCCTACGCAGGAAATAGTGCCCGTGTTGAAAGGTGAATTGCGATGCGTATTTGAGAGAATGAGGTGCATTTTAGGATGCAATTGTGTACACCAGGACCGATAAGCATATTGCCTTAGTTGTAACGGCTTTCTTCAAACTTTTATTAGGGCTTTCAGCCTCAAGTAGAATTATTAGGTTTTCGCATCGCAGTGCGAAAACCTATTGTTCTTCTTCTGTTTCTTTTTTTTAGGTTTTCGCATCGCAGTGCGAAAACCTATTGTTCTTCTTCTGTTTCTTTTTTTTTATTTTTTTATTATTATTATTTTTCCAATTCCACCCTTTTTTGCAGCAAGCCTAGCGGCCAGATGAAAAAAGCTACAGCTATGAAATTTTGGGCATGGAGTCATCTTTATCTGAACATGTGCCTAAATGGTCAAACGTTTCACTTTTGTTTCTGATTTAGCCACTAGGGGGCGCAATGCATGTAATCACTTTTTTGCTAATAACTCAAAAATTTGAAACCTGATTTAGATGCGGTTTTTTACATAATGTTCCTTGTTGACAGCCCAATCAAATATCATGGAAATCTCATCATCGAGGACGGGAAAAAAATTGTTCTAGGAGAGGTTGAATGTTCGAACCTTGGAAAAAAGTGAAATAATGAGGGTAGGTCTACGAAAAACCTTCCCACTTTTGTTAGAGATCAGATAGAAGAATTCTGTTTGCTGCATACGATTTGCAAGACATATACGCACAAAATATATGGGGTGGCGAATTTAGGAAATGCGTGGTTTGTCCTCTAGAAAAGGTCAAACTTCACTAAATTTTAGGAAAAATTAAAATTTCAAAAACATGTTTTTGTCGCTCCTGACTTTATTTTCTGTTCATTCTTCATGATATTTTCACAAGTTATGTATTGTTATGTTTGAAAGGGCCTCACAATAAAAAAATTAAAAGAAATTTGAAAAGGTCAAGGTCATATTACGATTATTGTGTTTTTATTCGGCCACAAATAGCTCCAAAACTAAAAATATTTCATTGAGAGTATATGAACAAAAGTTTTAGTTCTTAAAGAGCTCTTTCCAGTGATGTTTAGTTTTTGAAGATCGGACATGGTTTGGTCATTATACGGCAGTCCAAAGTTTGATCCTTTTTTGGAATAATTGTAAATCAGGTTTTATGCTTCAAATTCTGATACACAAGAATAAAAAGTTTGACTTGTGCGACTAGTATACTTGATTGAACTATTTGCTGCTTTGCTAGGTACCAAACAGTAAACTTTTAATCAATTTTCTATCTCATTTTGCCGCTAGGGGGCGCTTTTCTTGAAATCATTCTTTTGCTTATAACTCAAAAAGTTGAAGCCTGATCCAAATGCGGTTAATTGAATTATGTTCCTTGTTGATAGCCTAATAAAATATGATAGTTTCTAGGTATGAGTGGCTGAAACTTTTTGAGCTAGTAACGGAAGGTTGAAAGTTAGAATCTTTTTAAAAAACTGCAAATGAGGGTAGGTCTGCGAAAAACCTATCCATTTTTGTTAGAAATCAGATAGAAGAATTCTGTTTGCTGCAAATGATTTCCACGACATATACGCACAAAATATATGGGGTGGCGAATTTAAGAAATGCATGGTTTGTCCTCTAGAAAAAGGTCAAACTTCACTAAATTTTAGGAAAAATTAAAATTTCAAAAACATGTTTTTTTGTCGCTCCTGACTTTATTTTCTGTTCATTCTTCATGAAATTTTCACAAGTTATGTATTGTTATGTTTGAAAGGGCCTCACAATTAAAAAGTTAAAAACATTGAAAAGGTCAAGGTCATATTACGATAATTGTGTTTTTATTCGGCCCCAAAGTGCTCCAAATCTAAAAATATTTCATTGAGAGTATATGAATAAAAGTTTTAGTTCTAAATAGTTCTTTCGTATAATGTTTAGTTTTTGAAGATCGGACTTGATCTTTTCATTTTACGGCAATCCAAAGTTTGATCCTTTTTTGGAATAATTGTTTTTCAGTATTTATGCTTAAAATTGTGATATATAAGAAAAAGAATGTTCGATTAGTGTGACTTATATACTTGTTTGAACTATTTGCTGCATTTCTAGGTACCTAATTGTAAAATTTTTATCATTTTTTTTCTCATTTTGCCGCTAGAGGGCGCTTTGCTTAAAATCACTCTTTTGCCTATAACTCAAAACGTTAAAGTCTAATTGAAATGCGGTTTTCAGCATTTTGTTCCTTGTTGACAGCACCACAGAATGTGATGTGATGTGATGATAGGGTATGGGGAAATATTTGCGCTAGAGGAGTTTGAATGTACTAACATTCCAAAAAAACAAAAACAAAAAAAAAACTGTGCAAATGAGAGAAGGTCTCCAAAAAACCTTTGCGTTCTGTTTCATATTAAAAATTGTGGCTGAGTTGAAATAAAGTGTTCAAGTTGATTAGGTTAAAAGCGAAAACCAAGATACCGCTTGCGGTTCTAGTTAGGTTTTCGCATCGCTTGCGAAAACCTATTGTTCTTCTTCTGTTTTATTTTTTTTTTTTTTTTATTATTATTTTTCCGTCTCTTTTTTGTGAACGGCATATCAACAAGATAGGAAACAGTCACAGTTCTGATTTTTTTACCAGTTTTGTCCTAGGATCTGAATTTGATCCTAACGTCGAGAAAATTTTCATTTTTGTCTTAATTTTGCCGCTAGGGGGCGTTTTGTAAAAGTGACTAAGGGCTAATAACTCTGTTATTTGAAGTCCGATTGAAATGCGGTTTTTTGCATTGCGTTCCTTGTCAGTTACTTAATAAAATATGATAGTTTTCAAAAAGTTGCGTATATATAACTTTCGTGCTACAGGAGGTTGAATGTTCGAATCTCGAAAAAACTGTGAAATGAGTGTAGGTCTGCGAAAAATTTATCCACGTCTTTCAGGAATGAGATAGGAGAATTTTGTTTGTTGCATATGATTCGCAAGACATATACGCACAAAATATATAGTGTGGCGATTTTGAGAAATGCATGGTTTGTCCACAGTATGCGGTCAAACTTTACCAATATTTTCGAAAAGTCAACATTTTCAAAGCATGACTTTTAATGTTATTTGCAGCTCCTGACTTTATTTTTTATTCAATCTTCATCATTTTTTCACTGTTAATGCAGTTTTATAAAACAAATAAAATCATGGAAAAAAAATCAGCCATAATATGCAACGGTCAAGGTCATATACCAATTATTATTATTTTTATCGGCATGAAATACCTCAAAATCTAAAAATATTTTATAGAATGTATATGAACAAAAGTTTTAGTCTGTGAAGAGATCTTTTCATTGGTGTTTAGATTTTGAAGATCGGACTTCATTTGATCAAATGACCACAGTCCAAAGTTTGATCCTCTTATCAAACAATTGTATATCCATACGTTTCCTCTTTTTCGCTGCTCCTGACTTTATTTTTTGTTCAATCTTCATCATTATTTCACTGTTTATGCCTTTTTATAAATCAAATAAATTCATAGAAAAAAATCAAGCATAATATGCAAAGGTCAAGGTCATATACCAATTATTATTATTTTTATCGGCATAAAATAGCTCCAAATCTAAAAATATTTTATAGAAAGTATATGAACAAAAGTTTTAGTTCTTTAAGAGCTCTTTCCAGTGATGTTTAGTTTTTGAAGATCGGAATTGATTTGGTCATATTACGGCAGTCCAAAGTTTGATCCTTTTTTGGAATAATTGTAAATCAGTTTTTATGCTTCAAATTGTGATATATATAAGAAATAGAATGTTTGACTAGTGCGACTTGCGTACTTGATTGAACTATTTGCTGCATTGCTAGGTACCTAATGGAAAAATTGTAATCAATTTTGTTTCTCATTTTGCCGCTAGGGGGCGCTTAGCTTGAAAGCACTCTTCTACTTATAACTCAAAAAGTTAAAGCCTGATCCAAATGCGGTTTATTGCATTATGTTTCTTGTTGATAGCCTAATAAAATATGATAGTTTCTAGGTATGAGTGGGTGAAACTTTTTGAGCTAGCAACGGAAGGTTGAAAGTTCGAACCTCGCAAAAAACTGTGCAGATGAGGGTATGTGTACGAAAAACCTATCCGTTTTTGTTAGACATCAGATAGAAGAATTCTGTTTGCTGCAAATGATTTGCAAGACATATACGCACAAAATATATGGGTAGCGAATTTAATAAATGCATGGTTTGTCCTCTAGAAACGGTCAAACTTCACTAAATTTTAGGAAAAATTAAAATTTCGAAAAGATGTTTTTTGTCGCTCCTGACTTTATTTTTAGTTCATTCTTCATGATATTTTCACAAGTTATGTATTGTTATGTTTTAAAGGGCCTCACAATTAAAAAGTTAAAATGAAATTTCAAAGGTCAAGGTCATATTACGATAATTGTGTTTTTATTCGGCTCCGAATAGCTCCAAAACAAAAAATATTTTATTGAAAATATATAAACAAAAGTTTTAGTTCTTGAATAGCCCTTTCCAGTGATGTTTAGGTTTTGAAGATCGGACTTGATTTGGTCATATTACGGCAGTCCAAAGTTTGATCCTTTTTTGGAATAATTGTAAAACAGTTTTTATGCTTCAAATTGTGATATATAAGGAATAGAATGTTCGACTAGTGCGACTTGTATGCTTCATTGAACCATTTGCTGCATTTCTAGGTACCTAATAGTAAAATTTTACTCAATTTTGTTTCTCATTTTGCTGCTAGGGGGCGCTTGGCTTGAAATCACCCTTTATTACTAAAATGATTAAAGTCTGATTTTTATGCAATTTTTTGCATTCTGTTCCTTGGTGACATCAATTTGAAACAACACTAAAATATTTATGCGATATTTCATGAAAATGATAGTAATTCAATGCAACATTAGTTCGTTATAATGTTAAGTGGCATATCGCATTGTCGCGTGTCATTTTATACTGTTGTGTGTCGTTTGCAATTGTTGTTTATCGAGTACAATTGTCGTATGTCATCCTCATAAAGCAACACACACATATAATGTTGCAGTACCCGAAGTCTGTAAAAAAAGTTTTCAAGTTTGCGACTACATTACAGGCAGGTAATACTTAGAAGTATTCTTCTTGGTAAAAAGTCTGCTTAAACATTGCGACAAAAATGTTTGAAAGATCACTGTATTCAACAGTATTCAAAAAGCCATTGAATGAAGAAATATGTTTTTCGAAACATGTGACTCGTGAACTGAATGGAATTGCTTTTGCGAAAACCGATGATATCGCATTAGCGATTCTAGTTTTTATTATTATTTTTCTAACCTTTTTTTGTGAACGGCATATCACCATGATAGAAAAAAGTCACATTTCTGATTTTTTTACCACTTTTGTCCTAAGATCTGAATTTGATCCTCACGTTGAGAAATTTTTCATTTTTGTCCTAGTTTTGCCGCTAGGTGGCGTTTTGTAAAAATGACTAAGGGCTAATAACTCTGTTATTTGAGGTCCGATTCAAATGCGGTTTTTTGTATTGTGTTCCTTGTCAGAAACTTAATAAAATATGATACGTTTCAATTATTTGCGTATATAAAACTTTCGTGCTACAGGAGGTTGAAAGTTCAAATCTCGAAAAAAACGATGAAATAAAGGTAGGTCTACGAAAAACTTGCCCATTTTTTTCAGAGATGAGATAGGAGAATTTTGTTTGTTGCATATGATTCGCAAGACAAATACGCACAAAATATATGGTGTGGCGATTTTGAGAAATGCATGGTTTGTCAACAGTATGCGGTCAAACTTTACCAATATTTTCGAAAAATCAACATTTTAAAAGCATGACTTTTACGGTTATTTGCAGTTCCTGACTTTATTTTTTATTCAATCTTCATCATTTTTTCACTGTTAATGCATTTTCATAAAACAAATAAAATAATAGAAAAAAAATCACACATAATATGCAAAGGTCAAGGTCATATACCAATTATTATTATTTATATCGGCATAAAATAGCTCCAAATCTAAAAATATTTTATAGAAAGTATATGAACAAAAGTTTTAGTCTGTGAAGAGGTCTTTCCATTGGTGTTTATTTTTTGAAGATCGGACTTCATTTGATCAAATGACCACAGTCCAAAGTTTGATCCTTTTATCAACCAATTGTAAATCCGTATGTTTCCTCTTTTTTGCTGCTCCTGACTTTAATTTTTGTTTAATCTTCATCATTTTTTCACTGTTAATGCAGTTTTATAAAAAAAATAAAACCATAGAAAAAAAATTACCCATAATATGCAAAGGTCAAGGTCATATACCAATTAGTATTATTTATATCGGCATAAAATAGCTCCAAATCTAAAAATATTTTATAGAAAGTATATGAACAAAAGTTTTAGGCTGTGAAGAGATCTTTCCATTGGTGTTTAGTTTTTGAAGATCGGACTTCATTTGATCAAATGACCACAGTCCAAAGTTTGATCCTCTTATCAAACAATTGTATATCCATATGTTTCCTCTTTTTTGCTGCTCCTGACTTTATTTTTTGTTCAATCTTCATCATTATTTCACTGTTTATGCATTTTTATAAAACAAATAAAATCATAGAAAAAAAATCAAGCATAATATGCAAAGGTCAAGGTCATATACCAATTAGTATTATTTATATCGGCATAAAATAGCTCCAAATCTAAAAATATTTTATAGAAAGTATATGAACAAAGGTTTTAGTCTGTGAAGAGTTCTTTCCATTGGTGTTTAGTTTTTGAAGATCGGACTTCATTTGATCAAATGACCACAGTCCAAAGTTTGATCCTCTTATAAAACAATTGAATATCCATATGTTTCCTCTTTTTTGCTTCTCCTGACTTTATTTTTTTGTTCAATCTTCATCATTATTTCACTGTTTATGCATTTTTATAAAACAAATAAAATCATAGAAAAAAAATCAAGCATAATATGCAAAGGTCAAGGTCATATACCAATTAGTATTATTTATATCGGCATAAAATAGCTCCAAATCTAAAAATATTTTATAGAAAGTATATGAACAAAAGTTTTAGTTTGTGAAGAGATCTTTCCATTGGTGTTTAGGTTTTGAAGATCGGACTTCATTTGATCAAATGACCACAGTCCAAAGTTTGATCCTCTTATAAAACAATTGAATATCCACATGTTTCCTATTTTTTGCTGCTCCTGACTTTATTTTTTGTTCAATCTTCATCATTATTTCACTGTTTATGAAGTTTTCTAAAACAAATAAAATCATAGAAAAAAAA
>CM037785.1:40537727-40568063 GCA_021229015.1 Solen grandis
CTTTTCATGGTGTCCTCTATGAGGGAAAGGGTTAAGACCTAAATGATGTAAAGTCGACATCTATAACCACTTGGCCATGGACACCACTAAGCTGTAAAACCTGACTACGATTTGCTTCATGAAAATAATGCACTAGTTTATGAGTTTAACGAAGAGCTGCATATTCATCTAAATGATGCGATCAACATGAATCCAAGCATTGGATACTTTGTCAAATGTTGCTTTGTCTGATACGAAATCTTTGTGAATCCTTTTGTTTATGGCAAAAGAATCCCGAATTGATATACATGTTTCCAGTGCAGAACAGTGAAACGCAATTAGCTATCATTTGATGAAATCAATACGGGGAACCAGTGTTTCAGAATATCGTAAGAACAAAACTATGTTACAGTGAAAAAAACAATGTTAAAAAGATTCCAAAACCAACTCACAAAATATTTATCATTGCAGTTTCATTTCCTCTTCGTGAGCTCTGTTTTCATGATAAAACAGTTCATTGTCGACAGAGAATTAAAGCCACCTCTGCCATAGCGGATACAAGGAACCAGTAATAATGATCGGCATACAGATGTGGCGGTGTTGTATGCTGTTTTAAGTGGGTCTGTATGACAGATTTGACATATTTATATGCAGCATCATGCAATGGTAATGGCACTGAGGTCTGGGGTGAGATGGAATTAAATGTCGTCTGCATGTAAAAACTGATGTATTGTTCACTGAGAGAAGGCGAGAAACATAGTAATTAATATAAAGAGCTTAAAAAAAAAACAATTTGAGCATTTTGTAAAATGTTGAACACTAAATGAATTTCGGGAAAAACAATTTTACGTTTCTGATACTGTTGTCATGCATTTTGTTCACAATATTTTTTTATAGAATCATATTAATAACCCTCCCCCCTCAAAAAACAAAAAAACAAATAAGATCTATGAGATGCTTTAAAAGATGATAAACAATTTGTAAAAAGTATTGAATGACATTTCTTCAGACAATTGAAGACTAAAGTGAGTGTAGGCTTCAATTGTCTGGAAAAATGTCTTTTAGATTCTTTTTGAGTCAGAAACAATTTATGTTGTAAATGGTAAAATAGAAAACAAAAAGGTGTTCTATTGAAATAAATTGCTGAAAAATTTGAATTTTCAGAGCTTCTGATTGACCACAGATGTTATTAACTCCTAACATTATATGGTGTAAAGCTATCATGAGACACCTACAATCCTTGATAAATGTGGACTATATGGAAATGCCACTTAACATCCATTATGGGACTCTCCCTGGCTGAGAGGGTAAAGTTGCTGACTTTAACACTCACTCAGCCCCTCACAGCTTGGGTTCGAATCCCGGCAGGGTCATTCGGATTTTCATGTGAGGAAGCCTTCCAGCTAGCTTGCGGTAGGTCGGTGGTTCTACCTGGATGCCTCTGTGTATTTGGGGTATTCCTCCACCTGTAATTGGTTGGACGTCGCTATATGACAGAAATACTGTCAAAGCGACGGTAAGCTCAGTAGTCAAGTCTTTATGCAAGACTGGTTACTAAATACTAATAGAGGAACAGTTACAGGAGTTTTTGCACCATGGCCTCAATAAGGGTTCACTTGTAGATACCATGCTTCATTGGACCTTATTTTAGTTATTGACTTCAGATATGTTGAAACTGTCTAACATTTCTTCCAAGCCGAAGGGTAGACTTTTAAAATGTCTAAAGCAATCCCAATATGTCTTCTTCCTGACAATATTTCTAATGGAGTTGTTTTTTTAAGTCTGTGATACGTGAAGAAATTGTCTGATCTTGTCGGGTGGTGTTATGGTGTTACTTGATTTTGGAATATTATGTGCATTTTAGTAACCCTTTACCTTCTATAGATTATTTGTTTGCATTGTCAAACTGAGCAGAACCTTACCATCTGTCTGATCTGGGTCTACTTTGTTTGTACATACAATAGTGTGACTTAGATTCTACATGGTCCGCATGTCCAAAAAAAAAAAAAAGAAAGATTCATATATTATTTTAAGCTAAGTAAGTCAATATTCAGCAGTTAAGAATTGTACACAAATAATCATGAGGTAAAAGGTTAAGCTAAAGGTTGAGGTCAAGCACAGAGGTCAAAGGTAAAAAAATGAATGACATTTTATTTGTTCAGGTTCTGACTTGACAAAGGATCAGTGGATTTCCAAATAATTTGGGACAAATGTTTGTCTAATTAACCCTTTCCCTCATATAGACTCCTTTTGACGCCCTCAATAGGTATCACATAAAGCCTGATCTGCAGAAAACCACAGTTAAACCTTACCAAATTTAATTACAAAATACTCATTTCCAGACCACTGAGGAGCAGCGAACAGCATAAAACCTGATCAACCTGCGAATTACTCGCAGGCTGATCTGGTTTTATGCTGTTCGCATAGGTCTTTTCATGGTGTCCTCTATGAGGGAAAGTGTTAAGATGGAGTGTTGTGTGCAGGATAAGCAGCTAGCAATTAAGAAATGTCATTTATAACCATAAGATTTCACTGCCTTTGGTTGTTACTGCAGCCAGCACTGGGTGACCAGATGCATGATGTCTCAGTGATGAATAGGTACCAGGTGTCAGACCTGCCAAGGTCTCATATCTAACCATAATCAGTTGTCACATTTGTCTGCAACTCTTAATATGTCTGGAAGAGTTATTCAGGGTCTATCTGTATTGCTAGAAAAATAAAGGTTACCATATTGTTTGTCCATGGAAAATAAACTTGCCATTGTTGCCAATATTATCTTTAATTTTCACAATGAAATCAGTTAAAACCATTTCTGCAAGGTATTTTGTTAAAAAAAAAAGAAAGAGCAGGTCATGTAGGTCTCAAATTCATGCCAAGAGCATCAAATATTTTGCCTAAATAAGTTTCAGAGTAACAGAAAACAACAGTGTGTTTCTGTGACCATGCACAGTGATGATACATTATTATATGAAAAAGATATTGTAGTTTCTGCATTTAAGAGGGAAAAAAAATATTTTGGTAGTTTTGTCAAAGAAACAAGATTGGTGAAATTTACCCCTAAGTAGTATTAGTTAAAACGCTAAGGATGGTTTGTAGAGTTCCAATCTCATTAAAATCAGCTCCTTGTTTTTGCTCCAATACTCTATGCTATGAAAATCTTACAACATCCCATGAAAGGTTTCCTCAAGTCGACCTTTACATCATGAATATTTATGAGAATATGATATTGATATTGTCCAATCAGAATACGCATTTCAAAACATTTGAATTTGAAAATTGGGATACCATAGTGATAACTGCAAAATTTAAATTTCTGTACGCTCCTGTCAACTTTCGAGTATTCATGAAGTATATCAACAATTTGATTAACTAATAAAAAGTCAATGTCTCCAAATGACTGAAATACTGTTGTTGCGACGTTAAATACAATAAACAAACAAACAAAATCAAAGGTCAATTTGATGCGACTTTAATGCGATGTCATCAGATCCTACCTAGCAAGCATCAGTTAGGATATGGATTTAATGAGATTAGTGGAAGTCAAGCCTGATTGGAAGAAATGAAATGCTTGTATATATATCGTAAATGGACCATAAATGGACATCTGCTAAATGGAATTATGTTTTCAGTGATTGCTCCACCACAGTATCAAAACTGACTGTCACTATTTAGGTTATAGTTGAAGGGTATATGAGCCCTCAAATGTGGTGGAAACACCTCCAAGCCGTTATAATGGGTATCTCTGGAAGCTTATTTCATACAAGTTCAATTAGTATTCTGAAGAAGAAATCAGACCCCCAATGGGACGCACACATTTCTGCTAATGATAGTGTTTACAGAATAGTCTTGTTGAGTACAGATATAGCTGGGTTGTCCCCACCATTTGTATTTTATTGCGAACACACACCACTTAATTGAGCCTCGATGGAAAAAAAAATGCTGAGGAAATTGGACATATTGAGCTAAGTGGAAGCCCAGAGGTCTTGTTAGGAAATGCTAAGACTTACCATTAAACTTGATGCTCATGACAGGGTGTCAACTGACTGATCTCAATCACTCAGGTTTTGCAATTTGTGATTGATAAATCTATGCCTCTCTCTCTCTCTGTCACTTTGGTTTTTAGACGGCAGCTTGCTGTCGTCTTTAGTGGCTGGAAACGCTTACCAGGCATCGCTGACCTTGCTAATTTGTATATTTTCCATGACAAGTTTAACTGTACCTCTCCGTGTTAGTGCGGATCCACGCAATGCAATTCTGCACTTACGAATACGATTGGAATATGTTACGCAGACCTTTTATTCATAACCAGTTACTTGTTCTTTGTAGTTATCCTACTGGTATATTTTATAATGAAATGATTGTGAGAAACTGAAACAACTTGATGGAAGCCATTTTCGATATAAACAAATAAGTTTATTTTATGGGACCTCATAATGTACAGGAGAAACTTGATAGCAGTTGGTATGTAATGTCTATTAGTTGGGAGAATTTTGACAAATGATATTGGTCCCCAGTGTTTTTTAGAATACGGGGACACGGTTGAGTAATGCCATGTTATGAGAATATGTCACCACTATCCTACCCCTCCTTAATGTAACAGTCAAATGGTAATCTTATGACATGTAAATTAAAAGGTTCACTGCATGATTAGACACTGTGATGTATGGATAGCTTTCATTCTGTCAAAATGTATGATGGCAGGAATTTTAAAACAATATTTCTCCGTATAAAATACGATAAGTGAATTTTTTATTTCAAATAAGTTACCCTGAAAATTAAGATGTGCTTTATACGTAGCTGCGCCTAATCTGCCCGTGTGTACGGTAGCTCATTTGACCACTCTGTTTTCAGGATGAACTTTAAGGATCTCCATTCATCATTTGTCTGTCATTATCAGTTAGATTGTTTCCACTCTAGCATTTTGATTTCTTGAGCAAACTTGTAACAAAGTTGATTCTTTGAAAATGATCCTCCTAGGAGGCTGGCTACTCTCTGTATATGATATTTAGTAGAAACTGAACATTCTTAATCCCTGAATCTGATGGTCAGAATTCAGTGTAATTTGGTCAAAATCTCAAAAAGAAATTGCAATAACAAAGATGACTCCTTTCAAAGTGAGGCTTTCTGATGGGGTATGGCTGGTCCTATGAGAATGTGATCAGTCAGATGGTCAAATCTTGAATCCAGTTGCTGTTGGGGATCACCAGGTAAAATCCCAAGTGGCCTTTATTGGTTGAAAATTGCCTGGGATGTTCCTTGAGAGTTGTTCAAATGGTTCCATTCCACTGCATGTCTAGGTCATAGGGGCTAAAAATAGATTTTTAAAGTGAAATCTTTAAATATCTTCTTCACTGAAACCGAAAGGCCTAGAGCTAAGATATTTGGTGTATGGCATTGTGTTATGGACCATTACCAAGTTTGTTCAAATCATGACCTATGGGTCGAAATTGGCCCCAGGGGTCAAATGCTTTTACATAGACTTATATAAGAAAAACTGGAAAAATCTTCTTGTCAGAAATCACAGATATTTAGTGTGTAGCATTGTCTTATGGACCTTTTCCAAGTTTGTTCAAATCATGACCCTGGGAATGAAATTGGCCTCGCCACGGGGGTCACTTGATTTTACATAGACTTATTTAGGAAAATACTAGAAAATTCTTCTTATCAGAAACCACATGGCTTAGAGTTTAGATATTTGGTGAGTAACATGGCCTTGTGAACATCTACCAATTTTGATCAAATCATGGCCCTGGGGTCAAAATTGGCCGTGTCCTAATGGTCACTTGATTTTACATAGACTTGTAAAGGAAAACCTTCAAAAGATCTCCTTCTCAGAATTCTCAAAGCCTGGAGTTAAGATGTTTACTTGTGGACCTCATCCAAGTTTGTTCAAATCATGGCTGTCAGGTGTCAAAATTGACCCCGTCCCATGAGTCACTTGATTAATCCCCCGCCGCGAAGCGGGAGGGGGGTTATAGGAATGCCCTTCGTCCGTCTGTCCATCCGTCAGTCCGTCAGTGTGTCCGAAACATTTTCGTGTCCGCTCCATATCTCATGAACGCTTGGACACATTTTCTTCAAACTCGGCTAAAGTGTTAACCTCATTGAGCTGATGTGCAGAAGGCATGTGGCGGTCATGCTGGCTCAAGGTCAAGGTCATACTTGAAGGTCAAATGTTATTTTTGTGTCCGCTCCATATCTCATGAACGCTTGGACACATTTTCTTCAAACTCAGCTAAAGTGTTAACCTCATTGAGCTGATGTGCAGAAGGCATGAGGCGGTCACGCTGGCTCAAGGGCAAGGTCATACTTGAAGGTCAAATGTTATTTTCGTGTCCGCTCCATATCTCATGAATGCTTGGACACATTTTCTTCAAACTCGGCTAAAATGTTAACCTCATTGAGCTGATGTGCCGAAGGCATGAGGCGGTCATGCTGGCTCAAGGTCAAGGTCATACTTGAAGGTCAAATGTTATTTTCGTGTCCGCTCCATATCTCATGAACGCTTGGACACATTTTCTTCAAACTCGGCTAAAATGTTAACCTCATTGAGCTGATGTGCAGAAGGCATGAGGCGGTCACGCTGGCTCAAGGTCAAGGTCATCCTTGAAGGTCAAATGTTATTTTATGAGATTCATACATAACTCCGGAAAGTTAAATTGTCTTAAACTGATCTTCTATGTCTGCTACAACCATGCCAGGTTAAGGTGAACATAATCCTATGACCAAACAAATTCTAATATTTGGCCAGCAGCGGGGGATATAGCTGTCCTTGGGACTGCCTTGTTTTATATAGACTTATTAGAGCTATGACCTATCAAAGTTTGGATGGCAGGTACAGTTTTTGTGTTGAATTAAGATGATCTTGCTGTACTTCTGCATACATTATGTATTCAGTATGACATGTAATTGAGGGCAATGTTTCTCAGGTGAGTGATTCAGGGCCATCATGGCCCTCTTGTATTTTTTTTTTTTTTTTTTTTTTTTTATAACTGATTCTTGCTTTCTCTCTGTTTTTAAGTTTGTTTTTTAATCTTTGTACAAATTTATGACTTGATGAAAATTAATTTGATAAACATTGAATGTAATATGAAATGATGGATTTTTCTTTGCTGTGCTATGAAATCTGCACTACAATATTGTATGGACAAATAGGGGATATCCAGAACTGATATAAATGGGGTTTCCCATGTAGGTACAAACAAGGTGTCCATATAGTTGTTGATGAAAAGCATGCAGCACATCAGTAAACTGTATCTGGAAGATAAAGGGTTCGACTATTATTATTCCTTTTGGATCTTTGTTTATTTCTGTCAGTGAAAATCTGTACGCACATGGAACTTGGAAAAGTCACTGTGTTTGTTATTCCGGAGTAAGTCTATTGAGGAGACCCTGATCTGACAGCTATAGGAAAAGGTTTGGGTTAGCTCTGTTGATCAAAGGGTCAAAAAGAATCTGTAGGAGATAAAGGGTTAATTCCCGTCTCTCTGTGTCACATGACCTATCTATTTATAATTTCATTGTGGGGTTGTCCTCTTGAGTAAATCAGGCTTTAATGTAAGTAAAATTGTTGGAAGTGCAAGAGAGAATATTCAGAAATATGTTGGAAAGCATTTTGTTTCATTTGTTGAAAATCTGTGACATTTATTTGGCATATCAGCTTAGCAATACAGCTTGCAAGAGATTATCAGTAAAAGCTATTGTGGTTTTTGTCCCGAAGACTCACATTTGTGAGTAATTTCTTTTGAAGTGGGTCTTAATTGGCTTGTTGACCTACATTCTTTGTTTGTTTGATTTTGGCAGACGAAATTGGAATTTCTGAGAAAAGCAAATCAATGCAACAGTCCCTCTGTACTGATGGTTCCTCTCTGATTGGCTCATTTTAGCTGTCAAGCAATTGATGTAAGGTCAATGCCCCCCCAAAAATCATCTAATAGTGAAATATTTATGTATTTGATAGGGGTCGCCAGTTCCTTCAAATAACCTATGTGAACTTTGTTACTAATTTACTGGATGTTTCTATTTGTTATTAATCAAATTCTGTTTCGATAACATGATCAGAAGATTAATTATTCTATAAAATAACTTCAGGAACCAGAGCAGTGTTCAGATCTATATTTCATGGAACATTTAAAATTTAGATTTTCCCCATGTCAATGATCTCCCTTATTTATTGACACAGAAAATAAAAGTTTTGCATAAATGGCATCTACCAATAGAAAAAAGTCTTAAGTGTTTAAAAGTTCCAAAATTGTTTTTGCAGAGAATAAGAAGTTTTGTGATTTAATAAAATATAAAAATTGAGAAGTTTGTGACATGGGGAATATGCAGGTATGTGTTTCAAATTCAGATTAAAATTTTCCTTAACTCCTTCACTGCAAGCTTTTTGATATTTTGCAAAATGATTCATATGTATATATGCTGTATAAAGCATGCTCTTAAATAAAACAGTCTTTTGATTTCTTGGAACATATTATAGACCTTAAAGTCGAAATTATAGTGAGAAATCAGTCCAATATAATGTATAACTGGTATTTTTTTTTATTTTTTTTTGCATCATTGTGGCTCTACTTCACAGAAATATAGAGCTCTAGATAACTGTTTGCATGAAATGGGTATATACCCTATGACTTGCATATAAAATGGGTTTTTATGCAATTTTAATAGGGTTTTTTGACAAATGTGAATTGGGCATTCTGAATACATGTAATTTGTATACCTGTACAACTGTTAACATTTTAGCTGAGTTTTCAAAAATTATCTTGCTTTTAGTTACCCCATGATTCTGAAAACTTGCTTTTATTTTAACCCTTTCCCTCATATAGACTCATTTTGACGCACTCAATAGGTACCACATAAAGCCTGATCTGCAGAACTCAAACCTTACCAAATTTAATTGTAAAATCCTCATTACCAGACCACTGAGGAGCAGCGAACAGCATAAAACCTGATCAGCCCGCAGGCTGATCTGGTTTTATGCTGTTCGCATAGGACTTTTCATGGTGTCCTCTATGAGGGAAAGGGTTATTGCCAAAATTTACCGGGTAAATACTCACATAGCTGATCTATTATTATGAAAAATGGTTGTTATATAGATGCTGTATAGGAATCCTGCTGGGCACATTGTCATCACAGGCTGTCCCATCCTACACTCATGTGCAGGGATACAGAGATATAAATCACATTTAGTGAAAGTTGGATCCTCACTGTATGCACATGTAACCTGTAGAAACTATATTTTAGGACTTTAAAAATGCCTCATGTATAATCTCAATCTTCAATGTTTCACGTCATTTTGTTTTTTCACAGGTTTAACCCCTCCTTTAAAGTTGTATTTTCTTCAGTAATAAAACAAAAGTAGGGCATAAAATATGCTCCAATCTATTGCTGAAAAATATGTCTCATTACGTTTTTAAATAACCTCAAAAAAAGTTAACACAAACAAACTGTTCAATATTTTTCCAAGGTGAGGCCTTTTTAAAGTCTTTGAGTATAGAATGGGTATTTTCCCATTTCTTTTATCTATAATGTAATTGTAATATTGATTTAATGATGGCTATTGCGGGCATATTTCGTTAGAATAACCTATTTGTTTAGATTGTTATCCTGCTGGCTTTGATCAAGTTACACTCCATGCTGATCAAATTTGGCACAACAATGGCAATAAAAAAAATCACCGCTGTTAGAATATTCATGAGAAAAATGATTGAAAATTATGATGTAGAGAGACCCTTAATTTGACTGAAAGACACAGGAGTTAATTGTCACATAGATGCATGTATATAATAATATTGTTATCATCAGTGTGAGATTATGATTATCAAAATATGTACCAAAAGAACCTGCTTGAGATACTTATTGTGTCACCTGCTGCAAGTAGATAGAGATCACTTCTCCGTTGTCTGTTTGTCCGTCTTCTTCACAGTCTGTCAGCATTCACATATAGATACTTTAACAGGTAGCTTTAGGAACAGTCAATTTCAATAAATTTCCTTTGATGTCATTTATTCTTTTAGGTTTTATGTGGCTATGATTGATTCGTATGTGGCCAGAGAGAACAAAAGATTAGCCACATATGTATCAATATATGAGAATGTCCGTCTGTCTGTCACACTTGCTCCCATTTTTCCTATGATGCTTTTGTCAGCAGGTGACACATGTCTTCAAAGGTACACTTCCTTTAGGTGTTACCTTACACCTTTGTCCAATGAAATAAAGCACTAGATTGTCAGACGTATTATGATTTTATCAATAAATGCAACTTTGAGTCTGCTTATCCATCAATTTAAGAAAAAAAATATTGGAGGAATTTATTGATGCACTCATTATTTTACAAATGGCATCTAATTTGAAAAAGAAATTTACCAAATATGAAAAAAAAAATGATGATATTTTGGGACCTATTGATTCATGAACACTAAATAAAGGCATGCTAAAAAGCAGAAAGTACTCGAGACATTGATCCACTCTTCTGCCAATGGTTTGTCAGAAGGAGAAATCTTGAAATGACATGTCAATTATAAATATCAATGAAACAAACCCTCTGTTATCAATATTATCTCAATAATTCTAGAATAACAATAGCATTGATGGTTCTCTGAAATCTTTTCAGACAGGAACTTGGAACATATTGACATTCCCCCTGTTAATGTTATTAATCCGTCTAGATGATATATGTGTCTCTTGATGGCATGAGAAAATCAAATTAGCCTCTGACCTTGTGAATTAGTCTACCAGACCATGTTACACTCAATATCAGGTTTTTTTTCCTGACTACTGAAATAGGACCTTTGATTCTGGGAGTAGACATATTCTGGATAAACAAACACTGTGGTTTTTTCAAGTTAAACTGCTGGTACATACATTTTATTGAATAACGATCTGCAACTTTCTAATGTGCAAAATGCTTTTCAGCAATATTGCATGAACACTTTGTTTGTAACTACATTGAAAATTTTTTTTTGTTAGTTCCGGTTATTATCTATTGACAAGTCATGTTAATGTCTTTCCTTTAACCCTTTCCCTCATATATACTCTTTTTGACGCCCTCAATAGGTATCACATAAAGCCTGATCTGCAGAAAACCACAGTTAAACCTTACCAAATTTAATTGTAAAATCCTCATTTCCAGACCACTGAGGAGCAGCGAACAGCATAAAACCTGATCAGCCTGCGAGTTACTCGCAGGCTGATCTGGTTTTATGCTGTTCGCATAGGTCTTTTCATGGTTTCCTCTATGAGGGAAAGGGTTAAATGAATTTTATATATATATTTAACTGTTAATATTCTGCTGAGGACAATACTAATGCCGCATCAGAACTTTGAATTTGGTTTTTAGTTGTGTGTGACATAATCATTCACAACAATAGTACCTACTTTCTGAGCATTTGATTCTTTTCTTTGAAAACCGAAGAACCTCTCAGTTTTGTAAAACTGAAAAATGTTTAAAAATAACTCTACAAAACAGCACTATGCTGAGATTGAGCAAAAAAGTTGAAAAATCATTTTGTGTCAAAAATAAGTATTTACGAGACACAATAATTACCTGTGGCATAAAAACACATAAGAACTAATTTCTCCATGATGTTGCCTACTTATCACTTACCATGCGGAGGAATATAGTTTGTTTTGATGCAAAGGTGGCTCGTAAATAATTTTGGATAGTAAATATGCGGTTTTTGGTCATTTTATAATGTTACAATAATCCATGTAGAAAGCTTGGAAGTCCAATACAAATCCTTGTAACATATTTTTATCAACCTCAGATATCTCTAGTGGTTATTTGTTACACTATAAATGACCGAAACTTGCACATAACCTTTGCATAATTACTTCAATCTATAAATAGATACTGTGGTAAGATACTGAGTACAAATCAAAGTGCTGATAGCGCTGAGAGAACAGGATTGTCTCATTTCTTTTGTTTAATTCAAAATAAATTTAATAAACCAGGATCAAATTTTCAAAGGATGCCAATAAACCCAATGTTATAAACCCACTTTAGCCTTGCATTAACAAGGCAGATACAAGAAAAGATGAACTCACCATTTGTTTCAATGGACTGCTAACAAATAGGACAACGTCACTCTTACTCTCCCTATTTCTCTTTCCTACAGTTTCTAAGATTTATATCACTATGCATCTCTGATTCAAAAGGAAGCAAATCTTAAACAGCAATATTTCATTGTTTTATTTAATTTCAGTATCTTGCAAAAGTAAAATTACCCAGCAGATCTCCCTCTTTCACTTCAGATACACACAACTTCAGTGCCTCCAGCACTTTGATTCGAATTTTGTATTCATAATTCAGTAGCAGATCTTGTAATTTATAAGCGGGGGAGGGGGGGGGGGGGGGGGCACAAGTGGATGGGAAGGGAGTGGGGTACCTAATGTTCGTGATGGAGTGCCTCAGTGAGCATAAGGCCCATCATTTGCTCTGTTATACACTTTGTACATCTTGGTATCGAAATCTATATTGTGTGTTGCTGTCTGTACCTTAAAATAAAAAGTAAATCAATAGAATTGTACCCACTAAACTTCACATGCTGGCCAACTGGGTGACACAAGCCTAGTGTCCCCAACACCCCAGAGTAATCCTATTATGATACTTAGATGTGAAATAATTTGAACAGACTTTGCTTGATATCTAAGTGCATTTTCTTGAAGCTTTTGATGAGACAGACGTTAATGATAGCTAATGATGAAATATGGATGCCTCGAGTTAAACTGATCAGGATTAGGTCTGAAAGTTCATTCCAGTTCACAAAGTCGGATTTAATTATTCATTGGCTTATCATGCAAAGTGCTGTATGCATCAGAAAGAAAAACACACATAGAAAGCCATAGTGAAGCAAAATACAATCATGTATACACATTGGCTTATCATGCAAAGTGCTGTATGCATCAGAAAGAAAAACACACATAGAAAGCCATAGTGAAGCAAAATACAATCATGTATACACATTTGCATTTCAGTTATGGCTTGATTGAGTTTAAATTATGGTCTGAGGATTAAAGTCTTATTAATCTTTATGATCCAGACCTTATGGACCCAAATATTCTCATGAAGAAAATAGAAACATTAATGGAAGATAATATTGGGTTCAATTAATGAACTGTTTTAGTTCAGAGGAGTTATTGCGAACACCCTTAGTTTGTCGTGTGTCATCTATTCTGCAACTGCTAGAAAGAAATTGATAAAACTTGGCAGGGATGATCATTGGAGATCCTTCACAAAAATTGTTAAAATGGGCTTGATCCATACAAAACTATAGTTGCCATGGAAACAAAAATATTTTTTTCTTCTAACAATGATGTTCTAAACCTTGTAATTATGTTATTGGATGGCATTGTAATTATTTGACAACATTAACAAAATAAAGCTGACAACATTAACACAATAAAGCTAAGATTGATTTTAATGTGCTCTATCAGAACGCCAAAGCTCAATGTAGTTCAACATTCATTGTGCCTGCAAAATATAGAGCTACGCTATCTTATCTGTGCACTCTCCCTCAAAGAATGATTGGATATGTACAACTCCCATCATGGCTGCTCTCTTAAATCGTTTATTGAAAGACCATTTATTTCAGTTGGCAGGATTATCATAGTGTCCCTAATCTAACAACATTGAGGAGACACCCTGTCTGTGCATCTTTAAGAGAATGTACAAAACTCAAACTCTTTGCGATATCTGATATCGGACTGATAGTCAGCCATTGCTAGAACTACAGCATAGACCGATCTTGTGCAATATTTTTTGTAAATGTTGTGCGTACTTGAGGTGTCTATTTTTGCTATAATATTCCCGAATTAAATTTTCCTTATGAGAAATTATTGAAATTTATCCAAACTTCGATATTTTTATGTCAATTAAAAATGGATAACTTCTTTGCACAAACACTTGGTGTAATCAGGCCCGCATGTTGAAAAAGCCTGAATGGGCTTGGTGATGCGTCAATGTGTAGAGGTTAGACAAGGAGAGTGACGTCACCACTAAATGGTAGAATGGTTCAACTTGGACCCAAAATCTGTTTTTAGATGGTAGCTTGCTGCCGTCTTTAGTGGCTAGAATTGCTTACCAAGCATCGCTGACCTTGCTACTTTGCATATTTTCCATGACAAGTTTAACTGTACCTCTCAGCGCTTAGTGCGGATCCAGGCAGTACGATTCTGCACTTATGAATACGAATGGAATATGTTACACAGACCTTTTATTTATAACCATAACCGCTATTCATGTGCTGTTGTTTTTAAACGTGTTATTTTGCTCTGAAAACATCCATTTTAAGCATGAACAATACAACCATGACACTTATAAATCAGAACAGCAACCCATTTTACATACTTGAAGATCTACTCTTATAAAAAGAAAAAAGGAGCTCTTCGAGTGTCTGTAATTCGCCTAAAGTAGTTACGCGTAATTTTGCATGAAAGCAAATTAGGTTTCTCCCAGAGCGTTTATTAACTTTGAAATAGAAACAAACATTCAAGTATCTAAAACATCAAGTACCTTGTCAAGTTCTATACTTAAGTAACAGTAAATAGTGTATATAAATTGAGTCCTAGGGAATGACCTACTTCTGAAGTTCATACAGTCAGGTTCATGACCCTAATTCCGGAACAGAGTGCAAATTCGATTGTCTTACTACTGACTACAGTTGCAGGAGAGTGTATGGAGTTTTTGCGTCATGTGGCTTTTGCCTCTATTGTATAAATAATTAAGAATCACAGCTTTTTTAGCTCACCTGAGCACAAAGTGCTCAAGGTGAGCTTTTGTGATCGCCCTTCGTCCGGCGTCCGTCGTCGTGCGTCGTCCGTCGTCCGACGTCCGTCGTCCGTCGTCAACAATTTGCTTTAAACGACATCTCCTCTGAAAGCACTGGACAAAATTTAATGAAACTTGGCAGGAATGTTCCTTGGGTGAGGCTCTACAAAAGTTGCTAAAATAAAGTTGATCCATGAAGAACTCTGGTTGCCATGGCAACAAAAAGAAAAATAATTTGAAAACTTTAAAAATCATCTCCTTCAAAACTACTGGCCAGATTTCAAAATAATTTGGTACAGATGTTCCTTGGGTCAACCTCTACCAAAGTTGCTAAAATTGTTCCGATCCGTAAAAAGACATGGCCGCCAGGGGCGGGGCTTATTTGCCTTATATGTATATAGGGAAACCTTTAAACAACATCTCCTCTGAAACCACAGGACAGAATTTGATTAAACTTGGCAGGGATGATCCTTGGGTCAACCTTCACAAAAGTTGCTAAAATAAACTTGATCCATATAGAACTCTGGTTGCCATGGCAACAAAAAGAAAAAAAATATGACAACTTTAAACATCATCTTCTTCAAAACTACTGGCCAGATTTTAAAATAATTTGGTACAGATGTTCCTTTGGTCAACCTCTACCAAAGTTGCTAAAATTATTCCGATCCATAAAAAAACATGGCCGCCAGGGGTGGGGCTTATTTGCCTTATATGTATATAGGGAAAACTTTAAACAACATCTCCTCTGAAACCACTGGACAGAATTTGATTAAACTTGGCAGGGATGATCCTTGGGTCAACCTTCACAAAAGTTGCTAAAATAAACTTGATCCATGTAGAACTCTGGTTGCCATGGCAACAAAAAGAAAAAAAGTATGGTATTTTTAAAAATCATCTTCAAAACTACTGGCCAGATTTTAAAATAAATTGGTACAGATGTTCCTTGGGTCAACCTATTTATCTCAGGTGAGCGATTTAGGGCCATCATGGGCCTCTTGTTCTTGTTAATCCAGCTGCTGTCTCTCAGCGCATTGAGTGCTTTGATGATGATAAAGCTGCATTTACACATAATTATGTCCAGTGTAATGAGGTATCGAGCAATAGACCACAAATATAATGTTACAATAAAACTGCCTTTTTAGCTCACCTGAGCACTTTGTGCTCAAGTGAGCTATTAGGATCGCCCTGCGTCCGTCGTCCGTCGTCGTGCGTCGTCAACAATTTTCTTTAAACGACATCTCCTCTGAAACCACTGGACAGAATTTGATTAAACTTGGCAGGGATGATCCTTGGGTCAACCTTCACAAAAGTTGCTAAAATAAACTTGATCCATGTAGAACTCTGGTTGCCATGGCAACAAAAAGAAAAAAAATGAAAACTTTAAAAATCATCTTCTTCAAAACTTCTGGCCTGATTTTAAAATAAATTGGTACAGATGTTCCTTGGGTCAACCTCTACCAAAGTTGCTAAAATTATTTCAATCCGTAAAAAAACATGGCCGCCAGGGGCGGGGCTTATTTACCTGATATGTATATAGAGAAACCTTTAAACAACATCTCCTCTGAAACCACTGGACAGATTTTGATTAAACTTGGCAGGGATGATCCTTGGGTCAACCTTCACAAAAATTGCTAAAATAAACTTGATCCATGTAGAACTCTGGTTGCCATGGCAACAAAATGAAAAAAAAATGAAAACTTTAAAAATCATCTTCTTCAAAACTACTGGCCAGATTTTAAAATAAATTGGTACAGATGTTCCTTGGGTCAACCTCTACCAAAGTTGCTAAAATTATTCCGATCCTTAAAAAAAACATGGCCGCCAGGGGCGGGGCTTATTTGCCTTATATGTATATAGAGAAACCTTTAAACAACATCTCCTCTTGACACCACTGGACAGAATTTGATTAAACTTAGCAGGGATGATCCTTGGGTCAACCTTCACAAAAGTTGCTAAAATAAACTTGATCCATATAGAACTCTGGTTGCCATGGCAACAAAAAGAAGAAAAAAATGAAAACTTTAAAAATCATCTTCTTCAAAACTACTGGCCAGATTTTAAAATAAATTGGTACAGATGTTCCTTGGGTCAACCTTTTTATCTCAGGTGAGCGATTTAGGGCCATCATGGGCCTCTTGTTATAATGTAGTCCAGTACAGTGCAATATCTAGAAACTCCAAATATAGCATTATAATGGAGCTGCATTGTATGACTTAGACCCCAAATATAGCATTATAATGGAGTTGCTTTGTATGACTTAGACCTCAGATTTAGCATTATAATGGAGCTGCATTGTATGACTTAGACCCCAAATTTAGCATTATAATGGAGCTGCTTTGTATGACTTAGACCTCAGATTTAGCATTATAATGGAGCTGCATTGTATGACTTAGACCCCAAATATAGCATTATAATGGAGTTGCTTTGTATGACTTAGACCTCAGATTTAGCATTATAATGGAGCTGCATTGTATGACTTAGACTCCAAATATAACATTATAATGGAGCTGCTTTGTATGACTTAGACCCCAAATATAGCATTATAATGGAGCTGCTTTGTATGACTTAGACCCCAAATATAGCATTATAATGGAGCTGCTTTGTATGACTTAGACCCCAAATATAGCATTATAATGGAGCTGCTATGTATGACTTAGACACCAAATATAGCATTATAATGGAGCTGCTTTGTATGACTTAGACCCCAAATATAGCATTATAATGGAGCGGCATTGTATGACTTAGACCCCAAATATAGCATTATAATGGAGCTGCATTGTATGACTTAGACCCCAAATATAGCATTATAATGGTGTTGCTTTGTATGACTTAGACCTCAGATTTAGCATTATAATGGAGCTGCATTGTATGACTTAGACCCAAAATATAGCATTATAATGGAGCTGCTTTGTATGACTTAGACCTCAGATTTAGCATTATAATGGAGCTGCATTGTATGACTTAGACCCCAAATATAGCATTATAATGGAGTTGCTTTGTATGACTTAGACCTCCAGAATTTAGCATTATAATGGAGCTGCATTGTATGACTTAGACCCAAAATTTAGCATTATAATGGAGCTGCTTTGTATGACTTAGACCCAATTAGCATTATAATGGAGCTGCTATGTATTTAGACCCCAAATATAGCATTATAATGGAGCTGCATTGTATGACTTAGACTCCAAATATAACATTATAATGGAGCTGCTTTGTATGACTTAGACCCCAAATATAGCATTATAATGGAGCTGCTTTGTATGACTAAGACACCAAATATAGCATTATAATGGAGCTGCTATGTATGACTTAGACACCAAATATAGCATTATAATGGAGCTGCTTTGTATGACTTAGACCCAAAATATAGCATTATAATGGAGTTGCTTTGTATGACTTAGACCCCAAATTTAGCATTATAATGGAGCTGCATTGTATGACTTAGACCCCAAATTTAGCATTATAATGGAGCTGCTTTGTATGACTTAGACCCCAAATTTAGCATTATAATGGAGCTGCATTGTATGACTTAGACTCCAAATATAACATTATAATGTAGCTGCTTTGTATGACTAAGACCCCAAATATAGCATTATAATGGAACTGATTTGTATGACTAAGACACCAAATATAGCATTATAATGGAGCTGCTTTGTATGACTTAGACCCCAAATATAGCATTATAATGGAGTCGTTTGTATGACTTAGACCCCAAATATAGCATTATAATGGAGTCGTTTGTATGACTTAGACCCCAAATTTGCATTATAATGAGCTGTTTGTATGACTTAGACTCAGATTTAGCTTATATGGAGTGCTTTGTATGACTTAGACCCCAAATTTAGCATTATAATGGAGCTGCTTTGTATGACTTAGACCCCAAATATAGCATTATAATGGAGCTGCTTTGTATCTAGACTTAGACCCCAAATATAGCATTATAATGGAGCTGCTTTGTATCTAGACTTAGACCCCAAATATAGCATTATAATGGAGCTGCTTTGTATGACTTAGACCTCAGATTTAGCCTTATAATGGAGCTGCATTGTATGACTTAGACCCCAAATTTAGCATTATAATGGAGCTGCTTTGTATGACTTAGACCCCAAATTTAGCATTATAATGGAGCTGCTTTGTATGACTTAGACCCCAAATATAGCATTATAATGGAGCTGCTTTGTATGATTTAGACCCCAAATTTAGCATTATTATGGAGCTGCTTTGTATGACTTAGACCTCAGATTTAGCATTATAATGGAGCTGCTTTGTATGACTTAGACCTCAGATTTAGCTTTATAATGGAGCTGTGCTATAATGTTTAAGGGTCCATTGTATGAAGCGTGGTATACTGGTATTTACATTATAATGAAGTGGTAGTCATGCATCAACACTATGTTAATTATTACTTATCTCATGAATATTCATGTATGAATTTTATTATGATAAATGAAATGTATACTTCTTTGCTGTAAATTTGAGCTGCAATATTGTATAGGGCAAACAAAGGAGATCATGCTCTGGAAGCTCCTCCTCCTCAAATGTGGGTCTGCTATGTTTGCCATCAAAACTGATCTGTATGAGGCAATGGGATATTACCAGCATCAAATACCCATGGCTGTCTGTAGCGAGTAACGGAATAAAACAATCTTGAGTTTCCAATGCTAAGGGATATACATGTAATTGATAATACATGTATAATAATTGTTATGGTATTGTATTAGTTATATTTATTGCATTATTTTTTATTGCTCTTTTTTTTAATTATTTTTTTCTTGTCCGGGCTGTAACTCAAAAAGTATAAAAGGTATCAAGATTAAACTTCATATGAAAAAGGATAAAAGGTTTCAAGATTAAACTTCATATGCGGATAGATCTCATTGAAGGGAAGTTCAGTGCCCAAGAACTGTAACCCTCATTTTAAAATCTCTGTGACAAAGTGGCATGTGGGGGTATTTGCGCCATGTCAGTTGCAGTTTATTGTTTTACAGTTTATAGATTTAATTAAATTTCTCATTTGATTTTAAGGATTATTTATTCATTTATACCAGTCTCTGACAATCTTCATATTTGGATAAATGGGATTTCCAGATCAGTCTCTTCAGGCATTATCTATAGATCAAACTTTTAAATCATTTTAGGGAAATTTGATAAGTTTTCTTTCTGAGCAATATCTAGGATGATCATTTTGTCTAGAGAGAAGATTTACTGTTCTGAAATTTGAAGATCCATAATAAAAGCATAGTAGAGAAATAAATGATGGCTCTAATTTGTCTAGAAGAATCATCAATGCCATCTTAGATTCATTACATTAAGAATTACTGCAGTCCAGTGATCAAAACAATTGATTGCTCTGGTGTTCATTGACCATGATTGTTCCAGTCCTCACTTTTCATGGTTGCTCTAGCATTATAATGGACCATGGATGTTCCAGTGTTTATTGGCCATGAATGCTCCAGTATTCACTTTTCATGGTTGCTCTAGGGTTTCTTCAGTGTTCCTTCATTATTCACTTTTCATGGTTGCTCCAGGGTTTATTTACCATGTATGCTCCAATGTTCCTCCAGTGTTCAGTTTTCATGGTTGCTTCAGTCTTCATTGACCATAGATCCAAAGGTTTGGAGTTTGATCCTTATTTCGGGTGACATTTTTCAAAGACCTTTCTAGGCAATAAGTACTGGTCCAACAAATCATGGAGAAGGGTTAACATACACTAAGATTTATTTTCTTTAGATTTTTACTCCCTATTTCACAAAATCAAAATTTCATAAAATTCTATGTTATTATACTAAGAAATATATCTTTAGTGTAAGTGGTATATAAGGGCAGCAACTAATGACTTTAATATATTATCATTTTTTTATAAAGGAACATATTTAGAAATTTGCTTTTGTCCATAGTTTCACTGACACAGACCTTTCAACTGTTTATTGAATATTTAAATTAACCCATCAAATTAGCCAATAGCTACACTGGAATACCATGTCATCGATGATTGACCTGGAAATGCAAAAACATGGTGTGCATTTCACAAAACTTTGCAACTTGGCATTTTACCATTTAAAAATCATAAGTTTTTAAAATCTTGGAGAAATTTAAGACCATTTTCTGTATGAAAACATGCTGATAGCAATATGTGTGTGCGTGCGTGCGTGCGTGCGTGCGTGCGTGTGTGTGTGTGTGTGTGTGTGCAAAACATATATTTTTTTCTTGGTCAGTAGATGATTGATATGTAGATTTTTAAAAACTTGAGTTGAAGGAAATCTCAATTTTATATTTCAATTTGGACATGAAGAAAAAATGACCATATCACATTGAAGAAATGGCAGGGCAATAACTGGAAAGGATGATTTGATGCAGGAGGTATCTGTTTGCTGAGATAATGGTGTAAATTGCCCCACAGAGATGAAACACAATTTTGCTAATGAGGTCATATGCTTTATGTTGGAAGGATAAAAAGGTTACCATGACTTCAGGCAGTTAGACCCAGAAATGGAAATTAATATTTATTCAAGATGGCTCTATTGTGTGTATTGACACAAGTGGTGGTATATGGACACAAGTAGCTGTAAAGATGCCACTGACCTTTAGTGATGGTATCTGTGATTGACCATTCAAGCCATATATATTTTATCTTTCATTTTACGGACATTTCACCCTCCCCCCCCCCCCTATAAAAAAAAAATCAATCAATTTTTGTTGCCCCTGCTTTTATTAAGAAGCCCCCGATAAAAAAAAAGGATTTAATCAATCAATAAGTTTCTAGTGTTAATAGAATGGGTAGATTAGCGAAGAAATATGTTAGAATTTTATGAGGTAACTGATTATGTAATGAATTAGTTTTTCATCAATTCCATAAAAATCTTGGCACAATACTGAAATGTCTAGTAATTTGCAAAGTCCCATTTCCTACAACCAAGTTTATTTATGGATGTTCATAAAACACAAATTGAAAATAGTAGGCCACTGGAAATGTGATTGGAACAGTGCTTAGGCAGTTTTGTGATGCGGTAGGAATTTGGAAAATGGGTCACTGACTGGAGAATTGAGTTTTCATTGCACAACCTATTACTTGTTCCAGTGATATGTTTTGGTAGAGAATTTCGGATATGTACCCAATTTCGGATATGTACCCAATTTTAGATCAAGAACATATCTTATAATGCTGAGTCTTTACTGCTTTCAACAAAGTTAATGGTTTTGAATTATATCATACCTATAACATGGATTTGAAGATGTTTGCTGAAGTAATAGAGAAAAGAAGGAATGGGAGGAAGCAGTTTTAACCCAGTTATCAAAATTGTGACTGTAACTAAATACATGTATGTTCAGGAAATGGTTTGTGCTTTATTTCATTCATTAAAAACACAATACTCATCATTTACAAGGCAGTAAGTAATTAGAAATATATATTTTTAACATGTAAAACTAATCTGAACTGATTTTCTGTTAGAAATCTGATAGGAAAGGCATTATTGGACATAACTGACCTTGAGAATGTGACCTTTTTTCTCTGTTGACATAGTTACAATATGAAATTGAATAACTTCAAGGCCATGTGTTACCCCGGGTGCTCCCATTCTGTCTCTGGCATGCCTTCAGAGCAGAATGCTTTCCTACATGTCCAATATTCACTATCTGTCCAATATTCACCATCTGTCCAATATTTCTTATCCATTCAATATCTGTCAAATATTCACTATCCAGCCAATATTTCCTATCCACCCAATATCTGTCCAATATTCATTATCCAGCCAATATTTCTTATCCATTCAATATCTGTCCAATATTCACTATCCATCCAATATTTCTTATCCATCCAATATCTGTCCAATATTCACTATCCATCCAATATTTCTTATCCATTCAATATCTGTCCAATATTCACTATCCATCCAATATTTCTTATCCATCCAATATCTGTCCAATATTCACTATCAATCCAATATTTCTTATCTATTCAATATCTGTCCAATATTCACTATCCATCCAATATTTCCTATCCATCCAATATCTATCCAATATTCACTATCCATCCAATATTTCTTATCCATTCAATATCTGTCCAATATTCACTATCCATCCATATTTCTTATCCATCCAATATCTGTCCAATATTCACTATCCAGCCAATATTGCTTATCCAGCCAATATCTGTCTAATATTCACTATCCAGCCAATATTTCTTATCCAGCCAATATCTGTCCAATATTCACTATCCAGCCAGTATTTCTTATCCATCCAATATCTGTCCAATATTCACTATCCAGCCAGTATTTCTTATCCATCCAATATCTGTCCAATATTCACTATCATCCAATATTTTTAATCCACCAATATCTGTCCAATATTCACTATCCATCCAATATTTCCTATCCATCCAATACTAACTTTATATGTCCAACATGCACTTAAGTCCAATATTTACAATAATTAATTGATGACTTACAGCTGAATGAGATGTTCGCATATTCATTACTGAAACCAACCATGATTGCCATTATGTTTTGATTAAACATTCAGTTTATTGTTGTTAGTACATTCAGACAATATTCTAGCTAACTAGTTTCATTTTGGACAGAACTGTTTTGTTTATGATAACTGTGTAATTCAAATACCAACTGAGAGCAGCTTGTGACAAATAACATTGAAGGTTATTACTAAAACTTTTGGCCATAATGAACATCAGCGTAACAATGCTAATTGAATGTGGATACTAGAGATGTGAATAATGATTGTCACATGACTGACTTGTGGAAGCTGTAGAAATTTTGTTACCTGTAGTTCAATCGGAACGTCCACAAAACACACTTGGCTAACAAAATGGCAGCCTCCTCAAAGTAGGAAGAATGGACATGCTTTATAGAAGGGAAAAAGGTTTTTCCAAGGTATTGAATCTCACACTAAGGGTGTGTACTATACATGAGTGCACACAATACATGAGCGTTTACGGTATGTCCATTATTCACTATCTGCCAGTCTTCATGGCTGTTATAGATTCAATTAAGACAAAAGGCTCAAAATTCAATCACTGTTCTTTTGATCTCTTATCAGGATGCTTGGTGTCACATGCAGCTGTAGAAATATTTATGCCTTAAAAGCTCCTGCTTGGAATCATTTGACGTTTATTGGTGGACTGCCATCTATTGCAGTTAATTAAGGGCTTTTAAGGTGCTTTTCCATCTGAAGCACAGGAGTACTTTATTAAATTTACATGCTATACCATATTTATACCCTTTTTGAATACTTTATCTTTCATTTAAAATGTCCCACAGGACTTTTTGCACATTAGCAAAAGTTCTACATAAGAGTTTAAACAGCTCCTCTCATCTGACTAGTCACATGATATATATATATTTGATTGTCTGGCATGCAGTTTGAAATAAATTGTTCAGAATTTGAGTACAGGCTCAATATCTTGAGGTCCACATAAAAGGGTGAGTTGATGGGGAAGTTGAAAGACTGTGCAATATGTTACGTACACTTTGATCTTCAAACAGAATTGGTTAATCTTATTGCAACCATGCTTATAGGAAGTTGTTAGATTCATTAAATCAGATATTTTACCCTATATATCTCAAGAATTTTCCTCAGCAAGTTTATGACAAATTGATAAATGTCAGTTTTCCATAAATGGTATAATTCATGAGTATTTATGATTTATATTTTATTTGCTGTGCAGACTTTGTAGAATCTGTATGCTTCAATATTGTGTGAGTAAATAGAGGAGACCCTGATCTGACAGCTCCTTGAAGGAACTGTCTGATCAAGATCTACTTTGTTTGCCAAAGTTTAAAACACTTCACTAAGTATGTGGTAAATGCTTAAAGGATTCAGTAGTTCAGTGGTAGTGTTCATTTACCTGGATCTGAAGGTCGAGTGTTTGTTCTCCTTATGACCATCCCAGGCACAGATTGTTATACCATGTCCTTAACCCTTTCCCTCATAGAGGAAACCATGAAAAGACCTATGCGAACAGCATAAAACCAGATCAGCCTGCGAGTAACTTGCAGGCTGATCAGGTTTTATGCTGTTCGCTGCTCCTCAGTGGTCTGGAAATGAGGATTTTGTAATTAAATTTGGTAAGGTTTAACTGTGGTTTTCTGCAGATCAGGCTTCATGTGGTACCTACTGAGTGCGTCAAAATGAGTCTATATGAGGGAAAGGGTTAAAATTACTTGACTAAGGGAGTTCTAGATCTTAGATATTTGGAGAAAAATCTTATATGAATATTTATTGTGGGACATTGGCCAGAATGTTGCAGTACAGCTGTAGAACCGTAGCTCCAATCCTTCTTTAATGTTTTCCTATAGTCATGATTACGTACAGCTTTCTCAAAGGTATGGAAGTATCATAAAACTCTATTAGGCAATGTCCATTAGGGTTAGCTTATTTTGTTGAAAAGGCAATCAAGTCGTCATATTTTTGTCAAGCACTACCATTAAGTTGAACAGTATGAAGCTATATTAGATTTTGGTGGTTTGCGGCATGTTATTAAGCTTGAGTAGGCTGGAATCAATAGTGATGATGAGTTTCGAAGGATCCTCTACGGTTGGGTGTCTTCAAGACGCGCCTGGGTCGGCATAAGGTCAAATGGATTTTGTATGTATTCGGATAATGGCCCCGGGAGATTATGGGATGATAGATTGCTTTTAGACGTAGAAAGTAATACACTAATGTTTCTTTCTTGTAGGGAATTGCACTTGAGATTGCATTATCTTCGAGACTCCTTTGGATATTTTCATTGTGTTTGTTGAAACAAGAAAGTTATAGTGTTTTATGCATTCTAAAAGAAAATTGCATATAGCTTATTTATCAGACACATTAGTTTTGATTAAGTCTCTATATAATATACGGTACTGAATTATTTTTTTTGTGAGTGAAAAACAGATCTTTCATATTTTGTCTGATTTTAATTTACTGGTATCACTTTTGGAAGATTGTGTAATATTTTGTCTGATTTTAATTTACTGGTATCACTTTTGGAAGATTGTGTAATATTTTGTTATTTTTTTCTGGTATCACTTTTTGATGTGTATACTGTATTAATGTCAAATGTGTTTGCCATGTCCAGTTCCATGCTTGTTCCATACTGTCCCATCCAGTCTCCTGAATTCTAATATCTGATATGCAGTTATTTGTACTCGATTGAAACTTGAATCAATTTCTTCATCGTTTTAAAATGTTGTGTATTGGCAGTTTTTTGGGTTTTTTTTTGGTGGGTTCATGATAAGGTCATGGTCATTGTTACTAAAAATAGAAAACTGGTATAATTTCAAGAGTATGTATTGCCTTATGTGACAGTTCCAGTCGTAGTTGTTGTTGATGGTTTGGAGTTAACCATTGCTGTGACACTATTTTAGTTATATATTTTGCAATCAATTGTTTTCTTGGCAGACTAATTTTTGTTGATTTTGTGAACTATATTAAGTTTTATTCACAAATATTAACCTCCACAAAAACTGTTTATTTAATAGACGCCATGCTTTTCAAGAATATGAATCTACAAAATGTATAATATATACCCACAAAATCTATGTTTTTACAGACTCCTCGAAAAATAATATTCAACAAAAGATAGTGATTAAATTCAGTACAGTAGAGATGATGAGCTAATTTCTTGTTGAGGAAGACCCCTAGTATATAGTGGTACATTGTTAGATCCACCTACCTACAGCAAGTCAGCTGGAATAGTCTAGAGAAAGATTATCATTGTATAAGCTTTGAAAAAAAAAATATAAAGAAATGTGTATGTCTAAAATTTGGCTCTAGTCTACTTCATTTATTAAGGTAGTCCATCCATTTTTAAATGTGATTATGGTCCACCAAAGATAGTAAGAATTTTATAGTAAATGCAAGCCTTTATAAATTTAAAGTTACATACCCTATAAAATCAAGTTGATGGATGCTTGTATATGCACTGAAGTCTTTTTAAGCATTTGAAGGACCATGATTAAAATTTAATGGTGGATGGATTACTTTAACAATAAACTGATTCTGAAACCATCACAAATGTTATTTGAATGTTTGCTAAAACCCTGTCAGATATACATACTTAATATTTTGTGAACAAAATGTACTTTAAGGATGTTAAACTAAGATATTGTATTCATAAATATTTTCTGCAAGATATGTTCAGTCTACTGGGAAGAAAGATTTGTTAGGTTCTTAAGAATTTATGTTCATCATAAATTTTAAGTCTCCATAGATGTAGATCCAGTGGAAAATTTGTGTATTGTTTTGTTAATTGAAACCACAACTGAAGATTTGTCACACAGTTGGGACTAAGTCAACATATACAGAATCTCAAACTACAGTAATGGCAGAATATAAGAATGTATAGAAATCAGATCTGTTACAGAAAGCTTTAAAGGGTTTATTTATGCTGCGCAGAGACCTAATGCATTATCTTTGTTAAAGTTATACTTGTGTTTGAATTTATTATCAAATAATCAAAATCAGGTAAACAAATAGACAATGTTATGTTAGAAAATCAACAACAGTACATTGTGATAACAGCCTCTCTGTCTGTACTAAATCATCCCCTGAACTTTTTATCAACAGTACAGGTGAATCTTTCAGGTAATCCATCCTAATCATTGTCCTTAAAATGCCTAAAAAGACATTTATTAGTCCTCTACCAGTGTTTACACCTGAGGGGACTATAGGTTTGCCCTCCATCTGTCCATCCGTCCATCCATCCATCCGGATGTCCAGAAATTTGGTTCCCGCAATAACTTTAAAACAGTTTAAGATAATATATTGAAAATTGGTATATGAATAGATGGCAGTATGGAGATTCTGCACATCACTTTTTTTTCTCGGACCAAAATTCTGGTTGCTGTGGTAACGGAAAAATTATGCACGTCACTGGTAGGGGACTCATGTGTTGTGTGCAACACCAGTTACTTGTTGACTTAGAGTTAAACTCCTTTGCGCAAAGTCTATAAAGGCTTGCAGTTGCTATAAAATTCCCACAATCACTTGGATAGATCACGATCACAATTAAATGATAGCTGGATAATCTTAAGCAAAGTCAGGCGAGATTATAATTGTATAGTTCATATTGGACCTTGCATTTCCATCATTTACACAATAACTCGCAGGCTGATCAGGTTTTATGCTGTTCGCTGCTCCTCAGTGGTCTGGAAATGAGGATTTTGTAATTAAATTTGGTAAGGTTTAACTGTGGTTTTCTGCAGATCAGGCTTTGTGTGATACCTATTGAGGGCGTCAAAATGAGTATTTATGAGGGAAAGGGTTAAAGGCGACTTAAATTCATTTACCGTTATCTTACGCTAAATATTTGATGGAGTCCTTTCTGTTGCTCATGTATGATACAGCACGTATCCAGAAGTTCAAATTCCTATAATAGATCTATATCCATGAAGAAAAGATTGCAATTGGTCATATTGCAAGAATTATTTATAATACAAGATATTTATTGCTGGAACATGGCCAAATGGTTATCAATAATGTTTTCAATGTTGTCTAGTTTGTTAACCCTTAAAATGCTGTGCACACTTGTGACTGCCTTTACGACCACTACTGTGGTCCTCCCCATAATCAACTAATGGTACCGTCCAAAATGAAGAAAGGACAAGTCCAAATAAGAAATTTAGCATTGAACTATGATATCCCAGTATAGCTATTCGTTTATCTGATGATTCAATTTGAATATTCCTATACACATAGTGGCCCAGGGTCCTTTTTCACTAAACTTTGTACAAACAAATTTGATCATAGTAGTATGTTTTTACTAATGTCTTATTTTCACAAAAAACATGGAGAAATTTGAGCATTTCTTTGCGGTCGAAAAATGCAGTACATTTTGTTAAGAAACAGTCACAGGAAGAATTTTATTTACATTCTGTTACTTTCACTTAGGAAGATTTTTTTTCATGCAAATTAGAAAAGGCATAAATTGTAAATTTTTTTAAGTTTTCTACAAAGTGCTCTTATGTCTTTTTTAAAAAAAAAAACCCTTTTTGTATTTTACAAACACAACACTTTTTAAAAAAAACCGGAAAAATTTTCAAAAAATCTTTTCTTGTAGGAAGTTTTAACGAACAGGACCCTGGTGTTTATATGGATATTAAAGGCAACCTTTACAGTTCTGCTGTGGAGTAGTTTTAATTTCAAATCAAACCAGATGCCTCTATTGTACCATACTTTTATTTTCTAAATTAGTGCAAAATCATTATACAAAAACATTGATTGATTATGTATGGCCTGTGTTTTTTAACAGAACGTCTGAGGAAATATGGTCTAGGTCTTTACAATTTCCTTGCTTCACACAACAAACTATTCTGTAGACTGTTGATTAACCCTCTACTGCATGAGAGATGCATCGGTGATTGCCCTTGTAATTATTTTGTGAGACTTGAAAAGGCACAACCTTTCATTCAGTCTCATTTTTAATCAACTGTTAATTGGTTTTTGGGACTGTGAAGATTGCTTGTTAAATTGCCTCTCTTGTTCTTTGACATCTTTTTCACATTATATAATGAACGGTGTCTGATTAAGCCAGTGATCTTTTTCATGGCTAGTATACTGATATTTTGCTATGCCCCCCTTTGAAGAAGAGGGGGTATATTGCTTTGCTCATGTCGGTCGGTCGGTCCGTTGGTCGGTCCGTCGGTCTGTCGGTAGACAGACCTTGTCCGAGTAATAACTTAAGTTCTATTTGACCTTTAAGTCTCAAATTCTTGTGGTTGTTGCTCACGATTAGTAGATGACCCCTATCGATTTTGGTGTCATTACCTCAAAGGTCAAGGTCACAAGGTCACATGTTGTGTATGTATAATACCAGACCTTGTCCGAGTGATAACTTAAGTTCTATTTGACCTTTAAGTCTCAACTTCTTGTGGTTGTTGCTCACGATTAGTAGATGACCCCTATCGATTTTGGTGTCATTACCTCAAAGGTCAAGGTCACAAGGTCACATGTTGTGTATGTATAATACCAGACCTTGTCCGAGTGATAACTTGAAGTTCTATTTGACCTTTAAGTCTCAAACTTCATGTGGTTGTTGCTTATGATTAGTAGATGACCCCTATCAATTTTGGTGTCAATACCTCAAAGGTCAAGGTCACAAGGTTGCATTTGTATATATGTTTGATGACTTGCCTTGTCCAAATAAATTTTAGTCCTATTTCAGACTATATGTGGTTGTTCATTATAATGAGTAGATGACCTCTATTGATTTGGGTGTCAACATCCAAAGGTCAAGTTCACAATGTCAGTAAATGTTTAGTTCCACATTTTAGCACATTATATTTTCACTCAAATTTTTGAAGTTTGAGAATTTTTTGTGACAAGCCAACATTATGAAGGCAAACTCCTTGCATGTAATATAGCTATATTCATATTATGGCATATGAGGGGGGCATATATGTTTCACAAACATTTCTTGTTTAATCATGTTTTGTTTGAATGTGATTAACTATATGTATGTAACTTGTTCAGAAATACTGTCAGTCTGATTGGGCTTTTCTGTGGTTCCATGGTTTGATCAGTATTAAAATGGTTAAAAGGTTAAATGGCCTTGACCCAATTCCACTTTTCAGTACATGTCCAAATGTTTTTTTAAA
>CM037785.1:40568163-40618163 GCA_021229015.1 Solen grandis
TATCAAGCCGTAGAAAGGTGGCATGATACCACATCCAGTCACATTATCCTGACACCGGGTCAACCAGTCATGTAACTACCCTTATATGCTGAGCGCCAAGCAGGGGGAGCTATACCCGAATATTTTTTACGACTTTGACTTGACTTGAATATTTGTCATAAAGCGACGTCCAGCTAATTAGAAGTGGAGGAAGACCCCGCATGCACTGAAGCATCCGGGTAGAACCACCGACCTACCGCAAGCCAGCTGGAAGGCTTCCTCACATGAAAATCCGAATGACCCTGCCGGGATTCGAACCCACGCGGTGAGGGGCTGAGTGAGTGTTAAAGTCAGCGACTTTACCCTCTCGGCCACGGAGGTCCCCTTTACGACTTTAAAATGTTGCGATCGGTTATAGAACCCACGACCTCCCGATTCCGTGGCGAACGAGAAACATCTTGGGATTGGCATAACTTTTAAATTGATAAAAAATATAAATTCCCCTGGGCCTTCAAAAGCGTACTAGCTGCTAACTAAACCTCTGGATTCGTCACATACACGTATTCGCATAACTGCTAAAACGACTTATCCGCCTAATTTCACTATTGGCTCCGCCAAAGCAGATTATATCCCGACAGGGGCAGTGGGAGAGCACCATGTGCCGTGAAAGATAAGAATCACCCACCATGTAGTATGACATCATGATCTTATACCAGGTTTATCTGACCACTAACTGGGCCAAGTCAACCTATCATGTCCAGTTTGAGAAAATATTAACTGAACTTATTTCAAGTTGTTTCAACAGTTTCATGTCTACTTGCGATTGAATTTTATTAAGATTTCATCATCTTTAGTCGGAGTGCCAAGCTCAGTTTATATTTTTACGAAATGTACACCGCAAATCAAGCAATTATTTTGTGCGTGTGTGTTTTGTTGTTTCTTCTATTTTTTTATCTTTTGCTCGGGTTTAACTCACATCTTCTGTATATTAGACATAGTTGACTTTGTTTCAATCGAGGCAGATATAAAGTTGCCTCCCTGCGAAATGTATAGGATATCGACCGAGGATATCTTTCTGCGGTGGAAAGGCCTGGGCACGAGCTTCATGTGACGTCACGGAGAGCGCAAAGCTCTCGAGGTGTTTCATAAAGCCCGTGTCCAGGTTATTGCAGGAGGTCGATATCCGACTTACACACCGCTTGGCTCATCAGGAGTATGGTTCAAATGAAAACTTGTAATTACTTCGCAGAATGCAATATTTAAATATGTAACGTTATTATAGACTAGATATATGTAGTTTTAAAGTTATTAACTGATTGAGATTAAGGCAATCAATATTTTTTTTTGCAAAGAAAAACTTGGTATATTTCCTAAAACTGTCTTAATACAATCCTTAACAATTTGCTCAATATTTTTAAATTGTATTAATGTATGAATACTAATAAGTTCTAAACCTTAATTGTTCCAAACCACTCAATTATCAATTCACTCAATAGACATTTTACTAAGAGTTTCAATATTTCCTGATCAAGCTACAATCTAACCGTTTTCACGAATATTGATGAACGAAGACGTGATGACGCTGCCAATAGTTAGATTAGAAAGTGATTTGTCACCTTTAAATGTCACTTTACACCAATGGCTATTTTCCTGCTGATAATAATTCAGTCTGTTATACCATGATAAGAATGATGAATGATTACTTTGAAGCGTCACCCCGCCCCAAACATCTGAAAATATTCGGTGGCAATGCGATTCGCATTGGCCTCGATGTGTCTTTGCTATGAAATATTTATGAAATGTGTATTGAGAGTAAAAGCGAGAAGACGTTTTCTCAGAAGAGATGGTATGAATATTGAAAAGACACCTGTGCCATGGAACAAAAGCAACCAAGGGGTTTGAGTGTCCACCTTAGGAGCTGAAATCGTGGATTCGAACCTCGACCGCGACATGCTGAATTCGTTAGAGATCCAAGTTTGACACTCAGCCAAGTAGTTCAGGGTAGTTCCAGGGGTCAATCTCTACTCAGTAGAGATTATTCCTGGGGTCAGAGTGAGCACTCCAACATATTTCTACTTTGGTGTCAGAGTGACACCATGAAGTAAACATATATCGCAATATTATATATCTATATCACGAAACACGAACGACGCCTATAGATAGCTAAATAAGGTATATTTTGAATTGGCTTTAAATTAGACAAGGTAGATCTATGTCGCTTTAAAGTTTGTCAATATATCTACATGCATAAGGTATACATCTAAATCTAGTGATATAATCCACTGGACATTTATATGACACTTCAAAAATGTTTTAAAATATCGTATACACCGATAATCTTATCCTTACAACAAACAATGAAACATACATTGTATATAATAAATTGAAAATGTTTTGCATTAACTGACTACAAGTAATTTAACTAGAATAATAATACGGTTTGAACATTCAGTATTACTGTCTAATTTTGAATAAATTTCTATGGACAATTGTTAAGGAAACTAAAGCTATCAACAAGAGCAGTAGGTTAGTGGGACATTCAAACTATGGTAGCCTTTTTTTTTAAGAATATTCTGCATTGTGTTGAACACGCGAAGAGAGGATGACCAAACTGACTTTAAAAATAAACACATTGCGCTTGACCTTTTCATAGGGTCAGAGAAAGGCTTAAAGGAACACTGGCGACCGGAAATTAAATCCGTCTTACGGGGCTGATGCAATAGAGTACAGAGGCACTCGGTTGATCATGACATGTGCGCGTGAACGGTACACACAACTGCCGAACTACATTCATTCGGACATGGAATGGTGAAAGAAGTAGATTGTCAGATGTTGTGGCAGTGATACTTTTGTTGCTTTAAAAATGAAGGCGGACAAACTATTGGATACCGGTTGTGTTAAGCAGACGGCTCACTGTCGCTTACAGAACGGTAACTCACATCATATTGCCAACGGAACAACTAGGAATCACACCACAGGAGCCGTCAAGATGGTTGTTGCAGACGGCAGTGGAAATGGCGGGAAAATACAAACTGCTGTGACTTTAAAGAAACAGATTGGGCTATTTCAATCAGTTGCGATTATTGTTGGAATTATTATAGGATCTGGAATTTTTGTGTCGCCTGTCGGGATATTGACAAATGTAAAATCCGTCGGCATGTCGTGTGTTATGTGGGCGGTCTGCGGCGTGTTTTCTGGGTTATGTGCCCTATGTTATGCGGAACTTGGAGCCTCTATCCCACAGTCCGGAGGCGAGTATATATACATAAAGCGTGCTTTCGGGGACTTTCCCGGTTTTCTGTGTCTCTGGATAAATTTCATAATTATATGTCCCGTCGGTGTAGCGGCATCGTCGTTAATATTTGCGACTTACGTTTTAAAACCGTTCTTTCCCGACTGCGATCCTCCACCGTCGGCGTTACGACTCCTGGCAGCTTTAGTCATTTGTAAGTATTGTTGTTTATGTATTGGATATACTAGTCCTATAAATAAGCCTTCGCATATCATAATTCACCTTTAACATTCAATAGACTGATTTTTAACATTTTTACTTTCAACAGATACGCGAAGTCATAGCGTATCAAGGAAATGTCAAAATAGTAAAATCGATACGCTATGGCTTATTTATAGGACTATGGATATAGGAACCGTTTCTTCATATGAAATCTAAATCTATGAGTCAAGGTAGATAGATCGACCGATAGAGAGTTATATGATTTAAGTTCCTTATTTTGCTCTATCTCACTGAACTATCTATTGACTTCACCATTTAAAGTACCTAAGTACACACGGTTCGTTCTTAACTGATGACCATATGTAGGTCATTGGCGATATAATCCTGCTGTGGTATGAATTTGGCCCTGAATAGTTTAAAGATAAAAAGAAAAATCGTGACAAATTGTGAACGTAGCGTTCGTTTATCTGAAACAATAGAATACAAGCTTTGGAGTGGAGGATTTCTTTCCCTCATGTAGACATTCAACTCATTCACTCCAGCTGACTTGTGGTAGGTCGGTGGTTCTACCCGGGTATCTGTGAACTCGGGGTCTTCCTCCATCTGTAATAAGTTGGACGTCGCTATATGATTGAAATACTGTCGCAGCGACGGTAAACCTCAATACATCAACAACTCATTCACTGAACACACTATTAGGTTGAAGGGCATTAACCTACATTCTTTTTTTAGGGTATTGTGTGCATATATAGCAAAAATGTTTTCGACGTGCTCTTAACCGTACGGAGCCCCTAAGGTGACATTTTTTTTATTTAAAAAAAAATTTTATTAGTTTTCGATTAATTCGTTTTTACGAATTATTAATTCGTTTTTACGAAATATTAATTCGTTTTTACGAATTATTAATTCGTAATTACGAAATAATCCCCTGGAAAAAATAATTAATAATTCGTAATTACGAAATATTAATTCGTTTTTACGAAATATTAATTCGTTTTTACGAATTATTATTTCGTAATTACGAATTATTAATTATTTTTTCTCTCGCTTGTCCGAGTCTCACGATACCCTTATGTCTTTATATTCCTCATCGGTCTCGAATCAACGTAATTTTATTGTACATGTATGATGTATATAAAAAAAGGTTCTGGCACCAAAGGTGGTCATAAATCACTAAATACGAGTAGAATGCAGTCTTTCGTGCCACACCACTTTGGAATATACACATAGACTGAAGTTATGCTTTTTTGGTAAGTATGAGCGTAAGTTGTTGCGTCGAATTGGACACGTTTTTACAACTAATACTAAACCTCTCATGGGTTGAACCAGTACTTTGCACATAGGGGAAAATGTCGCCAACATTGGGACCTTGAAATCCACATGTACAGGCATGTATGCTACCACTTGACCACGACTGCCTTCTGTCTCACCTACGAAATGGACAGATCAAATATATAGGCCATCGTGTACAAGACCGTGCTTAATCATAATTAAATATTGGCTAATTAAAGGCTTTAAGTATTACATAACGCCAGATTTACTAGGTAATTTGGTGTCTCTTGATTTAAAGCTATCCTTTTTCATAATGTACTGATGAATTATATAACTGTTTATATTTTTGCAAAGAATAATAATTCATATGTATACCTAACTACACTGGTCAAGACAAACTAATTGGGGCAGCCATGGCCGAGCGGTTACAGTCGTGGACTACAAATCTCTCAGCCCCTCACCGCTGTGGGTTCGAATCCCGGTAGGGACTTCGGATTTTTCATGTGAGGAAGCCTTCCAGCTGGCTTGCGGTAGGTCGGTGGTTCTACCCGGGTACCTCTGTGTACTCGGGGTCTTCCTCCACCTGTAATTAGCTGGACGTCGCTATATGATTGAAATATTATCACAGCGACGGTAAACCCCAATACAACAACAACAAACTAATTAATTCCAGATATACATGTACATAATTACTTCTGTGTTTAATTTATTGTTCACCGTTAATTTATTGGCCTATTTATTTAGCGGTATCAGTGTCTTGTGTGTTAGTAGGTCAGATAGATAGTTGGCTGCGTTTGCACGTTTGTAAAATTAAGGACTGATTTTTTCATCTTGTATCATTTATGCCCGAGCTTGTTTGTTTAGTTGGTTTAACGTCCCACCGACAGTATTTCAGTCACTTGGCGACGATGTCTTCTTGAGACAAAGATATTGCTGCCGCACTGTAGTATCACGCCGTAGACATGTGGCATGATACCACAACCGGTCACATTATCCTGACACCGGCCCAACCAGTCCTGGAACTATCATTATTTGCTGAGTGCCAAGCAAGGGAGCTATACCAGTACCATACTTGGGTTTGTGTGCATACGTGTGCCATGAACTATAAATGCATTTAAATACACTATAAATATGCGATTCATAAACTGTTAAGATTTTTTTTCTTTAATATCTAATTATCACTGTTCAGCTACAATCATATTAAGAAGTGATGTGATAGATATATAAGGTAATGAATGCCATGTGTGTCAATTTACATGTATATTTATGTTTTGTCTGTCGTAGCCATTTATTGACTGACGCAGTTTTTTTTCAGTTTCATTTTACAAATATTATCAAACTGGTTTGCACTGAAATATTTTGTGAATACATTTTTTCCACCAAACGTATATAATTGTTTTGAGAATCAACTTAAAATATTGCACTGGTAGATGTTAAGCGTGGATCCAGGACCGGCTAATCTGGTGCTAAGAAAATGCATGTGTGTCTATCGTGTATCTATGTGTATCTATGTGTATCTATGTGTATCTGTCGTGTATCTATGTGTATCTTTGTGTATCTATGTGTATCTATCGTGTATCTATGTGTATCTATCGTGTATCTATGTGTATCTATCGTGTATCTATGTGTATATGTGTATCTATCGTGTATCTATCTATCTATGTGTATCTATCGTGTATCTATGTGTATCTATCGTGTATCTATCTGTCTATCGTATCTATGTGTATCTATCGTGTATCTATGTGTATCTATCGTGTATCTATCGTGTATCTATCGTGTATCTATCGTGTATCTATGTGTATCTATGTGTATCTATCGTGTATCTATGTGTATCTATCGTGCTTTGATGGGCTGATATAGATTGTCTATGTTTTCTTTACCAAGACCAAGAGTTCGATTATCAGGAGTAGCATACAAAAGTATATCTTCTTTAATACATCGTATATACAAGTTTTGCAAATGGTTATAGATCTATATATCAAATGGATTTATATTTAACTCGATAATAATTCCCCACATACGATAATTGTGCTCGGAAATGATATATTTGATTTGTTGTAATCTCGTTAACCACCACCACCACCACCACCACCACCACCACCACACAACAACAACAACAACAACACATGACAGTTAATGTATTTTGATATGAATGGCTAACTTGTGTTAGAGTGACAGCAAAGTATTTGCTCATATTTTGCTGCTCTTTATATGGTAATTCTTTGTCCAAGTAAAACTGAAAAGTTTTAAACCATTTATATTTGTATGTCAATCTATGTATGCCTGTTGTTTCTTCTGTTGTACTGATTTGTGTTTTCAGATTTGTACAGAACAGTTTATATGAGTAAAGACCTGGCCAAAACATTTAAAATAATAATAAGATGTGGAAGTATAACATAAAACTATTTTTGATATTTGTCTTCAAATTTTTAATTGGCAACCATGTTTCAAAATGTCATATGTATTTAATGTATGGAATTATATTTTGACCAATGAGATTGTAGTATTTTCCAAAATTTTCGATCGGTTTAACGCGTTAATCCACTTGGTTTAATGGGTAACCTAGTATATACCACCAATCTTTGTGCGCATGCGTGTAGAGATGGACGTCAAAACATAATTCCATACATTAAGTAGGTTAATGTTTGTTATCGATAACAAACATTAACCTATACTTATTATGCACGAATTAATTAACACTGCATTAGATTATGTATACTTTGCATCTTCATGGGCCAAAAAAGCCAAATGGCTATAATGTCACATTTCTCGTTTCAGCATTACTCGTTAGTATCAACTGCATTAACGTAAAATGGTCAACAAAGGTCCAGGTTGTCATAACAACCAGCAAACTGGCAGCTTTAGTCATGATCATCGTTATAGGATTTGTATATATAGGAAAAGGTAAGTAGGATTATCTGAAAACATTCACTGAACTAAAGAACTTTTAGAAGGTACTCATAATCATTTAAGTCAAATTTGACATTCAACTTGACCTCTGTTTTCATATATTGCAGGGATGAATTAAGGTATATTTTCATCTTTAACTATTGATGGACTATGAGCGGGGATTAATCAATTAATCAGAAAACAAAAGTGTTCTTTTGAACACGTGTGCTGAAGAGTGACGGAAAAAGTGTGACTGTCAGACAGACGACGGAATGTATGTCCCTATATGTTACCTCTGCTTACAGCAGGTGTCACAAAATGGTTCACAAACATTCACTTATGTTGAACAAAGGAAAAGAAAGGTCAAGTTAAATGTCTAATACCTAATATTATGGGAGCAAACCTGACTAATTTTCAACAAAAATCGAGGAATGCGTGGACAGCGTATAAGGCAAACAAATGCCCGTGTAAAAATTCGTATAGTAGAAGTGTGACACTTATTCAATGGAAAGCGTGCAAATCATGTAACACAGCATTACCATTACACGTCTCAAGTTTGCATAAAAAATAACTCAGCCGTAAGCAACGCCAAGTAATACTTAAGACGCAATACTACAGATACGTCAATTTAGCCCGAATATTTTGCAACTCTCAGTGGACATAATTTCATAAAAAAAAATCCCCGATCCCTAATATTAGCTACGGAATAAGTACGGAATTTAACGGTCTCCGATTCGGGTGTTTTTAATGAAGAACGAAGCGTTCTAAAAATAGAATTCTAGTTCACGCGACCCTATGAAAAACAGGTGTTATGTAACTAGATTCCATTTTCTCTAAATAACTCTTTTCCGGTTAAGGAGGCAATAGGTACCTGGCACATATAGTTTGAACAAATAACTCAATTTCGCACCATGTACAGCTTATCAGGATCCTGTACGGTTACAAACGTTGATAATATTATGCACGCCCTATCTCGGTTGATTCCGGAAATCTTTGTGTTCATATTCCGGAGTTCTCCGTGAAGGCGGGTAGGAGAATTAATTTGCTACAGTCATTTAATACACCAGTTATTCTATCGACATCATTCGGGCTTATTGTTTAACATACAGAGACAATATTTTGCATATATAGTCAAAAGAAGGATTTAATTTTCATATTTTCACACATTATTTTCTGTTTTTATCGCGATGATTTTGGGTATAGTCATGATTGCAACTTTAAATACTTATGGCGAATTTCCTCATTATATTCCTCTGATAAAAATTTCATTGTTTTGAGTGGATTGCTGCGATATAGTACAAAATTATATTTGATAATTTCACAGTAAAAAATATAAAAAATTAACGCCACTCTTGAGATTACAATATTCGAAATTCACTCGATGAAATGAAATTAACTTTTCAACAGCAACAAAAATCTTCTGTATTTTTCTTAACAGATATTGTTATTTAGGAAACGATTTATGTAAACTTGTCTTGTACTTGAATATTTCGGAATATTTCAGAAAAAGGATTGCATTTCCACCTAAGTATTACTTAGCGCTTTGTTTCATTTAGGCAATGATTTATGTAAACTTAGTGATGTTCTTGAATATTTTGTAATATAGGAATGGCGGAATGCGTAAGAATTTTACATTTTTACACACACACACACACACACACACACACATTGACTTTGAGCCGTGTTTATTCGTCGTCGAAAGAAGCATCTTCAAGGACCACAATGGAAATAAAGAGTTATTTACTCTTTTTTTGTGTCGTCCTTGGTGTTGGTGTGTTTGACATGGATATAATTTATCAACATGTAACAATTTTATATGTGCTTGTTTTATAAATTGTCCATGCCAATGCATATCTGCCAAATAAAATCTATCTATCTATCTTCACGTGCAACATTGACAAAGACAAGGACGATACGTCTATGACCTGAGGCGTCAAAGTTGTTCAGTACTTGGTCGATGTACTTTGACTGCGGTGGCAGTAGTGCTAGTCCAGTCAGTCGCTGTTCGATCATTGTGTTGCGGAGGTATGTTTTTAACCTTCTAAGGCCGCTGAAAGACCTTTCAGCCAATGCTGTCGAGACAGGTATTGCCATTAGCACCTTCAAGATGGCGTGTATATTAGGAAGAAGCTGATAAGTTGCGTCAGCAGCTTCTACTACCTTTTCGTATACAGCACCTTGAGATATCTGATGCTTCCATACCTCAAGTTTTGTGTGCACTGTTTCCCCGTCAATAAATTGGAGCATACTCATGTTTGATATCCTCCATTATTTCAGGAGTAAGCTCCGATTTTGTGTGACAGTAGATATTGCGCTTTCATTCTAGGAAGAGAAATACACAGCCTGTCTTCTACTTCAGTCAGTAGATGGTCCATGAATGGAATGTACAAATTTAACCTCCAGTATTCTTTCTCAGTATCTGCTGCAATGTTGTTCCTGTGAATTTACCTAGCGTTACGACCCTCGGGCAGGTAACTGGAATGTTTTGCTGTTCAACAAGATCCACAGATTTCTGCCATATCTAATTGAAATACTCAAGGTCACCTCTTTTCGTGCTCAGGAAACCATGTAGAGATAATGCATGCTCTGAAGCTTTCACCAAGTCACAATTTGGATCTTGCATACAATCAGATAGTGGGTTCATAAGGTCAAGCAGGCCGGTGACAGTACAGAGAGCAATGACAAAGTCGAAAGACAGCATTGCGTTTTGAAAGGACGATGCTGTGGACATTGTCTTGGTATCATGTCCACTTGTAGGTCAGTCAATGTGTCTAATATTGCGGAGAGGTTTTTGTAGAAAATGGATACACTTTCCGAATGCTGGGACCATTTTGTTGGACACAAGTTTCTTCAGTTTATCTCCATTGTCACTGTGTTGCCTGTAAATACTCGTAGCAAGTCGTTTCGGCGAGTTTATTGGGAAAAACTATCCCCCACAATGTTGAACATTTACTGGACAAATGCCACTCTGCACGCATGACAAATGGTCAGGTTTAGGCGATGGTTTCGACACATTGTACATATTTGGCATTCGGATAATCCTGCGAAAACCTTGCTTGTACGCCACGAAAATCCTGCCTGACATGTTCTCAGCTCCGTCATACACTTGACCTACAATTATGTGGGTGTCGAGATTGTGCTTTCGTATCTCATCAGTCAGAAGAACATGCAACACATTGCCTGTTGTGCTTTCGGTGGCCACGAATGACAAGAACTCCTCACGAACCACGTGCAAACCCGGACTTTCACGATCAATATAGCGTTTTGCAAAAATACATATTGTTCTACATTACTTACATTTGCAGATTCATCTTCCAAAACTGTGAAAGAGTTAGCGTTTTTGCAACGCTGAATAATGGATTCTGAAATTTGTTTGCCACATAACTCTAGGCTATAAATTAGTTCTGAACTTGTGGACTCGTGTACCGAGCATGATTTGGGGCAGAATCAATGTGTTCTTTAAGAACATTGTCTGCTTTTGCGCGGAAGTTTATGAGCGCTCTAAGATTGCTTAAATTTTCATCAGATTTTCTACGCAGCGCTATATTTTGACGACCACAGAGAATTATGGCTTCAATAATAGAAGTCAATGCCTGTCTGTCTCTCTGAATGGTGTTTCTGTAGGCAGCAGAGCAAAATTCAACAACATTTTGCTCTTCCTTTCGACAAAGTCGGACAAGGTGGTCGGCCTTTGTAAGTGCGTTTGTATATTCGATTCTATGAAGGGCTGATCATGATCAGTCGTGTTTTAATTGATTATTCAAATATGAAATGTTTTTTCTTTCAGTTAAAATTGCAATATTAAATAATTAGATACGGAATTTGATTTGGTCGCAAACTTTTAATACGCACGTGCGTATTGTGCGTTATGGGCGCTTCGCCTATGCTACCTCTGAGCGGCCATATTGTTTTTTTTTTGTGGTTTTATATTTCACATGAGTTGTTAGGCTGCCAGTTTCTCTTGTACCATTGTTTGACCGCTAAGTACAGGTAAATTTAATAAAGAAATTAGGACGTTTGTAGGAGTTTCGGACCAAGGGTCCCCATTTTAAAATGTTTAAAACAAGGCGTTGTTCTACACTGAACCGAGAGTATATTTACAACGTAAAAACACTTTCTCTAATGATTGATAAATAAACACTTGTATGTCTATCGTAACCACAAACTCTTGACAGTTCAATGGGCGGAAGTAAGCTCTTGCCTCATATAAGTATATGCTATGAGTGTTATGTAAACAGAAAACTGCAGATTATATTTTAGTGTGCTCCATATATTTACGGTCATGTGTTGATTATTTGATAAAGAATTAAAAATATCTTGGCAAAATATCGCAGGCTATTTTATTTTGGAGGAATAATACATTTATACATGTATTTGGTATATGGATAAAATACGATCATTGTTTCCGCTAACTTTGTTTGGTATCATAATTTTATTTGGCCATCAATATGTTATATCAAGCATATATCATTTTATTATTAATTTTAATAAGAATTTTTAAAAATCAAATGATCACATAGAACATACATTTCAGTTTCATGCATGTATATATCTTAAATTAAATTACCTTTAAAACTAATATAATAATGTGTTGGTAATTTTGGTAGTGAACAAAAACAAAAACAACAACAAAAAAAACAAAAAAAAACAACAACATAATTTATGAAAATCGCCCAAAATGTTCTACGTCACAGATCACATACTGGAAAGTATGGACTGACTGTGTATACAGTCCAACCTGTATTAAACGGTTAGACAGGGAACAAGGGAGATAGTGACCGCTTACAGAGGAGACCGCTAAATGAAGGTTGAACATATAATAAAATGCTTTAGTGATATCAAAACGTTTAGTTCAGGTTGGCCGCTTGATACAGATGGCCGCTAGAACAAGTTTACCTGTATAATGGTTCAATGTACTCTCTAAAGGCGTGGAAAATGCGCAGTCTGTATCTAAATGAATCCGACTTACACATTGCTGGGTGCTTATCAGTGTCGTGCTCCCTACACTTCAGGCTAACACTGATTTAGAAAACAAGACATAATCTGTAGGGACTCATTATAATGATAACAGTATCCTGTCTTGGAACCATCGACCCTACTCAGTCTCAGACACGTCATTCTGTCGTTTATTGAGCCGCATTTTCAGACCTGACCACAATTGATGAGGTTTTAATATCAACCTTATTAATTGTCCCAAGGATTTTATTAGCTGAAGTGTACTGTAGTCGATAGCAAAAGAACATAATCTAATGTAATGTGGAAATTAGAAGCTTATCTTGGACTTTTATTATCTTCTGAACATGAACCACTGACGTGGATCTACGATTTTATCTGATTGGTTTTATCTTACTGTCTTTTGCTATGTAAGATCATTAAATTTCGTTGATATAAAATTTCGTTGATTATGTACCTAAGGGAATTCGTGTGTTTATTCGTGATTCTACGTTCTAGAAAACGTGATGTCTGCATAAGAGAAAAGTTATCATGGGGGGATTAATATTCGTGGATAAAACCCATTACGAAATCGACTAAAATTATACTGATTTGCATAATCACCGCAGCCAATTCACTCCGCGCAACAACAGATAGAAGGACTTACTGAAGTAAGGTCATGACCTCGTAAGGTATGAACCTTATGGATGGAACCAGGGTCACGACCATTATCCGGGATCATAACGAAACAAATCAAAGCACTGAGATACTGCTGGCGGGGTTGTGAAAAAGAGCGAGTTCAGCTAATTTACAAATAATAAGAGTTGTAGGAAAACGTGTGGATTTAGCGCCTTATGACCTTAGCCTCTGTCGAGTTCAACCCTGTTGAAACACTTGGTTTAAGGTAAAGTCCCTGTAATGGCTTCGCTACATTCCGGACATCATGGCCTTTCACAGAGATAATCAAGGTATCCTAATGCTTCATTAGGGTACCTTAGTTATCTTGGCAGAGGTTAAGTGGTCCAAGACGTAGCGGAACCATTACAGGGACTTTACCTTAAACTTGTAGCTATTTGATGTAAATCCTGCAGATAGTCTTTCAGTTCATGAAGAACTTTGATTAACGTTTAGTTTAGCAACAACAGAAAACGATTATAATATCAATAAAATATATGCGATATATCTTTATATGACCACTTGAAAATAATCTGAAAGTAAGTTTTAAGACGTTCACTTTGGCAAAATATATATTTTTAATTTCAGGAGATGTAGAAAATTTCAATGAGTCGTTTGCCGAGAGTGACTTCAGTGCCGGATCAATCGCCATTGCATTCTACTCGGGCTTCTGGGCATTCGGTGGCTGGTAGGTGTTTTCTTCCACATAGAGTCAATAACATAGGGTCACAATGGTGTTCGAGCGTCTAAAATAGGTAATTCGATGTAAGGGTGCCTTTATTTCATTGGTAACTAGATGATGGGGAATCTAGAATACACAGCACAACACACTCTATGCAACACACTCTATTGGCTCAAACATTTTTACAATGTTTCTTGTCCTTTTGAGGCAAAACAAAATGAAGACATTTGCAGAGAAACAATATAACACTGCAACACAAGTCGTTGAGTACAAAAAGCCATTACACACTTCTTGAAAATGTATATCTTGATATCTGTACTCATCTGTCGGTCAAAATTAACAAGCTAATACATAGGTTTATGATTGTATTTGATAATCTTTTCAAGTATAGACTGTCTAGAAAAAAAATGATAGCAAACACATGCAAACATTTTAATATAAAAAAACAGGTGAATAATGAGGCCATTCCCTTTACTTATTTGCAAAATAAATATATTTGGACTAATTAAAAAGCGTATTTCTAATTCCTATAACTGACATTAACAACACGCTGGTACGCCGATTTTAGAGCTTCCTACCAGAAAGTTGTGGCAAAAACAACTGGTCTTAAACAGCTTCCGGCATGTAATAAGTCCAGGAAATTGTTATTCAATCAACATAAAGTTAATACAAATGATATAAAAAAACCTTCAATATTTTTTATATATATATTTAAGCAATAACTTGTAAAACATAATTTAATCTACATTGTATGTCATTTATGAACTTTTTCAAAGTATATTAACATTATGGATATTAATGCACCCCTCCTTTCTCTATAAAGATAGTGTAATCAAATAATATGATTTCATGAAGCTTTATGAACGTATTTGATGATAAGTCAAAACTATACTACTCCAAACACTTAAACTGTTCGTTGCGAACTTTCGAATGATTTAATACAATGGCAGAAAATCTTCTCGTGAAACTTATTGCCCAAACAACCAACTCAAAGCCAGCATTGGTGGTGATTCAAAATGGTCAAAACACATCTACAAAATACACAAGAAAAGAGGATTTCACTAGGTGAACTTAAGGAAAATTTGAGTAGCAAAATTTGAGTAGTATATATACAAATCTCAGTGTAATATGTACACCATATCATGTTTTCTTTCAGTATTTGTTAGTATTCATGCATAATCGGTTTTATTAAATGAAAATTACTCTTGCGTTTATTCATGGCAGCATGAAAACAGCTATACATAAATGTAGTGTGAAACGTTTTGATTTTTTGTTACAGTTTTAACCATGATATTGATTTTTTTTCAGGAGTTATTTGAATTTCCTGACAGATGAACTTATAGAGCCACACAAGTAAGTAATGCATGGTTACACTGAACTTAAGCTCCTTCGTGGCCGTGTGGTTAAAGTTACCGACTTAACATCTCTCAGTCACTCAAAGATGTGGGTTTGAATACCAGCAGGGTCATTGGATTAATTATGCTAGGAAATCTTCGTAGGTTGGTGGTTCTACCAAGGGTATCTGTACACTCGGGAGTCCTTCGCCTTTAATAAACTGGACGTCGATGTAGGACTGAAATACAGTTGAACCTGTATTAGCGGTCACCTGTACTAAGTGGTCAACCTGCATTTAGCGGCCAATTTTAATACTACCAAACAGTAGCATTTTGTTAAATATTTAAACTTCATTTAGCGGATACCTTTGTAAAACGACCACTTTCTCTTGTTCCCTTTGACTGACCGCTTAAGACAGGTTTGACTTACTGTCGCAGCGACGGTAAACTCCAACACACCAGTAACAACACTGAACTAAATGAGGAGTGCATTTTATCTGTTTCTTAACTTAACAGATGTGAAGCACTCCTAAGGAGGTAACGTAAATGCCAGTGCAAAAAGAAAGGCAAAATCACATGTATGCGTTTGATTGCCGGAAAGAAAGAAAAGTTCCGAAACATGTGTAATATAAATATATATATACATATATCATATTTCATAAATTTGGAAGATGCCTTTTTATCGTATGTAGATATTGACAGATAATTGGTGGCACGATTCTTCAGAAAGTATTACTTTTCTATTCACATGAGTACTTGAAGGGGGGGGGGGGGGGGGGGGGGGGGAGGTACACATATATATTGCCTAAAATTTCCTTTGGAAAATAAATCAGTAAAATATGTTGTTTTATTCCCATTAGTTTGATTTATTAGTCCCCACCGGTGAAACCGGTTTGGGACTATAGGTTTGCGCGCGTCCGTCCGTCCGTCCGTCCGTCCCGCTTTCGTGTCCGCTCCATAACTTGGACATTTATGGATGGATTTCAATAAAACTTCACAGAAGTATTTCGCATAATTTAAGGGTGTGTCGCGTGCATCAACCATATCCACCCTTGAAAGGTCAAGGTCACTGGAGTTGTCTTTTGGTGTTCATAGGCTACATCTTCGTGTCCTCTCTATAACTTCCAAATTAATAAATTGATTTTCATAAAACTTTACGAAAGTCTTTATCATATCACAAGGGTGTGTCGCACACATCAACCGTATGCATGCTTTAAAGGTCAAGGTCACCGGTGTTGTTAGATATTCTCTTTGCTACATCTATGGATGGATTTTCATAAAACTTTACAAAAGTGTTTATCATTGCATGAAGACATGTTTTTGCAATAAACATTCGTCCGCTTGAAAGGTGAATGTCACAGGAGTTTTTACATTTTGTCTTTGGAATTAAGTCAATAAACAGGCGTCATTTTCATGTCCGCTCTATAACTTCCATATCTATGTTTGGATTTTCATAAAACTTTACAGAAGTGTTTGTTATGGCACAAAGATTTGTCATGTGCACCAACCATATGCGCATTTGAAAGATCAAGGTCACAAGAGTTGTTAGAAATCATCTTAAGTATTCATAGGCTGCATTTTCATAACGGCTCAATAGCTTTTTAGCTCACCTGAGCATAGCTCAGGGTGAGCTTTTGGGATACTTGATTGTCCGTCGGCCGTCGTCCGTCGTCCGTCAACAATTTGATGTTTACACACTAGAGGCCACAATTTTGATCCAATCTTCCTCAAACTTGGTCAGAATGTTTGTCTTGATGATATCTTGAACCCTTTCGAAAATGGGTCAGGTTGGATCAAAAAGTAGGTCAGTAGGTCAAATCTTAGAAAAATCTTGTCGTCCGTCAACAATTTTGATGTTTATACACTAGAGGCCACAATTTGATCCAATCTTCCTCAAACTTGGTCAGAATGTTTGTCTTGATGATATCTTGAACCCTTTCGAAAATGGGTCAGGTCAGATCAAAAAGTAGGTCAGTAGGTCAAATCTTAGAAAAATCTTGTTTACACACTAGAGGCCACAATTTTGATCCAATCTTCCTCAAAGTTGGTCAGAATATTTGTCTTGATGATATCTTGAACCCTTTCGAAAATGGGTCAGGTCGGATCAAAAAGTAGGTCAGTAGGTCAAATCTTAGAAAAATCTTGTTTACACACTAGAGGCCACAATTTTGATCCAATCTTCCTCAAAGTTGGTCAGAATATTTGTCTTGATGATATCTTGAACCCTTTCGAAAATGGGTCAGGTCGATCAAAAAGTAGGTCAGTAGGTCAAATCTTAGAAAAATCTTGTTTACACACTAGAGGCCAAAATTTTGATCCAATCTTCCTCAAACTTGGTCAGAATGTTTGTCTTGATGATATCTTGAACCCTTTCGAAAATGGGTCAGGTTGGATCAAAAAGTAGGTCAGTAGGTCAAATCTTAGAAAAATCTTGTTTACACACTAGAGGCCACAATTTTGATCCAATCTTCCTCAAAGTTGGTCAGAATGTTTGTCTTGATGATATCTTGAACCCTTTCGAAAATGGGTCAGGTTGGATCAAAAAGTAGGTCAGTAGGTCAAATCTTAGAAAAATCTTGTTTACACACTAGAGGCCACAATTTTGATCCAATCTTCCTCAAACTTGGTCAGAATGTTTGTCATGATGATATCTTTTGTGGATGGGGTCAGAAAATTCCTGAACATTGTTACACCTCATCATCTTAATTCTAAAGCAATCTGTTTTGTACAGGCAATGAATGATACTTTTCTCAGGTGAGCGATCTAGGGCCATCTTGGCCCTCTTGTTTATCTATGTTTGGATCTTCATAAATCTTCACGGATGTGTTTGTCACAACACAAAGGTGTGTCGCGCGGATCAACTATATGCACACTTGAAAGGTCAATGCAGCTCGAAGATCATAACCCATTTCCATTATTTTCTTGTTTCATTTCAATCTAGCACAAATTCTTCAATGGGGGAGGGGGGGGGGGGTTTACCGGTGGGGACTCCTGACATTGTTTGCTATACTGACAAAACATTGTTTTATACTATTCTGTTCTCGCTGACAACATGTTCTTAATGATACTGCGATGTGATACCAGGTTCATGCACATATTGTTAAATGCTAAAATATATCTCATTTTATTTCAAACTTCCGACGAAAATATGAATAATTGATTCAAACATAAGTGTACACTAAAATTTAGAAAGATTGAAAAAAACATCCTACAATTCTTTCAAGTTAATTGTTTCCCCTTTTTCCAGAAATTTACCACGGGCTATCATAATCTCTATTACCATAGTAACGCTGGTATACCTGATCGCTAACATAGCCTACTTCGCAGTTTTAACACCATCGGAGATGCTGGCATCAAGTGCCGTGGCGGTTGTAAGTAGTTCTCGGTGATATTGAAAATCGTATTCATACTCAACTCAGATTTAAGTACGATTATCATGCTCAACTAAGATTGATTGTTCAAAATGTTGTTTATGACGTCTTTTAAGCACTTTCTCAGCTTAATTAAGTTTCACACTAAATCTTTCTTAAGGTAACGTCCCTGTAATGGTTCTGCTACATTTCGGACCTCGTGGCCTTTTACGTTTCATTAGGGTATCTTGGTTATCTTGGTAGAGGTTAAGTGGTCCAAAACGTAGCGGAACGAATTACAGGGGCTTTACCTTACCCGTATTACTTATCATACTAAGGCTAAAACTCAAAGTTGAGTAGTTATTTAAGTAGCCTGAAATCATACTCAGTTATTTTTAGAGAACACGGGACCATGGTTGTTAGTCTAGCTGCACCATTTACTTAGCTCCTCACAGCAGTGGATTCGAATCTCGTGCTGGCCACTAGGCCTTTTGTCCGTAGATATAAATCTCTCAATTGCCTTGTGGCAGATTTGTGGTTCAAGCCAGAGGCCTCTGCGCACTGTTGGTCTTTGTATGTATGTAGGTAGCTGGACGTCGCTAAATGTATGAAACATTGTCGCAACGACGATGAACTCCCAAAATAAACATTCTAGAAATCGTTACATTAACAAAAGCACTTTGTAATTCAAATTGCGACAATGCATAAATGAAATGCTAGAAATGACAAGCATGAATGAAATGCCCCTTTTAACTATTCTCTACTCATTACTGATTACTGGAAGACGTTTTTGAGTTGAGAGTAAAGCTGCACACCAAGACCTATCGATCCCCGCCCCCTACTCTCTCACGTGTGTGTGTGTGTGTGTGTGTGATAGGTCTTAATGTCGAGCACTTGTGGATGGAAACAAATCTGAGTTAAAAAAAAATACTACCTCTATTTGAAAGGTCGCATACTTTAGTTAGATTGCTTACAAACATAATATAAATATCATGACATTTATAATATAAAATAAACTACATTTACATAATATTGTATCGCGGATTGTCTGTTGATTTTGCTATCATTTGCTGTGTATTTCAATGTACAGGAATCTTGCTCTTGCAGACGTTTTCTGACCAGACGATTCCCCAGGCTGCCTGGGTGACGCCCATCCTGATCGCTATCTCTGTGATGGGAAGTATCAACGGCAACTCACTCTCCATGTCAAGGTGTGACTTCCTGTCATGCGCACTGCAACAATAGTAGTAGCGACCCTGTGACTTTGGTGCACATGTGTATAATATAATTTTTTCATGCAATGTGTACCGGTATATCCCCGTGACCGTGAGGTCATGGGTACAATCCCCGGTTTCGCAATACCAAACATATAAAAAGTTTGGCTTGTAACATTCCTTTCCTGCAGTTGATCCTTGATTAATAGCTACACATTCGTAAAAATATTTGACATTTATTGATAACTATGATAAACTTTCATAACGCGTTCATGTATATGGCATTTGTTTCTTGATTTACCATTCTATTTGTACACATGCTATACATTGCAACATCAGTTACCGTGCTATTTTGCGGCACCAATGTTTACAAGTTCTAATATATTAAATTTTCATATTTTTTTTTGTAATATTCCATATTTATTTAAAGTTATGGATCATGTAAACATACACACATATGATTATTTTTTTAGTTTATACTTACTTTTTGTCCTGAGCATGACTCGAAAAATATTTTAGGTATCAACTCGAAACTTTAAAGGTGGATAAATCTTATTGAGGAGGGGTGCCGTGCACAAGAATGATAACTCTACCTTTCATAATTTTTGAGTTATTGCCCTTTTTATTTTTTAGGCTTAATTTTTGTCTGGAGCAAAACTATAAAAGTGTTTGAGATATCAACTTGAAACTTCATAGGTGAATAGTTGAGGAGGGTGCGGGCACATTTTAGTATTGCCTTTTTTTTTGGTTAATTTTGGAAAGAATGATAACTCTACCTTTCATAATGTTTGTGTTATTGCCCTTTGTTATTTTTCAGGCTAAATTTTTGTCACAGTGACCTTGACATTTTACCTGCAAACCTCGAATTAGGGGGATTAGTAGGTCTTCACATGGGTTTCATATCTATAATCACTTCAAACATCAGTCTTCATTACAAAAAAAAAATTCTTTTAAAAATGAAATATTCTACTCTTCAACACATCTTCTAAAGAGCAAGCATTCGGCGGGGGGTGGCCATGTCAACATGGTTCTTGTTCCAAATAATAAAACTAAGGTGCTTCTCAATTATGACAATTTTTTTTCACTGATTCTTTTTTGACTAATACAAACATGGTTTCTTTTTTGCTACAGGTTGTTTATGACCGGGCAGAAAACAATCATCTCCCAAAATTCATCTCAATGATCAACATCCGGTTCCTGACTCCTGCTCCCTCATTGTTGGTCATTGTAAGTATGTCTTTATAGACCATAGCTCGTGTCCCACGTGCAGATCATATTAAATTATAAAAGGTCACGACCTTTGAATCCGTCAGTCAACGAACCCACTGTGCCCTTTCTTATTTTCAGGCTTATGAACATGCATTACAATGACACAGGTGGGCGGAAAGTTTTGGGCACCGAGATCACTGAGTGACTCAGCTGAAAACAAAAGGCTCCTTTTCAGTCTCATATTAATTGCTCTGTCGTGCACATTGGTCTCTAAGTTACCAAATTTACATGTTGAGATGCTATGTTTTACCAAAATGAATAAATGACAGTCATATGTCTTGCTTTCGGGGATAGGGAGGGGAGTTTCACAAGCTCTTGTGCCTCCGGTAAATCCCCCATTGCATAATGTTATTTTTTTATATAACTCAATTTAATTAACAGGCTGGCAGCCCACTTTGCAGATATTGAATTATTTTCTCATAAGATTTAGAAATTTCCTGCCATGTTTACTTTTAGATTTCTTTATTTCTTTTACGTCGATTACGAAACAAGTTATCATATATATATATATATATATTAATCACTCTCGATGACTCTGTTGATGGCGTATGTGGTCATACCGGAGAACCCGGAGAAAAGCCACGTGTCTGGACTGGCAACCACAGTACCTCTCACGTACTTGACCAGTAATCGAACTCAGGACGCATTGGTGAGAAGCGAAGTGCGTTACCACCACGCTTTCCAGGCGCCCTTTTTAAAAAAGCAGCTTTCAAATTTGAGAAGAAGATATACAAGGATTTAGATCTAGTCGATTTTGCCTTTTCTCGGCACTACCTCCAAGTTAGAAACAAAAAAACGCATACATTGAGTGTCAAATTAAACTTCACAAGAGCAAGCGGCATTAGGTTTGAACGGAAGGAGCTATACAGGCCCATGAAAGTGGACAGAGATATTCTGAAAAAGGTTGATTGGTAAGGCTTACGTTGTTCTACTGTGAGTTGTATATAAAATGGGCGGGGATGTGGCCAAGATATAATTACTTGTATTGCATCATTTTGCAGATGGCCTTGACGATACTGATGCAGAGTTTTGAGGAGATCTTCTACCTGATCGAATTGATGGGGTTTGGCTTCTCCATGGTGCTCACCTGTGTCTTTGCCGGGCAGATCTACCTGAGATTTAAGGAGCCGGATCTACACAGGCCCATCAAGGTGAGTAGAGATATCCTGCAATAGCTGAATGCCAGAAAACTATAATTTTGGTGATATAGCGTTGTTAGGTAATAATAATAATAATAATAATAATAATAATAATAATAATAATAATAATAATCATCATCATCATCATTTTTATCATCATGGTATTCCCTACTACATTTTGTATTCCGAACCGCATGCTTAATCTGTTTATACCGACACCTTTAGATGTAGTTTTTGATAAACGGTTGTACTTGTGAATGTGATTACAGTCGCCGCCACATGGAAAAACTCGTTTAACTTCGATAAAATTTCACTGTATATCCTTGTGTTTGACTGTCATGACATTTATAAGCGAGTTCTAAGAATGGCTGACCCAGTGTCAGGATAATAATCCATGACTGGGACTCGAACCCAGACTGGCTGGCCCAGTGTCAGGAAAACAATCCATGGCTGGGATTCGAACCAATGGTGGTGCGGGGCTAACTGATTGTATTTTGGTTAACTATAAAGTATAATTACATGACTTCATACTAATCCACGTGTCCCCAGCTGCCACTCTGGCTGCCGGTGTTCCTGTTGTTCGCCAGTGTGGTGATCCTCGTGTTGACGGTCTACCAGAAGCCCCAGGAGAGCGGACTGGGTCTTTTGCTAATGGCGACCGGGGCCCCTCTTTATCTGCTAGGCGTCTATTGGGAACACAAGCCGAGAAAGATCCAGCAGATGATAGGTGAGTGAATTTCGTTAAAAAACATCTGGCATATATCTTTGATGGTTCAAATGATAATAAGATGCATGCCATGACCATTGAACTCAGTACATTGTTATCTTACATTGTTGTATTGTTTTCAAGTACATTTTCAGATAGAAAGCATGAACATATAATTAAAGAGTTTAACTTTGATGTGGATTGTAATGATTTAGCGTAGATAGACAGGTCTTTTAGTCCAGTTTTAAGTGTTTTTAAGTTGCCAAACGATCATCCATTCTAAGCTATTCGGCGACTTTCAAAACAGCCATTTTCAATTACGAAGCTACTGCAAACCAAGTACTAGCACCGTTGACGTTGATATACATCAAAATCGCAAATACAGTACAAGTAGGTCTGTTCTTAGCGCTCAGAGTAAAAGAAAGTTAGTTCCAAGGTTGTTTATCAGGTTTATGTAACCGAATGTTGTGCATGTTTACGCATAGACACCAACAAAAAAATGATGATCAGATTTGATCCCATACACTGGCATATCATTTCAGGAGGAGTAACAACTTTTCTTCAGAAAGTCTTGTACGTGTGTCCAGCAGATGTTGAACTGAAGGATCTGTAACCATGGAGTAAGAGATTGAATTAACAACACGCACCGGGCTCCAAGGGACGCAACTCTTTTGTATTCTTTTGGAAAGTGCTGTACGTCCAGTTGCTCTTTCATTGTGTTTTTTTAGCTCACCTGAGCACGTGTGCTCAGGATGAGCTTTTAGGATCGATGAATGTCCGTCGTCCGTCCGTCCGTCCGTCCGTCGTCCGTCGTCCACAATTTGTTCGTTTGCACTCTAGCATCTTCATTTTATGAGCAATTATCTTCAAACTTTAAAACAATGTTTATGACCATAAAATCTCGGCTAAGTTCGATTATGGCTGATATCGGAACATTAGGTCAGGAGTTATGCCCCTTTTAAAATTCAAAAAAGCCAGATTTCACATTGTTTGCACTCTAGCATCTTCATTTCATGAGCAATTATTTAAACTTTAAAACAATGTTTATGACCATAAAATCTCGGCCAAGTTTGATTATGGCTGATATCGGAACATTAGGTCAGGAGTTATGCCCCTTTTAAAATTCAAAAAAGCCAGATTTCACATTGTTTGCACTCTAGCATCTTCATTTCATGAGCAATTATCTTCAAACTTTATATCAATGTTTATGACCATAAAATCTCGGCCAAGTTCGATTATGGCTGATATCGGAACATTAGGTCAGGAGTTAAGCCCCTTTTAAAATTCAAAAAAGCCAGATTTCACATTGTTTGCACTCTAGCATCTTCATTTCATGAGCAATTATCTTCAAACTTTATATCAATGTTTATGACCAGGCCAAGTTCGATTATGGCTGATATCTGAAATTAGGTCAGGAGTTAGCCCCTTTTAAAATTAAAAAAGCCAGATTTCACATTGTTTGCACTCTAGCATCTTCATTTCATGAGCAATCGTCTTCAAACTTTATGGCAATGCTTATGACCATAAGGTCTCGATTGAGTATGATTATGGCTATTCATCAATTAGGTCAGGAGTTATGCCCCTTTTAATATTCAAAAAATGCCATATTTCAATTGTTTACACTCTAGCATCTTCATCTTTTGAGCAATCTCTTCAAACTTTATGGCAATGCTTATGACCATAAGGTCTCGATTGAGTATGATTATGACTGAGATCAGTTGATTAGGTCAGGAGTTAAGCCCCTTTTAATATAAAAAAATGCCAGAAATCACTTTGTTTACACTCTAGCATCTTCATCTTTTGAGCAATCATCTTCAAACTTTATGCAATGCTTATGACCATAAGGTCTCGATTGAGTTTGATTATGACTGAGATCGTATTGGTCAGGAGTTAGCCCCTTTTAATACAAAAAATGCAAGATTTCACTTTGTTTATTCTCTACCAACTTCATTTTTTTAACAATCATTTTTAAACTTTAAGACAATGTTTATGCCCATAATCTCACAATCGGGTTCAATTATAACTGATATTGACTTGTAAATTTAGGAGTTATGCCCATTTCACCATAAAAAAAGCCAGATTTCACTTTTACACTCAAGCATCTTTATTTCTTAAGCAATCATCTTTCTCAGGTGAGCGACCAAGGGCCATCTTGGCCCTCTTGTTTTGAGACCTCAAGGCAAAGATCTGTATCGGGAATCCAAGTGGCGACGATGAATTTGAACAGTGATTGATAGATAAGTTTTGCTACATTATGCTATGGGAACTTCTTACTTAAAGACCTAGCTATCTGAACCAGTTTGATTAGTTGATGCCAATATCGTCTGCATTTTAAGTAGAATGGTAGTGGAAAGCCCACAGTTTAATATTCTTGTGTTAAAACTATCATCAAAGGTATATTTGTCAAAGTTTGAAGAACCTATATGTCTTATTTTTGTGTTTCATGAAAATTAGGCTAAATTCCGTTAAAAAAGCAGTGTTAGTTAATTAAAAAAGAAAAAAAACGTGGTGTGGTATGTTATTTTTTACATTTTCAGAAAGCCTATATGTAAGTGGATTGACTCTGATAAAAAACCCTGAGGAAATCCGTTCGTAGAAGTTTTTTATTAAGAAAATATATATGAATTTTCGTAGTTTTCAGGAAGTTTTTGCATACATTACCAGTATTCATATCGTATTTTCACATGCAATTTAGAATACATATTTAAGTTACAAATCGCGATAAAATATTTTGAAAATAACATTTTAATATGCTCTTACAGTACTTAGAAATGAAGTCTTCCTTATATTAAATGCATTGAACTATTTTCAATGATATGTAACCAGACAAATCATCCATCATCCTCCACCCTCATCATCACTTTTTACACCATTACTATCATCATCTGCATTTATATACAAAGTGATTTCTATTAAGAGCTTAAATCTTTTTTATCACCATTATATAGAACATTGATATTTTATTTCAGAAGGCATCGTGTAAAGAAGTTTTACTTACGATGTTTGTAAACTTACTGAGTTACTTTCTATGACAAAAACATATAATAGTGATATTCTTCCATTTATTTTAATCTCCAAATCAAACATGGCGACTCCCTATTTTTAATTCAAACTCTGTCCTCTTTAAAAAAAATGCTCAAACGCCTTCAAGTCTGAACTTAAGATGCTTTGTGGATGCGATTCCAGACAATGAAGTGGGTGACCTAGAATAAGTATTGCATAAGTGTTACATACGGTAATGGCCTTGAAATTCATAAATCCGGAGACGAGAAAATGACCATTATGCTAATTGCGTTCACACTTTTATTCGCTGGTGGTTGATTTGCGTCATAACTTTCATGTGTGGAGACTGCAATTACCTGGACTAGACAGAAAACTGAATTTATGATTCGTTGATGTGAGGAAAGTGCCAGGATTTCGTAACTGCACTCATTAATGTGTGACATTCACCTGCTATGATGGTAGATAAACATTTGTATTTATGATCATAGTGTTGTTATGAAATGCTGGCCTTTTGCTTGCAGGCTGTCTTTTTTAGATCTTGTTATCTGTGAATCTTAAATTTTGTGATTCGTTTTCCCTATGTAAAAACACTGAAATAAAGCAAAAATCGTAAACGTATGAGACTTATTGTATTAAAACACATTAACAGAAAATGAATTCCGGTCTCATGTCTGAAATGAAATTAAACCTCTTTAGCGATTACTGTCTTCGGTGACTAAGTTGATAGATCGTCCGTCCCTGAATCCGGGGGTCATGGGTTCGATCCACTCATTCATTATTAGTACTGATATAACCATATTGCTCGGTGTTCATCATATAAGGAAAGTTGTATATATCCTTTGCGCACCGGGCAAATCTTTACAGCGAATGCTTGTAGCGTATTGAAACGGTCTTAGAAACGAGCCAATCTAAAGCGATTGCCTGTTATGAGACAGCTTCATTTTTGCAGGTTTAAAATCGGACGCGAGATTTGGCGTTGTTTTAGGAAAACGTATACGTTAAAGGCATTCACTGTAAAGATTAGTCCGTTTCTGAGGCAACGATTTTTTTACTGGTTTCACAACGTTACAGGTGCGCAAAGGTATATAACTGATCACGCCGCAGAGAGGCAGCATTAGTGTTGGGAATCAGTCCAAAAAGAAAATAGTCGATTTAATAAGCCCAACCTTTTGACTGATTAATGATAATCTGTGACTTTAATGCTTGCAAACTGTTTTTTCATATACAGAATTCAAAGCTTGTGTAACTTATGATAAATATCAAAACATTACAATAAAAATTGAATGCATTTGTTATTATTTGTACTATTTGATTATATTAACATTTTACAAGTCATAATATCGCTGTAGCAATGCAGACCAGAGACGGTGTCGAACTATACAATCAGAAATTAGCTTACAATTATGGAGGCTATTCGTTGCCAAAAATCCAGCCTTGTTGATCTGAGTTGAACAGTTTATTTTCCGACAAAATACACAATTCATTTGAATTTCTTAGTTTTTAAACTCCAGAGATACATTCTTGGGCTGAATTTGCCGATGTAACATTGTAAATACGTATTTCAACAAAATGCATTTTGATAAACTACAAAACGCCTTCTTACTTTAATGCTCGCAACTTTACATTGTCCGACCATCATGATTCGGCTCAGCTTTTAGGTTTACACGTTTGCAATGTTGATAAATAAGCTCCGTCCATTTCCCCGCCCACTACATCATCGTAAATAAACGTAACTGTCCGCTCACTTTCGGTATTTTCCGACAACGACTGGCAAATCTCCACGCAGTTATCTCCCATGTACGAATAAGGGAAGTGTTGCAGCGTGTAGGTCTACACATTCAAGGTAAATGCATTATAAGAATTAAACAGTATCACAATTATTTACTAAGCAGCATGTGTTTCAGTTGCATGAGTGCCATTGTATGCAGGTATTGAATCAACATCAGAAGATATAAAAAAGATTAGTTTTTGAAACGTACCCAACCTACATTGTAAAGCCAGCAATATAAGCGCAGCATGGCGTAAATTTATATTTAGATTTTTATATCCCTGGCCAGGATTTTAACTTTGATGTTTTTTTAGTCGAGCCACCAAAGTCACATGATATGAGAACCCACTTCACCACAATTGAGCTTATTTCAAAATTTAATATTTAGCCACTGCCATTACTGGTGTTGTGAATTCGCGCACAATGCCACTTTCATAAAAAAAGTCGATTTTTTTATTCACAATTTTCAGAAAAACAATGCATAATTTTCACAAACAGAGCTGAGGTGTACCGGGCTCAATTTTTTGAATAACAATTCAAGAACACATCCAAAATTAAGGTGCCTTAAGTAGTCAATATTGACTGTTGGCAGTATAAAGTTCAAGTTGAAGTATTCATTATGTCTTTAATCAGGAGATGTTCTATAAAGATATAAGATATCTCCTGCTTTAATAAAGATTGATCCTTTGCTTGTCACCTAGTATATTAATGTTTGAAATGCAAAAAAGGTGTCTGACTTCCAATATTATTTTGAATCTCTGTGTTTGTTCATATACAAACCTGCAGATTGATTAATTTCTTTAAGAAAATACACAAAAGTTACATGCCATCAACTGTCTGTGTCTTAATCCAACTCTTAATGTGTTTTTTTTCCAGACAGTAAAAATTACTGCTTGATTATAAATCAAGATTTTTTATGCAAAACAAATATATTTATAGAAGGAATAAGTCAAATTGATATTTAAGGTTCAGTTAAGTTGCTGCTTTACTATTATCCAATTTTCAAGTCAAAACAGATGGAAGATTTGCTACAGATAGATCTATACAATAATTTTTACAGGTCAAATTCTGGCTGCTGTCTTTCCCAGTAATATTAAGTAACAATTAATTACTTTATCACAAATATAACCTTAATACTAGGGTATGACTGGATAAGAAAAAAGAGAAAAAAATATATGCAGTTTCTAATGTAAAGCTTTCATTTCTTAATATTCACTTATAACGTTAGTAAAATTAAAACTAAAATTATGAAGCTTAAATGTGTGTACATAGCAACTTCCCTTTCATAGATCTACATAACATTTTTTCAACCATATTTTTTTTTCGTTTTCATTTTACCATGTTTATATTAAAAGAGTCCAAAAGTAAGTATAATGATTAAACATTGATGTATGTAAAATTATTGTATCTACAAAGTATCATTTTCAGACTCAGGTAAATACGAAATCTTTCTGTACTTACCGATTTATCATGGTATAAGAGTTACCTCTCTTTATTTTCCGCTCGTGAAATTTGGCTCCGCCTTTAAATCTTCGCCTATTTCCGTGATACTGCCATATATGGAAGTTGCAAAATCGTCTACAAATGTTAATCGCGTAGAAATGTAAAAGTCAAGTTTGCAGTTGTAAACCTGAGAGTGTTATCTGATGCGGCTCCATTCTCGAACGTCGTGATGTACGGCGTAAAACGTGTCGTGTATGTCGTTGTACATTTCGTAAATTTGAGTTTGAAAAATTGTATATATTATTTGCATTTTATCTTAGCTGCATGTTCCCAAATTACATTCTAGAAGTAAAAACGTTACTAGTTAAATCGAGATAATCAAAACGCACAACACGAGCACAATATGTACCTCTCGGATAAACGTTTATACTTTTACAAATCTGTTTAGTTGAACCGAAGTATAAATTGTCATGATTACAAGGCTGGATTTTTGGCAACGAATAGCCTCCATATACAATCACATTGTTACCGACCAAAAACCGTTAATCTGTCCATAGTCACAAAATGCGTAATTCGTTGAACGAATTCAAGAAATCATCGTCATCCTTTGAAAATTGGTAGATTTTCATAGAATTGGTCTTATTTTGCGTTAAAGGGGTGAATAAAAAAATACAGGGACAAAGATCACTCCCATGCCTAAGGAATCGTCATAAACAGTTCGCTAATTCAAAAACGCTTTTGGTAAGAAGAGATCTGACTGACGGAATCTCGTCAATCTCTTCCGTATATTACTATATAAAAAAACACCTAACGCCACAATATCACTATTAAATTGTATGTAAAAAGAATATTTAAAGAAGATCAATAGAAAATTCCACTTTTTCCACACTTTGGTCTGTTTTCATGTAACAAGTTATTAGCACCAAGCCATTTTTGCAGCCGTGTATCTAAAATAATAGATAATATTTTTGAAAACACACTAGTCATTTGAATGACCTGTCTTAGGAATATAAATAATAACCCCCTTTGTCCAGTTATCAGGAAATTTAAAAAATATCGGAGCGAGTTCATCTTTACAATGTATAAATATATCTGGCAACTGTACCTTTTTCCAGTCACAAGACGCTTTGTCTGTTCATGCAATTAAAGCAGTGTATTCATTTATAAGTTATTTAACAATGTATCTTTTAGTATATCAGATTTAAATTATTATTGTCGGCCCAGGGCGGCGATGTTATACTATCGGGCAAGAAAGCAACGCTTTACTCCCGCACCACTGACGTAATAGTTAAGCAGGTTCCTTCTCAGTCGGTCACAGAAAGACGAAAAGTTAAGTTTACGGAACAAGCTCCGGGAAACTGCTTTGAACGCTGGGAAATCAGGACTGGTTAATAGGCTACCGGAAGTAAATACATGTTGCCAAACGTTGATAGACTGCATAATTGTTGGAGTACGCCCCTTTGTTGTTGCCATGTTTTTTTGTTTTTTTTTTTCGTTGTTGATGTTGAACCAAACAGATTGATCTGTCATTATATGAGATAAATTGTCATACAATTTAACTATTGGAACTTGGTTCTTTTCGTCGTTGATTGATACGGAACCAAACATGATAATATTTCCCAGCTATGAAACTCAAATGCAAGTGCTTCGACATGTGATTTCCCATTACGCCACAGTGTAACTAAATCTGTTCACTCAAGATTAACGGCGATTTTTAGCATTCTTGGAAATGATACTATGGTTTCTCCAATACTAAATTACGGATCAGATTTTTTTTTGATTTCATAGCGGACCTGACACCCGAGAAGGTGCACTGAAAGAATTTGTAGCAAATTCTTGGTGTCCGTCCACAAAATATTTATAGTTTAGTATACGGAGAGTTTGGTAGGTTCCCTATGATTACTATTCGAAAAGCATTCGGGATCTTCCTCCACCTGGAATTTGCTGGACGTCGCTATATGACTGGAATACTGTCGAAGCGACGGTAAACTCAAATAGTCTAGTCAATAACATATTTTGTCCTTCACTTGACTTGATAAAAATATCTGACACAGTGCAAGTTCGAACCTCATTTTATTTAGATCTTATTGTATTTTTCATGAATTTCGTTCTATATTGTTTTGTATTGACATTATAATTTCATGTTCTTTTTTCTTTTTCTCGTTTGAATAATTTGTAAAGTAAACAGTTTCAAGTTTTTAAGTTTATTATCAATGTATTTACAATACAGAACAGATTACAAATGAAATAGACTGAAATAGTCCATGATCATTTTCAAATAAATACATGTATACATCAGCATTACAGAACATAGTATACTAGCCCGTGAACAATCCATGTATATAAAATGCAAACACATCTTAACATTAACAAATTAAGCATGTACGTTATTTTTGGATTAAAAATCAATATAAATAGCATAAATTCCCATTTAGGTCTGAAACCTTTTTTTATTCTAAAACCACTACGTCATCAAGGTTGCTTCTAAACATCGTAAACAATTAGATTCTGTTTAATACTTAAGTTTCAAAACAGCTATATTTTGTCGCGGTTTCCGATTTCATGGCTTGTCACCCTTACTTAAAATAATGGCATAAACTGTTCCTTTGATATTAAATGCAGCAAGTATTCTGGCCTAAGCCGTGGGATACTTCACCGATTGACCATTATTCACCTTTACTCAGTATTACTTATACGCAATAGAACGTAACAATGTATCACTCATGGTGCATTGTAAGAAATAGGCGTGTAACTGATGTATTGGCGTTTAAGGACGGGCATTTTTAACTTTTGCAAAAATAATCTTAGTTATGTATCTAGCACATGAATCTTTAAAATTTAGTCTTCCCTTAAAGACTCTCTCTTTAACTAAATGAAAGTTTAAAAACGAGACTAAGATTGAACTTATTTGACCATGACATAACGATAACAAAAATATTCATAATATGTATATACAGACAACATTTGATCATCATTCAAAATAATTTGAACACTTAAACATATAGAAATAAATTTTGCATTGATTAACTGTAAAACAAAAATGGAACATACATGTACAGTAAAATGCGCGCGCAGTACGATGTTCCGAGTATACCTATTTAAAAATTTTCAATTTCAAATTAAAAGCATTCTTTTCAAAATATTTTGAGCGTCTTTTAAATATGGTGTTAAGCGGCTGAATATTCGAGAAAATTTTCAATCTCATTAAAATCATATCCTAATTTGCGCTCCTCTACTATCAGCGATTAGGATCTGACAACATCGCATTAGGGGTCACGTCAGATTGACCTTTAAGGTAATTTATATGCATAAATAAGTGCTCGATTTTAAACCATTTAAAATGCGCTTTTCAATCTGACTTTGTTAAGATATTTGTCACAGGGTGAGAAAAACGTGCAGCTTGACCTGGACTCGGACCCGGGGCCTTTTGCTGACAGGGCGAATGCTCTACCGAAGAACTACTGCTCTGAGCTAGTCATTTGAAACCTTTTGCCGCACGTTTCGGGAATATAAGAAATATTATATATGTAAGAGATTTCGAGCAGAGCAGAGCAGATTTACAGCATATCAAAGACGTTTTAGTAAGATAATCTATGGCCGATGTTACATTTATTTCTAGACAGATATTTTTTTAAAAGTATTTTGACCAACTAGTGATATTGTCACATATCTCACATTTCAACTTTTCAATGCAGTATTTCCTACACTGCAAGTTGAAAATCAGCCATTATTATTAATCAAGCATGATAAACAAGCATGAAGAGGTACATATTATATTTTATGACATCTTTACAAAAAATAGGTTATAATATACATGTATTTAATTTAATAAAAAAGAAAATCTCTGTACAGAAAAAAACAAATAAAAAAACAGCAAAAAAGTATAAGTCTTTCAAGTTCTTTCTCATACTGTTATTCATGTCAAATGGTAAATAATGCTTGTTTTGTATGGTATTATTCAATTTTATGACTTATTCACTTTACACCTTACAAAATACACTATACAACTTATGATATGATATTTTTAGATTGAGCTATTAATATGTTGCTATCAGTGTTTTGCTGCCTTGTTTCTTCATAAACATTTAGTAAGTAAACATTGATGTTCTAAATAAAGCTGTTTCAAAGAAAGGATAATAGGGAAAGATTCAAGTAATTTTATATGTAAGTCACAGTTTACAGCATTTCAAAATAGAAGAGAAAACTCCAACACCAACAATAATATAGCAAACAACAACAACAACAACAACAACAACAACAACAACAACAAAACAACAACAAAATATTTGCGCTAGAACTATTCGCTAAAGGGTATTAAATTTAACATTAATAATTACTAAACTACTTAATGGAAACTGATAACTATCATAAAACTATACGTTTTGGCAAAGTTATTAGAATAACAATATGTGTTCGTAAAACACTATGCCCCCGTCTGAGTGGGACAAATGTCAAATAAATGATGTTAATTGAATACATTCATGAGTGGAGTATGTATGTCAAACATATAGACTTCATAAAAAATCATTAAAAAATAAAGGGAGATAATTAAAAAAACAGACAGATTTTTGTTTTGTACTCATTATACTTCTGCTATTCACTGCCTATTCATATTTTAAGTTTGAAATCAATACTTTGAATAGTTCAGGACAAAAAATGATATAAAATAAATAAAGGGAGATAATACAAAAATTGGACCAGGGAGAGTTATGATTCTTAGTAACTGCACAGCTCCAACTTGCAGTCATATTATGTTTTCAGTTTCAAGTCCTTACCTTGTTTTGTTAATGAGTTTTGCTCCCGACAAAAAAAAAATAAATATTAAAAATGGGAGATAATCCAAAAAAAAAAAACGGACTTGGTTGGATTATGGTTCTTGGTCACTGCACTTTTCCTAGTTGCCATCTACTTATGTATAAAGTTTCAAGTCAATACCTTGTATAGTTTTCAAGTATAAAGTAAATAAGTTATTATCTGGACAGAAACTCATCGTAAAATTAAATGATGGTAGACATTTCAAAAAGTAATCAAGGTAGAGTTACAGTTTTTGGTTATTGCACTTCCCAATCTCACCATCTATTTATAATTTAAGTTTCCAGTCAATACCTTGAATAGTTTATAAGTTATGCTCACGACGAAAATTGAAAACTAAAAACTAAAAGGGACATAATTAAAAAAAAGTTAAAGAGTTATCATTTTTAGTCACAGATCTCGGGGGCATAAAAACACTTCATATACCTTTCTTTGTCTTTAATATTGTGACGCAATTGTGATGGTCAAAGAAAATGTCAGTATAATTATATTACTATCATTGACACACAGAGAGAATATTTCATGCATGTTTCTTTCAAAACAATTTCCACATATACATGCATTATATTCCTCCCACCCTCAGTTCTTCTTTTGTTCCAGTGCTGTAGTTTATCTTCTCGCTATACAACGACACAGAAACATATTTGTCAGGAGGTCCTTCATAGCGTCCCGAATTTCCTTGATTCTCACCGAGTACAGTATAGGGTTGACGGCGCTGTTGCTGAGAAGGAAAAACGAGGCAAATAAGCTAATTTCTCCACTTACACGTTCAGGATACCAGAGAATGTTGATGGACAATATTACCAGATATGGTAATACGGCCAGGTTGAGAGAAACCACGACGAGACCTATCGTTTTCATAACGGTGACAGCCCGCTCGTGTTGCTTCATTTGCATCTCATTGCTTTTCTGTGAAAAACGGGAGTTGTTGGTCTGATTCGATGCACTGCTTACAGGTGGCATATACGATTCATTGCTCGTAGTTGACCGGTTTAAAACATTGTTTAGAGGTGGTTGGTTTGATACATTGTCCAGAGTTGGCCGGTTTGAAACATTGTCCAGAGGAGGTAGGTTTGATACATTGTCCAGAGGTGACCTGTTTGATACATTGTCCAGAGGTGGCCGGCTGAATCTGTTGTTTACAGCTGACTGGTTGGATCCAATGTTCAGAGTTTCAACTTGAATATCAGTAACACAAGGATTAACGTTTATGTCAAAGTCCTTCCTGTTCCCCTCTGGTCCTCTTTTTTTGTTCGATCCACCCTGGACTGGACGTGGTGCCACTTTCAGATGGGTTTGAAACAAAAACAAGCAGAGTTTGGTGTACAAAGCTGTTGTCATTGCAGTTGGTATTGCAAGGACAGAGAGCATGTAAATTTTCAAGATATATTCGTTTTCAGAAAATAAATTCCCCCACGAGCAATAGTATATGTAAGTTTTAAATTTGCCCCAAATGATGTAAGGGAAAACACATATAAAGAGCGAGGACGCAAAGGTCAGTAACGTGTATATGGTAATGCGAAGTGCTCCCTGTTCAGAAGCTGGATGCTTATTCCTCACTATGATTAGACGAACTACGCAAATTCGGAACACATTTATCGATGTTGCGATCTGGGACGACATACACAGTGTCTGTGAAATAAGACAATGTCGAAAATCTACTGGTCGTCGAGAAATGGTAAACATTAAATTCAGTGCTGACAATCCAACAATCAAGTCAACGATAATAATGCTGAGGATGTTTCTGGTATGACTTGTCCAGGTTTTCTTTCGGTTGATGAAGAAACACACCAAATACAAACCGTTGACGACCACAATTCCAAAACTGCAAATCCAGCAGAGCAGTGCACCCACAATGTAAACAATACTTGCCTTCGTCGCAATGTGAGAAGCGTTTGATGAAAGAGAGCTGTTTCCAGTCCCAAAAGAATCATTGGAAGAATTGTTTAAAAACTCCATGTTGCTTAGACTGATATAATGACACTCTTCAAATTAGCAGTATTTTTTTCATCCACCATGCACCTTTTAATTTACTTACAAATCAAGAAATAATACGCAGGGAGATGCGATTGTTCGTAAAGTCAGTTGCTGTTTCCAATTTACTTTGTCATACAACGCATCGCTGCTTCTCTTAGAATCACATGATTCCTTTCTGTGAGTTTTATTGGATAGCCCCTCTCTCTGTTAACTAGTCTCAGTATTGAGAAATTGTTTCATAATCAGCTGTATATCATGACTGGCCACGGACTGATACCATTATGGTTATTGGAAATATCATGTCAAACGATGCTATGGTTTATATCAAATATCAAATATAATATATGATTGCAGCAAAATGAGCAGTAAATCATCCGTACGTGATTAAACTATACTGTTCAAAATTTGCTAGGCACCAATAGTATACTCAGCATAAAGAAACTTTTCAATCCTTTACTTGGAAGTATTATTTTTGTGCTAAAATTGACAAATTTTGTTATTTAAAGGTAATGAGTCTTTAGATCATTTATTATAGCAGTTTTTTTTGTAGTTGAGTCTTTTAATTTACGAATCAAGATTGTCAAAATAAATCACAGATGATAAGTTACAATTCCGCAATAACATTTTAAGTTGAAAATACAACTCTGTATTTTAGATAATATTGAAATTTCAATAAGGAATTAAAATTTTGTAATGTTTATTTTTTTGTAAAAAATTCTTGCGTATTCCTTTTTTTTTTTTTTTTTTTTGTTGTTGTTGTTTTGAAATCTCAAAATTAAGATTTTTATACGTTGAGATGTTTGCATTAAATCAAAGGTTTGGGTATGTAAAGGATGGTTGTGAAATTTTAAGAGATACGGACAAATATAACAGAAATTAAGGCCATTTCAATTTCACAGTGACACATGATATGTGTGCTTAAATTTTTCATATCAAATTTTAAAGGAGCTTGTGAAATCATAATATAAATATCATATGACCTATACTGACAGTAAATCGCGATTATAACAAAAAACAGACAAGAATGCGAACGAATTACTTTTGTAATCTAACACCAAAAAATAAATATAACGATTTCACGTGTGTATTTCTCATACATTTTCAGTACCCTATGAATGAAGTTGATTGAAATACATAATGTTCGAGTTCAACATACTATTCATATATATATATATATATATATATATATATATATATATATATATATATATATATGTATATATATAGAATACACGCGCGTGACGCGGAGTGATGTAATTAGGCCTAAAAGTTATATGTAACGTGTTAAATATAAAAAAAATATGTGATGGTTATACGAAACCTGAAACAGCTGTTTGGACATAATGTCATATGATAAATAAGAATATTGTGTATGTCAGTTACAGATATATACCTTTACACGCACGTGACAACGAACACAGTCATGTGATATTGTAAAAGATGAAATCGAAAAAGAATATACTGAATTTATCCCAATATTCATTCCAGTGTGAAATATCATCCTCAGTTATCACCATCATCTGTAATGACATTGAAACTAATCGGAACATCTCGGTGATAAATGATAAAAAAAGACGGTATTACCCGAGATAATTACTCCAATTGAGAGGAAAGGCAGTTTTCACTTTAATATTTGAACATAGTTTATTCTATGTTCTAATATTATATGCGGGTAAAGATCCATTATTCGGAATTCTTATATGTTTGTTTACATTATAATACATTCTATATGTACGTGTTTCCATCCTCCCTTATTTATATGAAACATATACTCAATGACCTTTTTCAACGCATCACCTTGAAAAATGTCGACTACTTTATTTCGTTTTTTCCAAACGAATTTAAATTATTTAGAAATGTATTGAGGCATATTCAGTGAAAGATTGGTGCATGTTTTATGTCCTACTTTAATTATATCACTAAAGAAACGAGTTTATAGGAGGTGTCACCTTGTGTAAAAAATGACTCATAAAATATCGAAGTTTTATGCAAATAGAGTTTTTCAAGTCCTCATGTATATATTTTTAACAGAAAAACATGTCAAGTTCATTTATTGAATATACTGTATTGAATCAAGAGAGAGAGAGATAGAGAGAGAGAGAGGCATTAAAAAATAAAGCATCTGACATGTGTAAGTCACAGACTGATAAATTTTATTTAGCAATCCATGTATTTTATTCAAGTAAAATAATACCCTTTATTGAGACACAGCATGATTTTACGAATGACCAAAATAAACTCTCGTCTTTAAGGGCGTATTTCAAAATAGCACCATTTTACTGTATAGATAAAGAAGGAAAATCAAAACTAGTGAACAATTTTTTTAAAACTTGACATGATTATAGAGAATCACACTAGAAACAAATTTATGGAATAAAAAATGTGGGTATCCGTGCTACTTTTTGAGTTATCTGCCCCCGAATATGAGTTTTGGCTCTTTTCTGTCATTTCCAAGGGCAGATAACTCAAAATAAAGCCTATCGATACCTTATTTTATTTCACATTATTGTTTGTTGTTTCAGTTTTAGTCATTATGCAAATTTTAAAACAATTTCATCCAACTGATTTCTGACAATGTTTCAGCAAATAACTATACTGCGTTTTTCTTTAGAAAATTAAGAATATTTCTTATATGTTCACGTTTGTGACTTAAGTATAAAAACTGTTGCATAGAATTTCAACAACTTTTACACAGTGAAAGGGGATAATGTTCCAAACATCGAGTTGAAATCAAATGAGATGTTTTTAGCCCATAATATTGATTAATTGCCCTGAAAATGACAAAAAAAAAAAAAAGTATCCCATGTATAAAAAAGTGATTATTTTTTTTAAACACACACACGCGAGAATTTGGAGAGATTCAAGTATGTTATTTTTAGTTTTTAGTTAGTCGCAGTTTTAAATACATGACTGCAATTTTTACAAAGAACTGAAAAAACAAAAACAATAACAAACTCTTCAATAAACATTATACTTCACTCGCTAAAACTCTCTTAATCTTTTAACATAGCATAACAATACATAAAATTGACTATGCTGCATTATAAATACTGATGTTAAAAACAAACTTACTGGTAAAATAAATGAAATAAAAACAACCTTAGGCCTTACCGTTACTATACTGAAACATTTCTGATAGGCAGTACACTAAATGGCCAAAGCAAAAAGATAAAATGTGTTTTTGGCAGCATATTTTTGGATATAATATTCAGTAAGGTGTGAAAATGATAGGGACCACTTTGATGTTACCATTTAGGTGGAAATTGACAAGCATTTTTTTCAATATAGGGGAATATATATATATATATATATATCTGGCAGAGGAGTGCAAATTTGAAGAAATATATAATGTTGAATTCATTCGATTTCTTTACTGTGCCAGTCTAATAGTATATCACTAATGTTTGGGAAATACTAAATACTAAATAAAATGCATAATTAAAGACTATGCAATATAATAGATCACTTGGTATAAAAGAACCACTTGCTCGGCGTCAGTGTACAATATCCACGTTACTCGTGGGGTAACTGTTTAACTGTAAAAAAAATGTCAAATATTGATTTAAACTTACACAAACAGAACACATGGTACAAGCTATATGGTTGGTAAAATGAACCGGATATCAGAGGTAAAAGTGTGTTAGATCGCTTGCTTTAAGCAATGTATTAATGTTGATCCAGTCTCAGTAAATATAAATTTGTATATTCTTTGGGAAAAAAAAGTATTGTTTTGTATAAAAATGGTATAAGGATTTGTCAATAAGTAGTGTATTATATACACATCAATAGTTTAATTTTTTTTATACTTTTGATAATTTTCTTAATATAGTTCCTCTTAAGCTCAGAGGCTTCCTCAATAAGTTGCGATTAACGTCACATGACATACGAGTCGGTGGGGTAGAAATAAAAATGACAGAAATCTTAGATTGATAAGAATGACATTTCTCTGTTACCTTATGAATATTCATGTATAAATCTATGACTTTATGAATATTAATGTACAGATCTTTAAAGGGCACATGATACAATGGATTTTCACTGCCACTGGGAGTGTGAAGAATCTCAGCTTCAGTATTATCAAACTCCACACAGTGATCTCCTTTTCACGCTCACTTAGCATAAAGAATTCCGGGGGCCGCCGTGGCCGAGCGGTTACAGTCGTGGACTACAAATCTCTCAGCCCCTCACCACTGTGAGTTCGAATCCCGGTAGGGACTTCGGATTTTTCATGTGAGGAAGCCTTCCAGCTGACTTGCGGTAGGTCGGTGGTTCTACCCGGGTACCTCTGTGTACTCGGGGTCTTCCTCCACCTGTAATTAGCTGGACGTCGCTATATGATTGAAATACTATCGCAGTGACGGTAAACCCCAATACAACAACAACAACAACAAAATGAATTCCGAAGAATGAAGGGGAGATAACTGCGTGGAGATTGCAATATCATATGGGCAAAACTGGCAGGTATAGGAGATGTCTGATCTGGGTCTATTCTGTTTGCCAATGTCTTAAAACAAGTCTATCTGAAGTAAACGGTTAAAGATAGGTATTGTTTCATTTTTATTTTCACAACCAATTACGAAATCAGAAAAGGTAAAACCACTTTTTTATTTTTTTATTTTACGAGATGTTAAATTCCGATGAAAAGGACATATTGGTGCTTTCGAATATTGTAAAATACTCGTATTTCTAATCTAGCACTAAAAGTCCATCCATTGAATTATCTAAAAATATATTATAATATATTAGATAGTTGTGTTTAGTGTGGTCCAGTTATAAAAAATAAATAAAAATATTTTATTCAAATACACGATTCTGGCATGTTTCTATGTTAAGTAAAACCTTGAATGTATCCTTGAGGACAGGTATCGATTGTGGTTGATGATGATAATGATGATTGCTATTATGTAGCAATGTACAATGAACGCGTTGAGGAAAAAAATGCTATGTTGTATAAACCAATTAACTAAACAAAAAGTCACGTGTTTTGGCATGCTCCGTGCGTTAATAAATACTACTCTAAGACCAATTATACCAGAAACCAAAAACAGCATCACACACTAGGTTCAAAGTGTAATAGAGATGATAGCTAATTAACGTAGAAATCCACATATCCAATGTATTAGTGTAAATGTTTCATTATTTCCGTGGCTGTTGTGATTTTCTTTTTTTGTGGACGTAACCCGAAATATATTGCTTTCATTGATTTTTATTGTGAGTAACTAAGAAGCTGTAATTGCAATGTTTTACTATGTATTTCATCGCATATGGTCACGCTATGAGCCTATTTTCGTAGGTGCTGTAGAGGATAATTATTTTCAACTTTTCAACTCTCTCTCCCCCCCCCCCCCCCCCACACACACCTCTCTGTTTTTTTTTTTTTGTTTTTTTTTTTTGTTGTCATATATATCATATATACTTTCTGCAGGAAGGTTATTTGAAGTGATGTTCTATATATACTTGTAGTTATTCATATTTGTATAAGATTATTTAAATATTACATTTCCAAAATAATATAAGATTTGGTTCATACAATTGTTGTTTATTGAGTTTCATTTGTATTGCTATGATAGAGTACATATTAAATAATTTTAGAATCTCGATAAGTAAATTGTGTTTTATGACTTGAATAATTATTGTGTTATGACAAGTTAGTTGATAACAATTTTAATGTATGACTTTTCTTTGGGTGCGACAGCGGAATGAAAAATGGACTTTAGTTCAATGGAAACCAAACGATGGACAATGGCAAAAGAAAAATGACATCAAGGGAAAAGCTGAGATTCAGCTTGCTAAAGATGAGAGAAATACTTAGACATCATTGGCCATGGGATGCAAGGGGGGGGGGGGGGGTGGGGGGGGGGGGGGAGGACTCGAACAGAGAGATGAAACAGTGAAGCTCTAAGTATTATCCTCTTGCTAAAGACTAGTTAGTGACTTTCTTTATGTAAAAATGGTTTCAAGTTTTAAAATCGTCCTGAACAGAAGTCCGAGGGACAAATTTTACATATCCGAATTCATATATTACGTTTATTTACAACACACAAAATACTGTTTATCATTACAATATATTGGATGGCTTTATAAACAGCACAGAGGCGCGTGTGTGTACACCATAAAAAAGAGTAACTTCAGTTGTTCTTTATCTGTCGTTTTGGAATTGTTTGTTTGTTGGGTTTAACGTCCCACCGACAGTATTTCAATCATTTGTAGATGATGTCTACTTGTGACAGATATAGTGCTGCCACACTGCAGGATCACGCCGTAGACATGTGGCATGATACCACACCTAGTCACATTATCCTGACACCGGGTCAACCAGTCCTGCAACTACCCTTATATGCTCAGCGCCAAGCAAGGGAGCTATAACAGTATCATTTTTACGACTTTGGTATGTCGCGGCCGGGGATAGAACCATTTGTAATGTTAATCAACCATTGTGTTAACCAAAATACTCAAACATTTATCACAGGATTGCTAATTTTACTTTAGATATTATAGCTATAAGGTAGACATCCTTTTAACTTTAGAATCATATGGCATCATTTTTGAGGCCCTGCTAATTACTTTACTTATATGCATTGTTTAACCTTTCCCTCATGAATATTCATGTACTAACTAAATTTTAAGTGGTATATGAAACAACTGATTTCTCTTTGTCGTGCAAACTGTAGGAATCTGAGTTTCAGAGAAAACAGATAAGATTCTGACCAGAGTCCCCCCCAGCCATCTGGTTTGTGTCTGCTCTGTTTACAAAATTGTCTACATGAGGTAACAAATTTACCTTGAGCAGGGTGTTTGTTGGGTTTAACGTCCCACCGACAGTAGTTTAGTCATTTGGAGAGACAGATATAGTGCTGCCACACTGCAGTATACATGTGACATTATACCACAACCGGTCACAATATCCTGATACCGTGCCAACTAGTCATGGAACTACCCTTATGAGCTGAGCAGACTGTTTATATTATGCTATAACACAAGTCATGATAATAAAACAAGAGGGCCTAGATAGCCCTGAATCACTCATCTGAAAGAAAGTACCTCCATTGACAATGATTGTATTAGGAAGTCATACTGAATACATAATCCATGCAGAGGTACAGCAAAATCATCTAAATTCCAAACAAAAACTGTACCTGCCATCTAAATTTCGGACATAGCTCTTATAAGTCTATATAAAATTAAGTGACCCCTAACACAAGGGCCATGATTTGAACATATTTTGTTGAGATCCAATAATAAACATCTTAAACATCTTAAATCCTGGCTTTGAGGTTCCTTAGAAGAAGATCTTTTGAAGGTTTTCCTATACAAGTCTATGTAAAATCAAGTGACCCTTAGGGCAGAGCCAGTTTTGACCCAAGGACCATGATTTGAACAAACTTGGTTGAAGTTTACTAGGCAATGTTACACACCAAATATATCTAAACTTTAAGCATTGTGGTTTCTAACAAGATTTTTCTATTTTTTTTCCCCAAAATTAGTCTATGTAAAATCAAGTGACCCAAAGGGCGGGGCAAATTTTGACCCCAGGGCCATGATTTGAACAAACTTGGGAGAGGTCTACTGGGCCATGTTACACACGAAATAAATAAACTTCAGACCTTGTGGTTTCTGACAAGAAGGTTTTCCTTTTTTTCTATATAATTATGTCTATGTAAAATCAAGTGACCACTGGGGCAGGGCCAATTTTGACCCCTAGTAAACTTTGGTTGAGGTCTGCTAAGCCATGTTACATACCAAATATCTAAACTCCAGGCCTTGTGGTTTCTGACAAAATTTTCCTAGTTTTTTCAATGTAAGTCTATGTAAAATCAAGTGACCCCTGGGGCGGAGTCGATTTTGACCCCAGGGTCATGATATGAACAAACTTCGTAAAGGTTCATAAGACAATACCACACACCAAATATCTAAGCTCTAGGCCTTGCGGTTTCGGAGAAGAATGTTTTTAAAAATCTATTTTTAGTTCCTGTGACCCAGATATGCAACAGACCGGAACCATTTGAACAACTTTGGTAGAGGTTCATGCAAGGAACATCACAGGCAATTATCATCAAGTCAGGAGGAGATATCGTTTAAAGAAAATTGTTAACGCCGGACGCACGGAAGCACGACGGACAAAAGGCAACCACAATAGCTCACCATGAGCACGTTGTGCTCAGGTGAGCTAAAAAATAAAACAATGTCATTTTGCCACCTTAAGCCTAGCTTAGCTGTTAAAATCACCAAGAAAATGTCTACTTTGCATGGATGAAAGCAGAAATAACCATTAAATACATCGCCTAATTTCACTGTATGGTATATAACACACGCAATTAGGTTCTTCGCTAAATCTGCAAAACGGGAGTGAAATCCGCCTTATTGGAAAGTTGATATCGATTATCTCTGCTAGAGATACAATAATCATAAAAGTTATGTTTTGTAATACGAAAATAGGATATATCTACATTAAAAAAGACCTTAAAGTATGGAGAGTGGACAGTAACATTGTTTATGAGCCAGTAGAAGTATTAAAAAAATCACGTTTTCTTCTTTCATGTTATTCTTATACGCAAATAAATGTAAAAGCAATTTACTTTCAATATCAGAGCTGTCTTTTGGGGCATTGCGAGACAGAAGAGTCTGAAAAGAAAAGGGTTTTTACCGGTAACATGAGAGGGTGACAAAAATCAAAATGCAAACAACAACAACAACAACAACAACAAAAAGGCAAACGTTCAAGTGACGTTATAAGTGTAGGATTGTGATCACGTCTATAAACACTATATATACATAGTATATAGTATAAACAGTTTAAGTAAAATACAAAATTATCAAATGACGTTTAATTGAAATAGAAACATGGCATCGTGTGTGTTTTAAACTTATTTCTTTTTACATCGAATGGGAAACAAGGTCTTACGACTAATACTTATCCCTCTCGGCGGTTTCTGAGTTAAAAATTGTGCCTTTTATATATGAGAGTCATTGCCAAAACAAACCCACAAGCTTCGAATACAAAGCTATAAAGGCTACCACTGACACGTGATCCTGTGTCCCTCATTAGATAAGTCGTAGTGTGGTATACATTTTTTTTTACATTATCAGAAGCCTTTATAGAAGTAGGATTAAATCTAAAAATAATACATAAAATTTCATAGTTTTTTTTTTTTGGTAATTTTTGTATACATTTTGGTTCTGACACAATGGCGACGCTTGCTCGTTTTATATTTTCCAGACATGTTTGACAGTACTTTACTTACTTGTAACTAATAAAACACATAGTTACAAATTGTGATGATATTCCTGAAATATTATTTTGGTATGTCATCTAATGTTTTAGAATGAACTCTTTCTAATTTTTAAGGCCTTGATTTTTTTAACAAACTTCAGCAAAATAATAGCAATGAAGTATATTTTCATTCTTAAACTCAAACTAAAGCCCGAGTTTTCGAGAACACAGGGGTTGGTGTTGATACGTTTACTTTAAGGTGCTTCCTACGGGTAAGTTTTTTTTTTACTGTATAGATACAGAAGGGAAACTAAAACCAACGCAGTTATTTTCTTAAACTTTGCATGATTAAGGAGAATCACACTAGAAACAAAGTTATGGAAAATAATTGGGAGTCCCCATTCTACTTTTTGAGTTATCGGGTCCCTGAAAGTGAGTTGTTTTTTCTTTTCTGTCTTTTTCACAAGCAAATAACTCAAATATTTCATTTCCAGTCATTATGCAAAGTTTAAATCAATTCTATCCAACCGAATTTTCACTTTAATTCAGCACGTAAACATACTGCATCAAGAATTTTTCTATATACAATATAGTCGAAGCGACTTTAGTTTAAAGTTTGTGACATAGGTTTCTGAAAATTTTACACAGTGACAGGGAATAAAATACCAAACGTCAAGTTGAAATCCAATGAGGTGTTGCTGGCCATAGCGTTGAGTTACCTGCCCTTGAAAATGACGTAAAGCAGCAAAAAAAAAAAAAAAAAAAAAAAAAAAAAAACTCGCTTTCAAGAGCAGATAACTCAAAAAGTAGAATGGGTGCCCCAAATTTTTTTTTCATAGATTTGTTTCTTCTGTGATTATTTTTTCTTTCATGTTAATTATTCATTTGTAATTTTCGTTTTTTTTCCCCTTTGTCCTTTTCTAATATGAGGCTTCTGTATTGCTTATTCTTTGCCAGCAAGATCCCCGTGTCTCCTGATCTGAAATTTGAAGAAAGTGCTTACAATTAATTTTGCATCGTCCAGGTTTTAGACGTCTTCCTGACGTTATGCAAGGACTGACCTGGCCATTTCCATCAATATTTCTTGATAGGCGCATATGAAAGGGCGCCGTGGTCCAGTGGTAACGTATCTGATTACAGATCCCAATGTTGTGGGTTCGAACCCCGTTGGAGGCAAGAATTATTCACAACCTTCCCAGGCGCAAAGTACTGGTCCAACCCAGGAACTGTCGAGAGGGATTAGTATAAGTTGTAAGAACTTGTTTCCCAATCCACGTTTAAACTAATATTTCTTGATATGACCTTTTCAGCATGAAATCTAACACCAACTTAATCACATTTGTGTTCGCTAGCAAGTATACAGCCATATCATTGCAGGGAGCATATATTTAATGGGAAAAAATCCCCTTGCGCTATTTCACGAGTTGATTTTAGGATTTTATTCACAGACTTGCATGATGTTTTGACATATAAACCAGTCGCTGGTAGCACTCTCAGATGACAAATGACGGTCCTAAAGCAGATCAATATTTGCACAGTCGCTTTATAACACCAGCAAATAGTACATGGGTTTAATATCGATGGAATAACAAAAAAAATAATAAAAAGATAATTTAAAACCTTTATTTAATGTATTTCATGTGTATGGCAAAAAAAACAACAATTGTTTTGTCATTGTTAAACTATCACAGGTCAAGTTGTACAGGTATTGTCTTAAAGGAATGGCAAAATCATATATATGTATTTTTTTCAGCCATTTTACTCACATGACAAGTTTTGAACTCACCGGTGGACAGGGAATGAAGTATGAAATATAATTCTACAATATATCATCACAAATAAGAAAGTATAACTACATGCTGAAGCCTGTATACAGTGCTGATTCAACAACAACAACTTTAACTTGAAACAGGGGAAACAGCAATGAACTGACGACTTCTCTCTCTCTCTCACACACACACAAATATTTTGTGAGAGACATTCTACGCATGCACATAACCAATATCATAAACAAGAAGTTTTGGACCAGAAACACATTCTTAATGTTTAATACTTGAAACTAGCACACAACTGACAAAATCATAACTTTAATAAATGTTTTGATACACATCAATATTTTTTTTCTCAAAGAGGTATAAACCACACTACAATTGCACATTAATATTAATTAAAAACAATCTAAAGAGTGAAGTTTGTATTCAGTCACCCACATAGTAGAATATTCTAAGACAGTCACTCTTGAAAAAAATGCACCATGATCATGGGATCAACAATACATGCATTTCTTACTTAAACACATTGATTAACATTGGTTTCTTGTAGAATAAACTCTATTAAGTAATATCTCAAATTAATAAATCAACACTAAAAATGAGAATATCAAATGTATGAATCAACCTTAATAATGTAATAAATCAATCCTAAAAATAAATTAAAAAATCTTGAAAATATCAAGCCCTTAAAATTGTATAAATTGTATGTCCTTGTGCACACTTGATAAAACAACAGATGCTGAAAAACAACTTGAAATATACAAATCTTATCAAACAATAGCATAATACATGTAGGCATTTTAACATTCTTTTGTAATGGATTTATGTTCATTTATATTTTGAATATTTTTTATTGAAATTATCTCTCAAACTGTGTTCTAATAATTCAAATACATATTTTTTTTCTGGACAATGAATTCAAAAACATATGTACCAATGGAAATGCCTATAAAACAAACTTCTTTAATGCCTGTGTGAAAATAACACAATACACTGTGTGTATGCACAATAAATAAATAATCTGGTAATATTAATATTAAAAGGTTTTGCAATGTCCTCCCCACTTTTTGTAGAGAAAAATCAAGCAATCAATCTTCTAGGAACTATGTTCACTTAATCCTTGTACTGACAAGAAATGTTCAATCTTTAATTCTTATATAAAAGAATATTCAAACCTCTTCCATTTTATAAGCTTACAATTATCACGTAGCATTTGTGACAGCAATGATTCTTTTGCTAAGTTAAAGAGCAAGGGAGATCACTGTGTAAGTTTACCTCTGAGCAAGTAGTTTTGGGGTTTGTGGCTTTAATTAAGATTTTTGTTTGCAACCTTAGTAAAAAGAGGGGAAATTGCAAAGCCCCGTGGGTGTTAAACCTCATGAATATTCATGTACAAATTTTTATTCATGACTTGGTGAATATTAATTTACTGAACTTAAAATAGTATATGGAATCATGAATTTTTGCCATAGAGACTGTGCAGCCACCGAGATATAACACTGTTTGAGCAAACAGAGGAGACCAAGATCAGATAGGAGCAGTCTGATCTGGGTCTATAGGAGCTGTCTGATCTGGGTCTATAGGAGCTGTCTGATCTGGGTCTATAGGAGCTGTCTGATCTGGGTCTATAGGAGCTGTCTGATCTGGGTCTATAGGAGCAGTCTGATCTGGGTCTATAGGAGCTGTCTGATCTGGGTCTATAGGAGCTGTCTGATCTGGGTCTATAAGAGCAGTCTGATCTGGGTCTATAGGAGCAGTCTGATCTGGGTCTATAGGAGCTGTCTGATCTGGGTCTATAGGAGCCGTCTGATCTGGGTCTATAGGAGCTGTCTGATCTGGATCTGCCCTATTTGCTAATGTGTCAAAATGAGTCTATATGAAATAAGGGGTTAAATTGAGCTATATGGTATACCATGACCAAACTGAAAAAAATGTCAGAGAATTTCAGATGTACTCTTTGAACATTGTTTCTTACAGAACAAAAGAAAGAAATTGCAGAGAAAAACAGAGATCTATATCGCTAAAATAATCACAAATTCTAAAAAGCCAAATCAGAGATATTACTTACACTATCAAAGCCCCAGAAAATGCTTATGTACACATATATTAAATGAGTATTAGTAAATTTAATAATAAAACATCATACACGGACTGGACAAAACATCACTTACATTGATAATATCATTCAGAACGTGTTACAATATAGAATTAGGTAGGTCGGTGGTTCTACCCGAGTACCTCTGTGTACTCGGGGTCTTCCTCCACCTGTAATTAGCTGGACGTCGCTATATGATTGAAATACTATCGCAGCGACGGTAAACCCCAATACAAGATCAACAACAACAACAACAACAATATAGTATTAGCTAATATCTGATCATTGCACACATAGCAAGATTATACTTATAAATATCACAACCTCTTAAAGTAGGTTTCATTTAAGCATTTCAATGTGCAAAACTATCTAATTTAATCATAAAAACTTTGCTATTACAATTCTTATTACATGCATGAAACATGAATAAAATGCATACATGGAAGTTCAATAAAGAACAAAATCTAAAACAAAATACATAAAAAAAAAAAAATTGAATTTTTTTGCTCTCAAATATCTATTCTAGACTAAATACACACATAGCAAGGAGAGACAGACTCATTATCATGATTTTGCTGTACATGGTTTCAGTGATCAACTTTTATCAAGTTGACGGACATGCATTGAGTAAGATTTTATACATTTTAAGATGATTTACCATTTTTACTGCAAAGGGACAACATTGCTGACCATTTTCTACTATGATTTTATATAGGAATGATGCATACCAGTATATTTTTTCAATAATTAAGTGTTGAATATGGCAAATTTACTTATCATGTCAGTGATATATATATAATTGCTTCAAATCATGTTTAAATATAGAAAAATATATTCCTTATTTCAAAAAGAATATTCATTGCATCTGATTAATATTTACACACTATACAAAACTGAAAAGAAAAAAAAATATTTGAAGACATCACAATTTTATATAGTAATCTATAAGCAATTTCTATATGCATGAGTTGTCTCCCTTATACCATCATGCTGAAATTAATGCACCTCTCCCATGTCTAAGCTA
>CM037785.1:40618263-40668263 GCA_021229015.1 Solen grandis
GGAAAAAAACATTAAGAGGCTGTAAGATGTGACTTGAATGTGGAGGAAGGTAGGAAAAAATGATACCATGCTCCTTAGCCCATTCACATAGACCCACAGCAACATGAGATCTATGGCCATCTAATATCAGCAGAACTTTCTGACTTTCACGGGAGATATAATTTTTAGTGAGTAGTGAGTTTGAGTTAGAAAAAGGTGAGTTTCTAGTTGCAAAAAGTGAGTTTCGAGTCTGGAAAAAAAGTTTCTAGTCTGCGAAGGTGAGTTTCGAGTTGGAAAGTGAGTTTCGGATCAGAAAAGGTGAGATTCAAGTCGGAAAAGGTGAGTTTCGAGTAAGAATAAGTGAGTTTCGAGTCAAGAAAAAGTGAGTTTCGAGTACAGTTGAGGATATAAATGTATTCGTAATACATTGTTAACTCCCTTGTTATGAAGATCTTGTCGCCAAACGTTTCGGGAAGCAGAGGTCTTTCACAGAGTAAGTATTAATCAAAATATCTGATGAGTATGAATAAAATCAGTGCCAAACTGAGCCGGTTTAAATAACAAGTAAGCTATTTTTCCGTAATTAAGGTTGCTGCTACAAAAATAACAGCTGGCCTCATGCGTTTAAAATAGTTTGTTGTTTTTTTTGCATAAATTATTAACACTTATTACTCGATTTTTCGATGCATGCGTAACTTGCAACCTGCCGTGGTTATTTCTTTAGCAGAAAATGATTACGAGATTTTATTTTTTCTTTCTGTAAATATAATTAAATTCTTCTTCTTGTTGAATGACTATAAAAATATACAATTAAAAATAATATCCTCTGAGAAATAACTGATATTGATCAACATTATTCTTTTTAAACACTCAAATTAGGCAACTCGTTGTAGCGAGCACAATTCTTTATCTCATGTTTTATACCAATTAATCATATATTTCGAATGAGCATGCATGCACATTTAACCACAGGGAATTCCCCGTGCATTTAACAGAATGCAGTGGAATTCAGCAAAAAAAAAAAAAATGTAAAACATATCTTTATTTCATTCAATGTATATACAGTAAAGAACATGGAGGAATGTACATTTACAACTGAAATAAGCAAATTAGATAACTGCTTCGGAACCTCGAGAATATTTCACAATGATTCTGTCTCTAAGAAGTACCAAATTATAAATTTGAAGGTGGTGGTATATGTAGCCATGTTACTGGTACTGGGTGGAGAATCGGGAGGCTTTGGGTCGTGTGGCTTGATAACTCAGTGGTAAGATGCTTGGGCATTGGATTTGAATCACTGGCGGGCCACATTTTTTTCACCACCTGATACACTATAAATATTTTGCCGATAATATTGTGATCAGAAATATAGTAAACTTATGCGCAGATCCAGAGGGGGGACCGGGTGTCCAGACCCACGCCCACGAGATTTGGATATTATGCATAAAATGTAAAAGAGGGTGGACCCCCCGCACTATGTTCTGTGAGTTTGCAGCCCCCCCCCCTAAAAAGGAGGGAAAATCTCATACTTGGCTTGGCATCATGGTAACTTTTCATAGTTCTCTGTCCGACCTCCCCCCCCCCCCCCCCCCCCCCCCCCCCCCCCCCCCCCCCCCCCCCCCCCCCCCCCCCCCCCCCCCCCCCCCCCCCCACGTATCAAATTGCTGGAACTGGATCTTCGCATGTAGGTTATTAATAGTTAAAATCTGGATCGTTTGATACAATTTCATGCAGATGATGCTAACTTCCAGTCATGTTACCCATGCTTTTTTGTGATCTTTATTTTAATGCAAATGATAATGTTGATGTTTGTTTCTAGACAGTGTGTCAGTGGAATGTGACTGTCACAATGTCATTGATGTTGGCATACACCTAAAGTTAACAAACAAAATACTACAATGGAACACTAGCACAATAAAATGTCCGTTTAAAGAATGATACTTACTTTTTCGTGTTTCGCCGGTGTGTAAACTTCGACCAGTAGGTAAAGGCATTTCAAGGGAAAATAACAAAACAAAAGGAGAGTAGTCAAGGGGGACGATATACCAAACCAATAAATTATGAAAAAAGTGGAGAAACAACGGCACCATTTTTAAAACAGTTTATTCCGTCATGTCAAAGTAATATAAATATTTAACTCACTGCGAATTTGAGCAATTATTTCCCGATTTTTTTATAAATAAACTTTACCGTGAAATCAATTAAAACACACAAACGTTGTTAAATACATACACACTTTTATCCATAACCGGTCACTGTACAGTATATATACACTTAATTGCCATTTGTTCTTACTCGAAACTCACTTTTATTTAACTCGAAAATAACTTTTTTAAACTTTTTTTTTTAACTCGAAACTCACTCTTTTAACTCGAAACTCACTTTTTCAGACACGAAACTCACTTTTCTTACTTGAAACTCACTACTAGAAAAAAAGAAATCTTCCTTTCACGGCCTGGTATATATTTGAGAAAATGATTCGTAATGTACTCTCTGAAAGTGGCCTGATTGGACCAACCAGACTCACTGACAGTTCCATCTGCTCCAGGTGACTTTCCCTCTAGAAACATGGATTTCATTCTTTTCCCAGGGAAAATGAAGAATGGGGGTATAGAAGCACCACTTGCACCAACACAACCAAGAAGTGTAACAGTTTTCCCTCGGCCAGATGTCACTGCAGGGGGACAGTGGGAAGAGCCCCCAACAATACAGAGTGGCAAGTGTTCTGTAGTAATAAAAAATATAAAAAAATAGATGTGGTTTGTCTGTGAGCGAATTTTTAAGTAGACAATGTTCCAAATTGTCAAAGCATGAGGACACAGTACTCTTTGATGCCATTTTATCCCTAGAATATTCTAAGTTTCCTGGCTTTAATACGCGTAACTCTGGGCATCTTTTCAAGAAACCTCGCATCCACTTCATTGTGAGCTGTTTCTTTTTCTTACACTTACAAAGCTGCATAGCAAGGTCAAACGCTAGGTTGACATTCTTGTCTGGTGGTTTGCCAGTAGTTACAGTGTCTTGATGAACCTTTCCTGAAAGTCTATCTCTAAGGGTGGTACGGGGTACATTAAATAACTTTTCAGCTCTTCTAATTGGCATTTTGTACTCAAATATTTCCTGATATGCTTGTATGAGAGCATCATGGGAATAATTTCTATTAGGTCGACTGATCTGACTTGGTTTAGGCTGAAAAGAGAGAAGAAGAAAAAAAAAACTTACCACACAAGAAACTATAAGGGGACCAATAACCAAAATTTAAATTAAGCATGGCCTTACAAATTAGGTTTGGTCACGTGACTTTCATTCACAAAAATGTAAACGCAGCAGTCGAACTTTACAAGATAATTTTACTATCTTATTTTTTTAGTGTAAAAGAGACTTTATACCTGGAAATCATTTTGTATTAAAGAAAAACTTATAAAAACAGTTGAGTGAGACAAAAATACCAATATTTACTGTTTGATACGCATTTTCGCTTAAAAATCGTCTGCGGTCTATTTAAATTTATAATAAATATTTTCCCACGATCTCTGGCGCGTGCGGTAAAATCTCGCGAGATTACAATAAAAACAAGAAAATGGCGGAGTTAGGACAGGGGCGCAGTTAGGACCGACGATATTTTAAGATGTTACTTACAATGACTTTAACTAACTTGACACAAGTTGTCAAAAATGTGTATTCAATTAAACGGATATATTCATAGATTAACCCAGCAACAACTTTTTCTACCCCATCTTATGTATGTAGATCCTGAAAGAAATTTACATTTTGTAAAGGTAGATACAAACAAGATAGATGATAGATTTGGTAATATCTGAGCATAAATTAGAAAAATATAGAAAAAAAATGGTTAAGTTACGGTTTTCTTCAGAAACAATTACGCAAAATATTGACTCCTATCATGTTCGTATGATAAATTTAGTATTAGAAATTGTTCTTGTTGTAATGAACAAATATTCATGCTGTTGTTGATACCAAATTTGAAAATGATAATTCATACAAAACCTACAAACTGACTTTGATAATTTTCGAACTATACAATTATGATGGACCGTATTTTGACCATATAATTATTAATATTTGAGATCTTTTATCAGATAATTCATCATAATTTTCATATTAATAATCATTTAGAATATATTGAATTGTTATAACTGTCATGTACTATACGACAACATACATTTGCTGGTGCTTACTTTTATAATACGACTCATCCAAAGAAGGAAGTTCTAGAAGTATACCCAATAAATGCAAGTCTTCAAGATTCTGTCGAGTCACGTATGTAATGTGTGACGAATTGATAATTAAAAAACTCCACCCTCAAGCGCTTTATTAGGAATCGTCAATTTAAATTAATTATCGTGGTAATGACATCCGCTTTCATACAAAGAACCGTACCGTACTGCAGGGGGGAAAAATGACAACAAAAAACAAGTAATATGATTGGTTGACTAATCAACCCTCGAGTTATTATCTCGTTCCCTCGAGTTATTATCTCGCTCCCTCGAGATAATAAGTCGTTCCCTCGAGATAATAAACTCGTTCCCTCGACTTATTATCTCGTTCCCTCGACTTATTATCTCGTTCCCTCGACATAAAAAAGAGATGTGCGTGTCACCTCTATGCCACCGTACATTTGACTGTTTAACGTGAGTTTAAAGCAAATTCGGATAAATGCACATGAGCTGATAAAAACTTCTAGAAACCTTTGCATGTAATTGTTTACAGTTGTTGTATCAGTATCAGATTTTTGGTCATTTATGTGAAAGGGTTTTTCGTTCTTTAAGTTCTTAAGGGGAACACTGTAGAACAGAGATCCGTCGAAGTTTTAACCATTTAATTCACAGAGATCACGATGTGTTATACAATTATGTATTTACAAATGAATCATATTCAATAACCTATCATTACCTAATACGACGAAGTACGCACTCACACTATTTCACTCAAGCAGAACACCAAGATAGAAAGAAGGAAGAATAAGAGAAACAACATACTAACCTCTACTATTCCGTTACTTAGTAACTTAACCTAACATAGGAGAAGAAGATACATAGGAGAAGAAGTAGGAGAATCACCCCCCCCCCCCTCTCTCTCTCTCTCTCGGGGAATAATAATAGAACATTAAACTAGCTAAATGATTTACAGACATAAACATAATTTACCAAATAAACATCGCTATCCATGTGAGAACTTGAATGTCTAAATAACAAAATTGCTTAACTCAACTTAAACTTAGCTAAATGATTTAAAGACATAAAAATAATTTACCAAATACTTCTAAAATAAGATCAGAGTAAAAATAATAAATTCATAAACTTAAAATACCTGTAGAACAGAGATCCGTCGACGTTTTAACGTTTTAATGCACAGAGATCACGATGTGACCCTCTGTTGCAACTCAGACTATACACATGTATACTAGTCTGGTGTTGACATTCACTCGTCGACGGATCAAAGCCTAAGGGTTAACTCAAATTTTACTAATGTGACTTGTATGACCAGGTGTCAAAGAGAAGAAAGTTGTTTATTGAAAGGAAAGCGTATGCTGCACTATCCGTTTGGATACTGATTACTTATGGGACAAGTGAGCTTGTATGTCCGGCCTAAAACAAGTAAGCAATTAAAGATAAGTAAAAGGAAACATGGCACATTACAATCTCTTTCGTACACAGACCTAATGCTCGCACGCTCTCTTTGTCTCATCTATAAACAAAGCACAATAGCAACTATCTAAGTATAACCTTGTGACAATACCCCCGCCTTAGAAATTCAATGCTTCCGCACTGAGTATTGTTCATGTAAATTTAATTTTTGTATTCTTCAAATAATATCAATGTCTTTATCTAAATTAATTTCACATTTGTCACATATCATACATTTCTAAATGTTTATCAATGTTATTCTTAAAAAAGGGGTATAACAGGAATGCGTGCAAATGTCTTTTTTTCCATTAATTGTCACTGTAAGGCCTTTGAATATAACAGTTCTTGGCACACAACGTCTTGGGATGGTCCAATTGATCGAATGCGTCCTCCTGGGCTGGTGATCCTGAGTTGGGATGTTAGGGGAGTCGGTCCGCATCCTTTTAGGGTATGAATGAGCCGTCAGGATAGGGGCAATCCGCATCAACCAGGTCATTCTGCCGATATTTGGATGGTCAGTCTTCATCGTACAAGAGAAGTAGTGTCACATGAAATCAAACATATATACACATTCAGTATATGATTAAATGCTTCACATATATCAGCACATAAATATACAAACATATTAATTGCATTGATCATAGTGAAATCATATGTACATGATACTTTCCAACTACACATGTATATTACAAACCAATAGCAAGTCTGTGATGAGACTCATAAAGTATCCCTTATGTCAGTCTTTGTTTCATCCCTGATCCTTTTTCTTTTTTAGCTAAGATGCAAACATAATGAGCAAGAAACGTCCTGCTAGACAGAAGGTTGTACAGGAACATAGTAAAACATCAGACTCACAAAAGAGCAAGAAACGTCCTGCTAGACAGAAGGTTGTACAGGAACATAGTAAAACATCAGACTCACAAGAGTTGGACTCCGGATTTAGCACTTCTTCATGAGATTACTCACTACTTTCAACAACCTCGTGAGACATTAAGTTAAACTAAGTTACCAATACAAACACTGTGTTACTGCACAATGTGTTTTATGAACTCAAACGAAAGGCATTTTCGGTGAAGTGAAACTGACTGTCTAAGATACAAAACTAAATTTCAAAAAAAGAATCCTTAATGTATTCGGATTTCTTCAAACTTACTAACCATGGTTATCCTGTCATCATATTTACATCACTATTTCTCGTATTTATTGATGACCTAGCGCAAGTAATTATTTTTAATTCTTACGGCATAGCAGCCTAGATTTCTTCTTTCTTTTAGCCTGCATGTTATATGTATCATGATATTCAGTACGAACTGCATTGGGTATATTTGCTGCTCGTGGCTCCCAAGTATCTCTCCATTTAACTTTATACATGGGACCATTCTTAGTGTGCTTAACACGTAAAATCTTTTCAACATCAAACAGCTGTCCATTAATATTTTCAGCTGTCTCTTTCTTTTCATTCTGACCTGGCAGAACATCTTCCCGATTTCTAATATTATTTGACCTTTCATCATTGAAATGTTCCTTTACATAGATTTTCTTGAGTCTGTTGGCGTTAAAAAGCTTTCTCTGAACTCTATTATCGGACAGACACTTAAGTTCATATGTATGATTTGGGCCATATCCGTGAATTTCATTTGAACCCATGAACGTAGGACTAAGCTTTCTAGATAACCCATGTCCAGCAGATTCTTTACTGACAAGCACTTCATCTCCTATAAGAAATCCAGGTTCCTTAGCATTTTTGTCATAATGCTTTTTCTGTTTTGCCTGTGCTACTAGCCTATTTGCGGTGACCATCATGCTAGCTAATTTTGGTTTTTCACTAAAGTCATTAATATACTGTTTGACAGAAACCGGCAAACTTTCAGTAGTGTATTTTTGGGGGTGCCCATCATCACATTGTGAAGATTTTACCCATGGGGGTGCCCATCTTCACATTTTGAAGATTTTACCCATGGGGGTGCCCATCTTCACATTTTGAAGATTTTCCCACCTACCCATCTTCACATTTTGAAGATTTTGCCAACACTACCCATCTTTACATTGTGAAGATTTTACCCATGGGGGTGCATGGGGTTGCCCATCATCACATTTTGAAGATTTGCCCATCCTACCCATCTTCACATTTTGAAGATTTTACCCATGAGGGTGCCCATCTTACATTTTGAAGATTTTGCCCATCCTACCCATCTTCACATTTTGAAGATTTTACCCATGAGGGTGCCTATCTTCACATTTTGAAGATTTTACCCATGGGGATGCCCATCTTCACATTTTGAAGATTTTACCCATGAGGGTGCCCATCTTCACATTTTGAAGAATTTACCCTTCGTCACTTTTTGAAGATTTTGCCCACCCTGCCAATCTTCACATTTTTTTAATTTTTTATATTTTTTTATTTTAATTTTTATTATTATTATTATTTTTTATGAAGAGATCTGTATGCGCACATACACAAAGCAAAGCACGCTGATTAAATGGAGATAACTGTTACAAGTAAATTTCATTATCGCGTGAGAGTTATCCATCTTGATCGTGAAAATGAGAAGAAGTTATGAAAACTTCCGATTTATTAAAGAACGCTTATAAAACTTATAAAAGCATCACAACGATCATGTAATATTGTTTTTCATTTTTTTTTTATTTCTAATAACATTAATGTTATAAAGCTCATTATATTTTTCTAGTATTTCCTTTTATTTTTATTGCTTTTCGCTAATTATTTTAGCCTACTGATAGAATGTAGAATGAAACCAGTCTATTTATTACATCAGCTCAATCACGAGTGTTGCACGTGATGTTCTCAGGAATTCTCAATGCAAAATGATTGTTTTTTTGTATGATTTCCGCGGTGTTTTTGCCGCTAGTTAAATCAGACATCTATCTCGATCATCACTGTTCAGATGAAAGTGTTTGTGAACTTGATTTCATCCGAAGAGACACATATAAGTTCGATTCCATCAACAATAACTTGCGACGCATCACTTTTGATAGATTTTTACATTCGACGTTAGATGTAAATAATGCCCCAAATTTGGATTACATAGGCATCGAGTTCGATGGAGATTTACCAAGTGATCTTTGCGTACTAGTAAGCGGCGAGAAGCGCTGTATAACGGCAATGTGTTGAGCGGAACAAGAACGAAAACTTGCTGCCAAGTAATGGTGAGTGTTATTTAAATCGGAATGTTATTTCAAGAAAACGTATCCTGGTGGGTTGTATTACCTTGATATTTAGCGTTCAGAAATAAGTTACAAATAGAAGAAGAAGCACACACATGAAAAATTTATCTTTCAGTAATCCTCAACATTTCATTGATAAAATAAATGATTGTCACTTCTCTAGAACAATTTCTCCTTGATAAATACATCATGTATATTGACAATGTAAACACTACGTAATATATTTCTGAAATTTTTTGGCAGGGTATTACCAATGCATATATAAACTTCACCTCTAGTAATTTTTTTAGATCAAATATCATCATAATAAATTTTCTGTGACGTTCATTATGCTGTTCTGCAACATTTAGAATATTTTTTAATTATGTTATATATATTTATTTTTTAATTATTTTTTCGAAATAAGTCGGGTAGAAAATATGTTAAATTTCCATAGAATTTTAGTTGTTAAAAGGGCATTTTAAAAGAAATGCAAATTCTCACTTGGAAATAGCTCATACCTAAGGTTTTAAAGTTTTGACAGATAGCAAACAGAATGTGTTTACTTTTAGTATACAGATGATATTGAGGCAGAATTCATGAAACCAATATTCTCCTTATTTCTGAATACCCCGGTAATATACGACCACCGATAATACCCTACCCGAGTAGTATGTATGAAATAGTACATGCAAGACAGATTTTGAATTTGTAATAATATTTTATTTATGTAATAAAAGAGCAAGGCAACATTAGAGAAGAGTGATAAACCACCAAACACAAAAACTTGCTGCAATGCAATGGTAAGGATATTTTAATCAGAATGTTATTTCAAGAAAACATAAATATTCTCCATTATATACATATTTAACATACTTACCCATAGTTCTTAATGCATGATTACATGTTCCTAATAAATCTTGGTGTATTTTCTCTTGCAAAGCAGAAGAGTACACTTCTTAAAGATATCAGCAAACCTAAAATTGCTATTGTAATATTATTCAGTATTTATGCGGGGTTTTATGATAATTGTGTTCTGATTTATCACTCTTAACATAAGTTATGTATTGACGAATATGTTTAATCTGCTTAGTATGAATGGAATAGTACACACAAGACAGATTTTGAATTTTGTAATAATATTTTATTATTGTAATAATATTTTATTATTGTAATAAAAGTGTGTTTTATGCTTCATTTACAAGATGTCATACAGATAGATATTTTCACAATTATTCATATTTTTTCAACCAAAAAAACAACAACATAGAATAAGTGTTGCTTTGTTTTTAATTTGATTGCAGTCTGACACAACTACAACAGGATCCACTACATCATCATCCGAAGCACATCCAACAACCGAAAAGAGCAAGGCGACATTAGAGAAGAGTGATAAGCCACAAAGCACCATAGACACAACATCCCCCTTATTTGAAGGTAATAGACTGGCTTATTATTCATTTAGTCAGTTTTATATAGAAACTACACAAATTCAAATTTTAACATCTAAATCAGGAATTTATTATCAAAATACAATCATCATAGCATGCATTGTTTTTCTTTTTTGGTTAATTAATATTGCTGTAATAGTGAAGAAAAGAAACAGTAAGAATAAAGTGAATAAAAAAGGATATATGAAGTGTTTTTCAGTTGAAACTGATGTTGATAGCGCAATTGAAATGACATATTTATTAAATGAATTTTAGTAACAGATATTACTTAGGATTATTATGGTCTTATTTTTTCTGTGTAAATTGCTCACCTTGTTTATCAAAACTTATTTATAATGATGGTAACTTAATACTTTTTACTTAATTTTTTTTTTTTGTTATTCTATTGTTTGTTGTTGTAGATGACAGCCTCATTATTATCATCATGACAGTCACACCAGCCACAGTCATGCTCATCATTCTCATTGCATTCATCTTCATTAGATTTAGGAAAAAATGCCGGAAAAGGAGAGACATAAACCAGATTGAATTGCAATCCCTATCTGGAGTAAGAAGTGAGATCTCCAGCACAGCATCAGAAGTAACCATTTTTGATGCTGGAGAATATCGATCCCGAAAAAATGTTTATTTTTTTTATTTTTTTTTTATTTATCTTGCCAGTAAAAATGTGTAATTTAATTTTTCTTTTTCTTTCTTTATTTAGACTTCCCATCACTAAGAGACATCATCCTCATCATATTCATCAACATAATTAAGAAAAGGATAGATCTTCTCATCTTTGTTCTAAATATTACTAGAAATTTGATCTTAAACTATATCAGCAACATTTTTTCTCGCATCAGAGAGACAGTGGATTATGTCTTTATGTGTATTAGTAATTACATCGGAGTGAACTCGCATTATATGACTATGACAGTTTTTTTTAAAAAATTCTTTATTTAATTGGGAAAAAATAAGAACATAACATACTCAGAAACCAATTCCAATTTTTTTTTTTGAAAGTCAAAAAAGCATCATAAGACGAGGACGAAGTATTTTTTTGAAACTCGAAACATAAGAAACATAAGACATGGACTTTTTTTTTTTTAAATAAAAAAGATCATAAGACGAGGAATTTTTTTGAAACTCAAACATAAAAACATGGGCAATTTTTTTTCAGAATAGCAGGAGGAAATTGCCCACAATAACGTTGTTTGTTAAGATTATGCTATGTAAATTTTATAATTTGAAATTACATTTTTAATTTTCATTATGGCAATTTTATTTGGTTTTATCACTGGATGTGAATGTTACGGGTGTATTTATTTTATTTCTTGTTTATTTTTTAGAATAGGATGAATATATCATCAATAATTTGACATTTACTTTTCATTATATAAATTTTTTTTTGGTTTTATCACTGGATGTGAATGTTACGGGTGTAATGTTTTTCTCCTGTTTATATTTCAGAATAGCAGGATGAGTGTATCAACAATGACATTGTTTGTTAAGATTAGTTCCAAATGCTATGTAAATTTTATAATTTGACATTTACTTTTCATTATGACAATTTTATTTGGTTTTATCACTGAATGTGAATATTACGAGTGTACTGTTTTTTTTTTTAAATTTAGTTTTATAACTTATTTGTGATTGTGTCGGGTGTAATTGTTTTTTTATATGGTTTTATATCTTATTTGTGAGTGTTACAATTGTAATGTTTTTATTTTATTTTTTTTTCGTTATTTTTATTAAACTTAACTGTGATGTTATGATGTAGGTCTAATTTATTTTCTCACTTGTTGTTTTTTGGTTTTATTACTGATTTGCAATTGTTATGAATGTATTTTTTTCTAAAATGGTTTTAATACTAATCTGTGAATGTTATGATGTCGGTCTAACTTTTCTCTCTTGTTATTAGTTTGTTTTCTGTTTAAGAGAAGCAGGAAGTGCTATCTGTATTTTTATAATAAACGCACATAAATGTTCATATAAGTATAATTTAAACACTTTTTATTACAAAAAACAAATTCCTTACTCAAATTACATATTCAAAAGATATTTTTTTCCATGAAATGATTTTCAAATAATGTATATTGCACATTTTAACACCAACAACTGCTCCTCGTCATAGTTTTTCAATTCGAGTGGCATCGATGGCATTAGGTTTTCGATCTGAAACAATTCAAATTCAACTGAATGTGCTTATAAAGATATGTAAGCTTGTTGGTTTCACTTTAACATTACAATTGTATCTAAAACAGTTGTTTTTCCTTTTATAATGCCTAGTAAGATTCTTTTTATTTAGTATTAAAATTACATTTAAAATATATACATTTGTGACGTGCTATTATGGTTTAAAACTATTTACTTAACATAAACTACCTCATCTTTTTGAATGCTTTTAAATGCTTAGACATCATTATTTAAAATTTATACATTTATGACGTGCTATTGTGGTTTAAAACTATTTACTTAACATAAACTACCTCATCTTTTTGAGTGCTTTTAAATGCTTAGACATCATTATTTAAATACAGTTGATATTACTTTATATGTACATAACATTATTTAATCAATTGAATATCCGTTTGAATACCTTTTGTATACAGGAAATCTGATTACCTTGCCGTCTAATCGTTCGAGTACCACTGTTGGTTGAGAAATCTATAACAGATTTTTTTTCTGCCTTTAACAGTTTATTTACATATACATTGATGGAAATTTGTTGTTCATTTTAGCATTTTCAAAAGAAATTTTGTAAATGTCAAAACTTTCTTTAACATAAACGTTTTACCTCTTTAGAGGAATTAGCATGGAAGTTTGTTGGACATTTTACAATTTTGATTGTACAATTGTAATAAAATATTGTAATATCAAAGCTATCTCTTTATACGATAACGTTTCTCACCTCTACGATATTTCTCTTTGACGGTCTGTTGATACTAAAATTTTATAAAACATTTTAGTGCAAATTGATCAAAACATACTTGTTCGGTGTAATGTGAAATCTAGAAACTTAATCATTAAAGACTATAATAATTATGTAAAATTATGCACTATGTAACTATGTGATTGAAAAAATAAGGGAGATTTACAATCAACATTCCAAACTGAACATTTATATGTATCTGTTGTTCTAAACTTTTATGATTTTGTTAAAATAAAAAAAAATATACTCATTTTTTTTTTTTATCTGTTGTACCTTTCATTGCTGCTGCCTGCACTCAGCATACTTGACGATTCGCCGCCGTCAAGGCTACTTCCTTCGCCATTCACCCTAGTTAATGAATTGTTGATGAGAGTTCTCTGTATAATATTAAATGGTGTGATATAAGAAATAACATACATATACATATATGCATATGCATGAACACACATACATAATACTTTCTACAGTATTAAAATATTTCAATTGGACAAAGTCTCTAAATGACTAAAATTTTTATCAATGTCATATTGCAGGTTTGCAATGCGCCGTCGTGAATACACATTAAGTTGATACATATATATAAACTGATTTAAAGTATAAAACAAAAACATACACAAATCATTTAAATAATGTAGAAGCAGTACCTATTTTCTCAACTCGCTCAATTCTTCCACCAACATTTTTGTCACATTTTGGCTTTGCCCTAATTCTTGGCGCAAGCGCTTCGTTGTTTCCTTCTCCATCGTCAGTTGCTCCTTCAACCTCGCATTCTGTTTATAAAAATACATTTCGTGCAATAAATGTCTGGGTATACACAAATATTATTTTCTATATTCTGATGTACATGAACTAATCGAAAAAATATACACGCATATATGTAAACACATACCTCTATTACCTGATCTTTAAACTTCATCTCCGTCGACAGTACCTGCATACAATAATCCGTGATGCTAGTAATTAGCGTTGACATTATGTTCTCACTTTTTTTTTTTTTTTTTTTTTTTTTTTTTTTTTTTTTGCTCTTTCTTCTCTGAGAGTTTAACACGAAGTGAGAAAATATTGAGACGTTTATTCATGGACACACTTAAGCGATTCTAACTAACTCTCCTATCTAAGAAACAGAATCAAAACCATAACATATAAAAATTTATTTAAATAAATTAACAATAAAGATTATTGTTATTCTTAACTGTGTAGTATCAATCTCTTATCATCAACATTAAGTACCTTAAATCTGGTTGACGTTAGAAGATGTGTTGATTTTAATAGCGTAAAAAGAACGCGCGAAGTAAAAGGAAAAAAGACGCAAAGTAGGTAATAAGATAACACCTTAAATTATCTAGGTTTGCCCGAAATTATGAATAATAATATCGTGATTTGCATAAAAATCACTCTCATTACAAAGCATATATATTCTAATGGAAAGAAACCTAAGCGCACAGACTGTTATGCTGAAGGAGGTTCGCTCTATACTGGAGAAAAAAAAATGGAACAACCCATAAGATTGAATATTGGTTTTAACAAAAGTATTACGGCCAAGAGAAAAGGACAGTATATCAATGTGTATATCAACGATAACACATTTGAAAATGGTGCATTTGCAGTTGAAAAATCGAAATATATTTGGTTGAAGTGGCAAGAAGCTCGGAGACTTAGAAACGCAATTAACATGTTGGAAGAACAGTTAATTCAATTAGGGGTAAGTCCGCGATTTTATATTTAATCTCTCATTACACATTTTTATTTGTTGCTTAAAGGAATATTATGTTGAAAATATCTTGATTTTTTTAAATGAAGTAAACCAGCATTCTTAATGGCTAGATAACTTAATTATTTTCAGGAAATCAATGCTGAGGAAGTTCAACTCCAAACGGTTAACTCCACGTCTGTGAATGATGATAGTACAACTTCTCACAGAGGATCTGCTTATGCCATGGGAACAAGCAATCCATTTACCGCTACAAGCGTGCGATTTAATCCTTATTGAAACAAATACTAGTGACATGCAATTTTGTTGAGTGTGGCATTTTTTATATATGTATTTTAAAGACTTTCGAGATAGTTGCGATATTAGTTTAACTCTGCTTAAGTTTTGCTATAAACAAAGCTATTTAAGGTGCTAATTAAAATGAACTGTGAATTAGGTTTTCACTAATTTTCAATCAACAAAGGAAAAATATTATTTAAAATGTAAAGTTTGTAAGTTAGATGTTTACGTTTGTTGCATATGTTTTGATATGGTAAAAACAGGTAATATTATACTAAAAACATCATTAAGAGATGTTACATGGTATCAAATGTGTAATTCGTGTCAAGCTAAGGAAATAAGTGAAAAAAATAACCCGTTTGTAAATGAACATTAATAAGATAGAGAAAGGATTAATTTTTCTTGGAGTAATTTAAAGTGGTTGTTGAATATAATAACTGTAAACAGGACGTTCACATAATTTTTGCACGTGATAGTGTTCTTTCACATTACTGGTCGATGTTTAACGCATATAACACTTTCATTTGCATAAACTTAATGTTGAAATTACACTCACTTTATATTCGTAGACATAAGACACTTAGATGTTAGTTTATCGCTGTGCAGGGACTGCTTACAGAAACCGTGTTGTGGAAACTGAAAATTAATTTCGCTGTTGTAGTCCTAAAATATGATGAGTTTAAAGAAGGATGGTTTAAAGAACATATACTGCTCAACATGTAATAAATGGATGACGGACTTCTATGTTTCTAGACACGTTCGCAATAAGTCGCATTTCACGAAGAAACATTTTGAGAAAAATCATTCCCCGGCGAACGATTTGCAATGTAAGCGGGAAAAACATGTACAGTAATTGAATCTACATTTACTAGCAGCATCCCTAATACTCAAACACCTGAAAAACAAACAGAACTGGATCTTTACAAGATAAAGGGTGATACAATAAAAAAAACGTCAACATGAACATCGAAACATTCTTCTTGAAGGTTGCAATGATTTGGAACCTATTCCTTCTACATCTGCAGACGCACAGGGAAGCGTGAAACAACGTCTTTTTCAAAACGAACAAGATGAAGAAAACAAGAAAATAAATAACATTCCCCAAAACGTTTTGGAAGTTGCCGATTTTAACGATCTTTGGGACTTTGAAAGTTTTCTAAGCGATTATAATAAGTACGCCTCTAACGAAGACAGGACTGCCGAAACGCAAAAAGAACGTCATACAAATCCAGGCTTTGCATCTAATAGTTTCAACAAAACTGACGTTGAATCGCCATGCATGGATTCTCACAATAATCAAATGTCGTTTTATAAATGCCGAGTCTGCAATCAAAGCTTATATAAAGACTACGAAAGCTGGTGAAAACACTGTTAAACTAACAAAGCGGTGAGATGAATTCGAATGAAACTATACTTTTCGACTGCAGTTTAAAATGGTGTAATTATGCGAACTATAAAGATCGTCTATCTACTTTTCTAACATGGCCGAAACAGATGAAACAGGATAAATGTGCAATGGCTTCAGCGGGATTCTTTTACTGTAAAGAAGGAGATATAGTCGAATGTTTCGTTTGTGGTGTGAGAGTGAATAAGTGGACTGCAACTGATGTGCCTTCAATAGAACATGAAAGGTGGTCGCCTGACTGCGTCTATATAAAATTGATTGGATCTGAAAAAAAACATTTCAGACGCAGAGCGCGCTCAAAACTACACAACTGTATACGAGGAAGACAAATGAAATGGAAATAAATAAAGTGTCATTACTACAGTCATATTTCGACTTTTTCTACGTCAAAGAAATACAAAGCAAAATGTTTCCTGTATTCAAGAAGATGTGCTTTGGCTGTCAGAATTCTTGTCTATCGCAGCGAGATCACACGTGTTTAACTCTAACAAATAAGCAACAACTGGAATTATATTTTGATGATATTCTCCTCGCGGTGGATGAAACTAAAATATTGATGAAATGGAACGAAGCAGTGCATTTTCTTGATGTGCTTCCTAAAGTGAAAACAATGTTCAAAATGAAAATATACTGCAAGGATTGGCGCGAAACGGATATTAAGTCTTTAAGTTGGAGAGTTAAAATCATAAAAATGACTTATCAGCTGTTGATGTTAGAACGAAATTTCAACATTAACGTACTTTGTACATATATACTCTGTGTATAACTTTTTCAGCGCTGAAACAATGTAAAACTCACACAGAAACCTATAAATTGTTCTCTTTTTTAAATTTACATTCATCTTTTGCTATTTAAAATGCTATGACAACGTTGTACACTATTCTCTTTGAAATTAAAAAAAAAATATTTTTTGTAAAAACAGTTGTCGTTGATCTTATTGAAAAAAAGGGTTCCATTATGCTTCCTCTGTTAAGATCATTCTAATATAAATGAAGAGTATGATTGTTTCTGACTTCATTTCCGTGAACGTCTTAAAATGGAAAGCGTCGTAAAGCTTGTAGCGAACTCAACAGCGCAAGTAATAGGTTAGTGATTTTTCTTCTGCAAGAAAAAAAAACATTTAATGATTTTTCCATTTAAGATACAAAACCGAGCGCTCTAAAATCTTTCCCTGTCTTATATTTTAGGACCTGGCAATGTAGGAAAAAACACCTTTGTATATCAACTTTTGAAGAACAGCGACGGAACTTTTGCAAAGACGATAAATGCCGTATATTATTGTTATGGCGTTGATCAGCCTCTATTTGCTGAAATTAAAAAGTTTATACCAAATATCATCTTTTTCGAGGGTCTTCCCACAAAAGCCGATCTCGAGAGTTTGTATATGAATGAACCTGGAGAAAAAATCTTGGTGATTGATGATATGATGAGTGGAGTGAGAGCGCGAAGAGTAAAGATGTGGTTGATATTTATTGCAAATACGCGCATCTCTATAAATGTTTTTGTTTTCTCATTTGCCAAAATGCATTTTACCCCGGACCCGAATTTCGCACTATCAGTTTAAACACACGCTATTTTTTTTTATTTTAAAAACAACCGAGATGAGTTGCAAATACAAACTTAAGGCCGGCAGATATTTCCTGGGCAAGTAAAGTTTTTCATGGATGCGTATAAAAAGGCTACTTCAGAAAAAATACAGATATCTTTTAGTGGATCTCTCACCTCATTCAGATCCAAAATATAAACTTCGAACAAACATTTTATCAGAACAGTTAATGATAGTTTATCAACCTGTAAGGTTATCATGAATTCATTGATTAAAAAGGAAAACGATTTTATACTACTGTTTCTTCACGCTTCACATAAACAAAAAAGAGCATTGTTAGAAACTATATAGAGAAGTCGCAGTTAAGGGCGTTCATTCAAATTGTATATAATCTGATACACGGTTATTTTTTATTGAGTGAAAAAGACAAAAATGGTTTAGCTAAACGGAAAAGAATCATTCGACAATTAGTTAAAAAAGAGATTTCTTTCAAAAAAAGAAAAGAATTACTTTTGAAGCATTATAAATTCATTCTACCATTCATAACCATCATTAAAAAAAAGAAATTAGCTAAAAAGAAAAGAGAAAAAAAAGGCTCGTGAACTAGTACTCATACCAAAAAATAAATATGAACATTTGCTTCGACATGCAAATGAAAGTGGAGAAAAGATACAAAGTGGTGGGCTTTCAGAAGATCTATTGGAAAACAAAGCTAAGTTACTGTCTAATCGAAATGCAGAAACAGAACAAATTATTTCCAATGATAAAACAAACGAGTACAATAAAAAAGTCGAAAAAACGAGTGAAGGTGATAAGAAGGGTGAAAACGATAGGAAGGATATGAGAAAAATATAGAAAATGTGAAAAAGCCTAACATGTATGTAGAAAAACCACTCTCACAAATGCCATTTAGCGATAGGAATTTAATTTCGTATATGCAAATGAAACGACACGACAAAAAGATTTCCATCAGAAAAAAAAACTCAAAAAGGATACAGAGAGGAAAAGGGCGCGAAAAAGAAGTGGATTAACTATATCATTTGAATGGGTAAGTGTGCTTTAATAAGTTATGTAAACCAATTAGACCAGTTAGATATGAAAGTTTCGTCATTAATCTTAAAAGTATAATGTTATGTGAGAGAGAAAATCCGGTTTCATAGAATTTATATAGTTTACATCCGGCGATTTTGTTAAAAAAAATGTAAATGAATAGTAATTTCCTGTTGATTACAATCGTGAAATGTAATTAAACCTACAAGAATTCCCCTCTAAATGGGTTGTCTTTCGTATGAATATCCCTAGTTAGGTGAAAATACGCATAAATTATTCCAACGTTACCCTGTACTGTTTAATATATAAATCGCAACACGTAACGCATCAGCTTAAACTGTGGTAAAATACAGAATGTGAAGACCAGTATGGTAAAAGTAATGCTCAAGTGATGTAAATTACACGAAACTTATTGTGAAATAAAAAAAAAATGTTTAAATGTGTAATCTGTTCTACAGTGTATAAAAATCTAAAAACATGGACACAGGATATGCAAGATCACATTAAACGATACAAGTGCGAAGTCTGTGAAAAAACTTTTGCAAGAAAAGCAACGCTTCGTATCCACCGGGAGAGAAGACACAACATACGTAGTGAAAAAAGTCAGGAGAGGAAACAAAAGCCACTTTATTTTGCTTGCGATGTCTGCGAGAAAAACTTTAGCAGAAAATGTCATCTCCGTCGTCATTATCGTGTTTGTGCTTCTAAAAACGCTAATCAGAAACGCGTTAAAGCTCAGTTCTCATGCAGACACTGTGATTGCGAATTTGAAGATTATGATACTTTATTTCAACATGTTAGTCAACATCATCCTCTCAATCAACAAGGCGGACGTAGCGCAACAACATTACGTGCATTATATGAAAATGAAACCTTCAATATTCCGTTTCAGAGACAGTCAGAGGACGCTGGTGCTTCTGCTGTTGTTAATGATAGTTCTTCAGTTAACGAGGATGATGAAGATAATATTGATAAACATCAACAATACATTGATGAATCAGCTTTGAGAAATGCTGTGGTTAACAGATATATAGAACCTCCAGGAAGTGAAAGATACGATCTTCTTACGTTTTTTTTGGAAATATCAGAGAACAAGTAACAACGTTTCCTAAATCTCGCGTGCTTGCATTGGGCGGGGTGAAATGGAACTTGTGCGTGCAAGTAGAGATGCAGCGCGATGATGCTCAAGAAATTGTCGTTACGTCACCATATTTCAGAAGTAGAACTTATATGATTTTATCAGCAGATGATCATAATGAACATGATTGGAATGAGGCATTACAGAAAATGTATGCGAGTCTGGAGAAATTCATACGGGAAGGTTCAGGGTGGTATGTCAAGCGTGTAATAAAACTTGAAATCAATACCGTTGTGTTCAAACCATTAAATGGTTCTTCATATATAACCTTACCAAAATCACTGGCATTAAGTGGCAGTGTCTTGAATATTCGAAATCAGGATGATAGATGCTTCCTTTATTGCATTTTAGCATCTCTTCATCCGACAACCGAAGAACCAGAATGCGTAGAACATTACTTTCAGTATGAACATGAAATTGATATGACCGACGTGAGCTATCCTGTTAGCTTAACGCAAATCCAAAAGGTGGAAAATCAAAATAAGCATATTTCGATTAACATTATTACTTATGAATACAATTCAATTGTTCCGTTGAGAATAACAGCGAATAACAATCGGCTGCATCATGTAAATTTACTGATGCTGAAACAACAAGATAAATCACACTACTGTTTGATTACGGACTTGAATCGATTTTTAGCTCGAACTAAAACACATCGCTCGCAGATACATTTCTGCCCTTACATGGTTTTAGCAAGGAGACATTGTTACTTGAACATAAAACGTATTGTTCCCGTCATGGCGCGCAAAAAGTGGAACTTCCTATTCCTGGTAAAAATGACGTTTTGGAGTTCACAGATTACGAAAAAAACTCTTAAAGTGCCTTTCGTTGTTTATGTTGATTTCGAGACTGTTAATAAAAGATTACATGTCTGCCAACCAAATCCTTGTAAGTCAGCTGTTTCACCTATAAGCAAACTCGAAGTGTGTGGGTTTGGATATAAAGTGGTTTGCGAGGATGAACGTTACAATAAATCCTCTGTAATTAACAGAGATGAAGATGCGATTAATTGAATGTTTGTTAGAGGAAGAAGAAAAAATACGCGAGATTCTTTCTGAAAATCAGCCTATGGAGATAACCGAAGAAAACGAAAGCCTGATTACAAATGCTACACACTGCTGCCTCTGTAAAAAACAGTTTACTATACATGAAAAGAATTATAAAAGAATAGTGAGGCATCACAACCATCTCACAGGAGAGATCATAGGATCTGAATTGTAAACAGGCAACTTTCATTTCGGTAATAATTCATAATCTCAGAAAATTTGATGCTAACATTATATGTGAAAGTATTGGACATTTCAAAAACCGCAAACTATCATGCATCGCACAAAACACTGAAAAGTACGTCAGGTTTTCCCTCGGTAACCTGCGGTTTATTGATAGCCTCCACTTCCTACCAGCGTCATTGGAAAGCTTGGTTGATAACAAGATGTATTACAAGCGTTTACTCATTTGCTCTCTGAAGTTGATGAAGCTAAAGCTAAACTACTCGTTCGAAAAGGTGTGTATCCATATGAATACATGGACTCTTTTGAGAAGTTTGATGAGACAGAATTACCTTCCAGAGATAAATTTTATTCTAACATCAAGAAAGAACATATTTCAAACGAAGACTATGCGCATGCGCTTAGAGTATTTCACACATTCAACATGACATCTTTAGGAGAATACCACGACCTATACTTGAAAACGGATGTGCTCTTACTGTCTGACATCTTCGAAGCATTCCGAACTCTGAGTCGTAAACAGTATGAGCTTGATCCGTGTCACTTTTACACTTCACCTGGTCTTTCTTGGTCTGCTTGTCTCAAAATGTCAAATGTACAGTTGGAATTGTTGACAGACATTGACAAAATATTGATTGACGGCATACGCGGAGGTGTATCTCAGATTTCTAATCGCTACAAAAAGGCAAACAATCCTTACCTTCAAGACTACGATCCGATCCCGCAAAAACTTCGGAATACTTCTTATTTGTTGATGCTAATAATCTTTATTCTTGGAGCATGTTGTCAACACTTCCAGTTGGTGATTTTACGTTCATGAGTGAAAAGGACATTCAATCATTTGATGTAATGAGTGTTTCAGGAGATGGCCCTGTTGGCTACATTCTAGAGGTCTCTTTGCACTATCCAAAAACTCTACATGATAGTCACAACTGTCTACCATTAACACCTGTTCGAAAACATGTTTCAAATAACAGCCTTTTTCCTTATGCACAACACCTCCTCAGAAAGCTACATGGTTTGTCTGAGGATGATCCACTTCCAAGCAGAGGTAAAGTAGAAAAACTCTTAACCACTTTGGAAGATAAGGACAATTACGTGCTTCACTATCGAAACTTGCAACTCTATCTGCGTCTTGGTATGAAACTGAATGCTATTCATCGGATTCTAAAGTTTAGACAAGCAGCGTGGATGAAGAGCTACATTGAATTAAATACAGAGATGCGAAAGAAGGCTACATCTACATTCCAAAAGAATTTCTACAAACACCTTAATGTCTCTGTTTTTGGAAAAGTAAGTTACCATGATTGTTTTTTTTTATATGCTGTTAATATGTCTGTCATATCTTCTTTTATATGCTGTTAATGTCTGTCATATCTTCTTTTATATGCTGTTAATGTCTGTCATATCTTCTTTTATAGTGATTCAACAAATTCATATTTATATATTATTTTTCAGACTATGGAAAATGTGAGACTACACAAACAAATCGAATTGGTGCATACAGAATCGAGACTTATCAAAGTCACGTCTTAACCTTCCTATAAATCGACTTCCATCTTTAACGAAGACTTGGTTGCGGTGGAGCTATACAACAATAAAGTCAAATGTTCAAACCAATTTACTGCGGAATGAGTATATTAGGTATACATTATCGCGTTATTATTTTTGAAATGCTATATCTGTTTTTTTATGCATAATTCAGTTTTCTCGCTTTTATGTTTATATATTACTGCATTTCTATAATATTCATTTTATTGCATTTTAGATCTAAGTAAATGTTTGATGTATGACTTCTGGTACACTTATGTCAAAAAGAAGTACACCAACGCTCAGTTGCAGATGACCGACATTGATAGCCTGATGTATTCATGTTTGAGTGACGATATCTATAACGATATAAAAGACTCCATAGACTTGTTCGACACGTCTGATTATCCCAAAACCCATTTTCTTCATAGTGATAAAAATAAAAAGACAATAGGGAAAATGAAGGACAAAACCAATGGAAAAGCCATTTCAGAATTTGTAGGTCTTAGATCCAAAATGTATAGCTTTTTGTGTGATGGGATAGCGATAAAAAAGGCAAAGGGCATTGCTAAAGTGACAGTGAAAAATCAGCTTAAACATGAATATTATAAAAGCACTCTGTTCGATGAAACCAGTATGCTTTCTTCCATGTCTTTCCTTAGAAGTCACAAACACGAATTATTCGGTGAAACGATTAAGAAAACTGGACTATCTGCTGTTGATGATAAAAGATATCTCATTGACAGCGCGAGGAGTTACGCATATGGTCACTTTAAAAAAGCAGGCGGTGAAAATAGTGATTATAATAGTGAAAATCTGTTAGACGATGGTGATATTCCCAAAACGAAGACTGAGTACAAAACATTCGAAGATCGCTCATTTACAATCGGAGAATGTAAAGTTACTCCATGTTTTAAAATTTGATCGTTAAATATTTCATGATTTTATTGTGGTGATATATAAATACATATTTATAAATATGATCTAACTTTCTTCCTGCACAATAATGTGTAAATTTGAATATATGTTAAACTTTATTCAATTTGTGAAATAAAGCAAAATGTCAACAAATCGTCTTTTATCCAATAAAAGTCAATAGATCCGCCATGCGTTTTATGGTAATATTCCCAAAACGAAGACTTCAGCAGAGTACAAAACATTCAAGGATCGCTCATTTACAATTGGAGAATGTAAAGTTACTCCATGTTTTAAAATTTGATCGTTAAATTTTTCATGATTTTATTGTGGTGATATATAAATACATATGTTCTAACTTTCTTCCTGCACAATAATGTGTAAATTTGAATATATGTTAAGCTTTATTCAATTAGTGAAATAAAGCAAAATGTCAACAAATCGTCTTTTATCCAATAAAAGTCAATAGATCCGCCATGCGTTTTTTTGTGTTTCTTTGCATTAGATGTATATAATAACAAAAAGAAAACAATCTGTTTACTCTATTTATTGATTATACATTTGATACATATACACATAGAATAACATTTCCCGTTATATTGAATAATTATAAGCATTTCTTTACAGAACAGCATATCCGATTACATTCTAGTTTATCTCCAACACATTGACAATAAGCGTTTGATGATAGATTACTTACAAAATAATCATTAGAAGCTAAGTCTGTTACATCAAAAATGTTAACAAAGTCTTGATAGTCATTTCAAAGAAGTCTATAACGGAGAAACAAAATGTATTACAATCCACACAATGTTGAGTTATCGCTTTGAATTTGAATATCATTTATCCGTACAGTGTTTGAAAGAACTCCAATCAAAATGTGAAAATGGACAAAATCTTCAAATGCGAAGATGTGTAGGATGGGCAAAATCTTCAAAATGTGATGTTGGGCAACCCCCTGGGCAAAATCTTCAAAATGTGAAGATGAGCACCCCCATGGGTAAAATCTTCACAATGTGATGATGGGCACCGCACTTCTTATCTTTATGAAAGTTGAGCGAGGAAATTGTTTTTTTTTTATATGTCGTTGAAATTTTACTTATATGAACATTTATGTGTGTCTATTATAAATACAGAAAAAAAAAAAACAAGCAAAAAAAAAAAAAAAAAAAAAACAAGTGAGAAAAAAAGTTAGACCTTCATCATCACATTCACAAATAATTTTAAAAATATATATAAAAAAAATACACCCGTAACATTCACTATGAGTGATAAAACGAAATAAAATTCTCATAATGAAAAGTTAATGTCAAATTTGAAAAAAATATATATATATATATATAAAGCATTTGGTACTAATCTTAACAAAACACAATTATTGTTGATATATTCATCCTGCTATTCTAAAAAAGAAACAAGAGGGCCATGATGGCCCTGGATCACTCACCTAGTATCATTAGGCTATGTAAAATCAAGTGACCCCTGGGGCAGAGCCAATTTTGACCCCAGGGTCATGATTTGAACAAACTTGGTAAGAATCGACTAGACAATGCTACACACCAAATATCTAAACTCTATGCTTTGTGGTGTCTGAGAAGAATGATATTTCAAGATTTTTTTTTCCTGTATCAGCCTATGTTAAATCAAGTGACCCCTGGGGCGGGGCCAATTTTGACCCTAGGGTCATAATTTTAATCATCTTGGTAGAGAGTCATAAGATCATGCTACATATTAAAAATCAAAAGGCTAGACCTTGTGGTTTCTGAGAAGAAGATTTTTCAAGTTTTTTCTATATTAGCCTATGTAAAATCAGGTGACCCCTTGGTGGGGCCAAATTTGATCCCAGGGCCATGATTTGAACAAACTTGGTTGTGATCTACTAGACAATACTGCACACCAAATATCTAAACCCCAGGCTTTGTGGTTTCTGAGAAGAAGATTTTTCAAGTTTTTCCTATATTAGCCTATGTTAAATCTAGTGACCCCTGGGGCGGGGCCAATTTTAACCCCATGGTCATGATTTGAACAAACTTGGTAGAGATCTATTAGACAATGCTACACACCAAATATCTTAACTCTATGCCTTGTGGTTTCTGAGAAGAAGATTTTTTTAAGTTTTTCCTATATTAGCCTATGTTAAATCAAGTGACCCCTGGGGCGGGGCCAATTTTGACCCCAGGGACATGATTTGAACAAACTTGGTAGAGATCTACTAGACAATGCTACACACATAATATCTTAACTCCATGCCTTGTGGTTTCTGAGAAGAATATTTTTCAAGTTTTTTTTCCTATATTAGCCTATGTTAAATCAATTGACCCCTGGGGCAGGGCCAAGTTTGACCCCAGGGTCATAATTTGAACAATCTTGGTAGAGAGTCATAAGATCATGCTACATACCAAATATTTAAACTCCATGCTTTGTGGTTTCTGAGAAGAAGATTTTTTAAGTTTTTCCTATATTAGCCTATGGTAAATCAAGTGACCCCTGGGGCGGGGCCAATTTTGACCCCAGGGTCATAATTTGAACAATCTTGGTAGAGAGTCATAAGATCATGCTACATACAAAATATTTAAACTCCATGCTTTGTGGTTTCTGAGAAGAAGATTTTTCAAGTTTTTCCTATATTAGCCTATGTTAAAACAAGTGACCCCTGGGGTGGGGCCAATTTTGACCCCAGGGTCATAATTTTAACAATCTTGGTAGAGAGTTATAAGATCATGCTCCATACCAAAAATCAAAAGGCTAGACCTTGTGGTTTCGGCGAATAAGATCTTTTTCAAGTTTTTCCTATATTAGCCTATGTTAAATCAAGTGACCCCTGGGGCGGGGCCAATTTTGACCCCAGCTTCATAATGTGCACAATCTTGGTAGAGAGTCATAAGATCATGCTACATATCAAAAATCAAAAGGCTAGGCCTTGTGATTTCGGAGAAGTTTTTTTTAAATTTTCATTTTTAAAATCTATTTTTAGCTCCTGTGACCTACTTATTCACCCAATCAAAATAATTTGAACAACTTTGATAGAGGTCATGATAAGGATGATTCCTCTGAAGTTTGGTCAAAATCCATCCAGTGGTTTAGGAGAAGTTGTTTAAAGGAAAAGTTGACGCAAGACGCACGCACCCACGGACGGACGGACGACGGACGCCGGACAAAAGGCGATCACAAAAGCTCACCATGAACACGTTGTGCTCAGGTGAGCTAAAAAGGAGAAAAAACATTACACCCGTAACATTCACATTGAATGAAAAAAACAACAAATGAAATTGTCATAATGAAAAGTGAAAAGTAAATGTCAAATTATAAAATTTACAAAGCATTTGGCACTAATCTTAACAAAACAAAATTATTGTTGATATATTCATCCTGCTATTCTAAAAATAAAACACACAGGAGAAAAAACATTACACCCGTAACATTCACATTGAGTGATAAAACAAAATATAATTGTGATAATGAAAAGTAAATGTCAAATTATAAACTTCACAAAGCATCTGACACTATCTTTAACAAAATAAGGAAGACAAAACATGATATATTCATCCTGAGTGTTGAAAAAAAAAAAAAAAAAAAAAAAAAAAAACCTTTAAAAAAAAAATTCAAAACGTTTTAATATCACGATCAGGATGGTTAACTCACACGCGATAATAAAATTCACTAGTAACAGTTATCTCCATTTAACCAGTGTGCTTTACACTGTATGTGCGTAACATGCTTCTGTGAAAAAGAACTCCAATCAAAATGTGAAAATGGGTAGGATGGGCAAAATCTTCAAAATGTGATGATGGGTAGGATGGGTAAAATCTTCAAAATGCGAAGATGGGTAGGATGGGCAAAATCTTCAAAATGTGATGATGGGTAGGATGGGTAAAATCTTCAAAATGTGAAGATGGGTAGGATGGGCAAAATCTTCAAAATGTGATGATGGGCTACCCAATGCACCCCCATGGGTAAAATTTTTACAATGTGAAGATGGGTAGGGTTGGCAAAATCTTCAAAATGTGAAAATGGGCACCATCATGGGTAAAATCTTCACAATGTGAAGATGGATAGGATGGGCAAAATCTTCAAAATGTGAAGATGGGCACCCTCTTGGGTAAAATCTTCAAAATGTGATGATGGGCACCCCCAAAAATACACTACTACTTTCTTTCTAGAGCATTCTACAATGAACAGCAAAGTGACTGGGATAAATATCTTTCCCGTAATATTGATGGCCCTTAGGAATATGCAACACTCCTCTACTGGCTATACACCTCATGAATTGATGTTTGGCAGACAAATGAATCTACCAATTGATTTTGCATTAATTCCAATAAACATGTTATCCTGGGTTGTTGCTACACTTTGACCGTTAGTGTATCCGATTATACATTTGCCCATTGGTTTTGCAAGCACCCATGTTGTCATTACGTCCGCCATGATGAACTGTCGGTGATGCCGATGCCATTACCATGCACTGATTCGGTTGACTGGAATTATTATAATAAGAGTACATATTAGGTGTTTGGCATATAAAGTTCTGACCCGATTGGTATCCATCATTGTTATCTGATTGGTTTGATCTAGATGTAGCTTGGTCAGTCATGTTGACGGTTGGATTTTTCGTGTTCCCGCCTTTTTGGCTCTTTTGAGTGATATTCATTAACACCGTACGTTAAATATTTGTCATATCTGATATTGGAATTGAGTACATAATCTAATTGTAATCAAACATTACATAGGTAACTATACAAGTTCATATGTTGATATACCTATCTACAAAATTAAAAGACTCTAACTAAAAAACTAAGGGAAAAATATTATAGACAACTCATTTTAGTGCACACTATAAGGAAGGGGTCCATTTATAAGCAAATGAATGACAGCACTTATAAACAATTCACATATGCATGATACTAGATTTTGTGGACAAAATCCACAGGAGGACAACCCTGGCAACAGCAGCAACAACAACAACAACAACAAAAAGTGTCGCTCAGACGTGTTTTGTTAGCTCCGCCAGATACCTGAAAATGATGAATAAATGAGTCAAACTTTTGCTTCAGCATCAAAAATTCATACACACAGTTACATAGGCATCACTAGAGTATAGCTAGCTGCTCCAGATGGCATAAAATGATGAAAAAATGACAAAGTCCGACTTTTGCTTAAACATCAAAAATTCATACATACAGTTACATAGGCATCAATAGTGTATTTCTAGCTGCTCCAGATATCTGATAATGATAAAAAAAATGACAAAATCCAACATTTGCTTTCGTATCAAATATACATATATACAGTTATATAGAAATAATGCACGATGTCAACTGACCAATCAGAATGCAGCATTTCAAAAATCTCGACCGAGATTTATTTTCACTGATTTTACACTCAGTTGCTATTTGACTGCCAAGCTGATCAGACGTGTTTTTCAAAGCTGCTCCAGATACCTAAAAAATGATGAAAAAATGACTTAGTCCAACTTTTTCTACTAAAATGACAAATTCTTGATCAAATATACCCGAAAAATGACTAAGTCCAACTTGCAAGAAACTTGAAAAATTGCCAAAGTCAAATTTTTAGTCAAATTTTTGCGCATGTACAAAATATTCAAACATACATATATGCATCAACAGTGCATTGATAACAGTTCCATATAACCTGAAAATGAGGAAAAATGACAAAGTCCATAATTTGCACAAGTATCAAAAATACAAACATACAGATTTACAGTAGCACAGAAATAATGCCAACTGACCAGAATGCAGGATTTCTAAAATCTCAGTCGGGATTTTTTTTCAATGATTTTGCCCCCAGTTGCTCTGTGGCAGTTTAACTGATCAGACGTGTTTAAATAGCTCACCTACAAATCTGAAAATGAGGAAAATTAGCAAGTCCAATATTTTTCACATGCATCCATATACATGTAAAGGGGTCTTTGTTGTGTTTGTTTAGTTGTATATTCAGTTCTGTTCTTGTCAGTGCTGGGTGTTATTTGATATGTGGCCTGTCTTTGTGATTCTGTCCTGCCTACGTGAACTGTCCATGTGCTACCTGTCCTATCAACGTGAACTCTTATGTCTGTGACACTGTAATTGTTTGTCAGGGTGCTTGAGCTGACTGCAAGGAGTGAGTGAGTGATTTTAACCAGCCTATATATATATCTTGTCTCCCATTTTTTTAACCATTCCGCTCAGTAGCTGTCGTAACGCTAGTAGATCTAGGATTCTATTTGAGAAGAATTCTTAAGACATAGCCTTAGTACTGGTAAGTTTATTTTATATTTTTAGAGTTAAACATTAAATACTTTATGCTTTGTACGAATATTACATTTACTGTATTTATCGGAATAATTAATTTAATTGTTTGATATTATTGATAATAGTGCCTGAACACTTTATATGTATTAATAAGACTATCTTACATTAATTTATATTTATTTCAGGCCTTCTTCTTCTGCTTATTTACAATAGTGTAAACAGAACCATTGAAAAAGAACCCCGGAATTGCTTTTATCTCCACCCTGTTACAAATGGCGCCCAACGGATTTCTTTGGACATCATGAAGGCCAGTACCTAGACATCACCCATCTAACGTCTCGTATGTTTGCTACGATCCCTGACGTTCGGTGACGGAGATCGGGTGATCGAGGTATCAACGGACGGTTAGATACTGCTGCAGGAAGACCTGGTACCAGGCGGCAAGTGTTGGCTGTGATTTTTTTTTCTTAATTCTCTCATTTTCATCAATTTCATTGATGAATTGTGCACAGGTGTAACTTTTCTTATTCTTGTGGGCCCGAGAGGAGGAGCGGTTTTCATTTCACGGAGGACCTTTGACTTCCCTGACTTCCATGTACAGGATTCAGCGGAGTGGACTTGGGTTTTTCCCATGAGGAGCTGTCAGAATGGACTGATTTTAAATCTATTTTTTTTTTAGAATTTGTGAAAAGTGTTATTCTATGTGAAATGGACGCATTCTCGAAGATATTTTTTTTCTGGATTAATATAACGTTAGCTGAACATGTCCTTGCAAAAAAATGATATTTTTCCTTAGTCACTTGATTTTGACGTCGTTGAAATATAAAAAAATCATTCATTTCAATATGTATTCGCGCTCTAGCGTCATGAGTATTGATGCCAATCTTAAGCATACCTTAAGAAATTTATGTTGTACCACTTGTTTTGTAAGCAACATGTGTTAAAAAAGATCAAAAGATTGGATATATTAACATTAGATAAGTAAAATTGCCGTACCTTAACATGCGCAAAAAGTCCAGAAAATTTCAAGTGATTACGTTATCAAACATGACTTATTCATGTTTTTCGTAAAAGAGCTTATTCATGTAAATCTATTAATTTGAAGAAAGAAATGAAAGTGGTCATTGGTTTGATTGAGCAAGATCCCATTGTTTTTTTGCAGGAATGAGTGCCTGCGTTGAATAGTGAATTGTGATACGTTTTTGAGTAGATAAGTCGCATTTACGATGAATTAGTATAATTATACTAGAGCCAGAAAACCTATACGGATATCTTATTGCATTTGTTATCACGGCTTTCCGAAAACCTGAAGAAAATGACAAATACATGTAATTCTACCTACCGATTTTTTATGTTTTCTAAATGTATAACGGTTTCTTTTTCTAAATCTGTAAGCAAATGAATTGTTGAAAGTTTCAAGATGTTTAAAACGTTAATTACATAGAAATAAGAAAGTATTTTTATGATTTTGCTTAAACCTATGCCTTTCTTTCCATGTATTTTTCCAAATGTAAAACTCAATTTAAAGGTTGAAAGTCATGGATTTCAAACTTTTTTTTTCTTCTTTACAATTTCAATTGTGGGTCAAATTGCAATGAATATTTGTTAAGTAATATGCTTACGAAAAAAAAAAGATATTAAATAAAGAATAAAAAAACTTTAAAATCGACTCCAGTTTGCATATTTCTCCTTGACATATTTTTCTCGGCGACGTTGACTCATTTCTTGTACTATTTCACAGGTGAAATATTTTGTGGCCCATATGACCGTGATGCGTGCATTGTTTTCACATTCCTTAAAAACGTGCAGTCATGACTACATGTAATTTGATAATACACAGCGAGGATACGTTACAGTGTCAATGTATTCATATAGTGCAAACTTGATTGTACATAATCTCCAGGGTCTCTGGGGTGGAAACAAATGCATACGTACAATACAAATCATGAAATAAATACACACGTATGTTTGCGGCGAGCAAGGACATACATTTCAAAATGGCAGAATGTATGTACATTGTATTTACACCCAAGGATGCCAGTAAGACATGCACTGATAGAACATCATCGTTCCGTTAATGACTAAAAAGTAATATTGAAAATCATGTATTCTTTAGTGCACTGATGGTACAAAAAGGAATTTATTGTTACCAGAATTATAAAATATTTAGATAAGCATCGTTGTTTAATATAGAAGCAACAACAATATAACCATTAACCACCACATAGAACAATACAATGCTTTTTGTTTGTTTTTTTTTTTAACCAAATTTAATTTGGTTCTAAGATATAACTCTAAATAAGGAAGTTTACATGAGCATGTAGTATGTGTGGGTTATATTGACATTACAATACCAGAGTATTTCAATCTCCTTTGGGCAGGGAAGCATTGAGACACATAGAAAAGTACCCTGACCCGTAAAAGTATTTATGTAATATGAGAGTTTTGTTTTGCAAGCGTCTGCATAAGTTAACGCCATGTCATGAAATTGTTTATAAATAAAAGCCTGGATTTCTGAAATATCACTAAACCTTTACAAGTATAATCACTCCGGTAACATGAGATTTTGTTTTGCAAACGTGCACCAAACGCTAGGTCAAAATAATGTCTGACGATAGCTAGAGTTATCACTAAAGGCAACTAATACCCCCGATTCTCACCTTGTCTTTGTTATATCTGACCATAAAAGACGAGGGCCATGGTGCTAGAGTATCATTAGCCAAATTAAAACAATTCAGGTCATTTGATTTTAGCTTGTAAGCTTCAGCAGCTTTGCTTCAAATTTCATATACATAATTCTCAAAAATACTAGTCAATCATCATTCTGCAGACCGCATATTTCAAGGAATCAACTTTATTTAAGCAATGTTAGTAGAACAAATTTGAAATTTTCTATATAGAAAAGTCTCAATTTCCAAGGGATAAGCAATTATGGTAGAGCACATTGGGTTGACCATTTGTAACAATTGACATGAAGTTCTGACTTTTGGGTTGATAGAAAAATATTTGAAATGTTCTGTACAGAGTATAAAAGGAAATGGGTCGAGCCCCTACAGTCCTCATTTTTCAAGTTATTAATTGTATTTCTTAAATTTTTTTAGAGCACTGAGAAATGACCGTTTCTGTCAAATGATATTAAATTCCTTGAGGAGGAATTTTGAAATTTCTATATAGAGTATATGAGGAAATTAGCCAATCTCTTAGGGGTCTCATTTTTAAGGGATCAATTTTATTTTAGCTTATGGTAGAACACTATAATGAAACCATTTGTGCCAAACGACATTAAATTCTTACTATTCTTAGTTTTAGAGGAGAAACACTTTTAAGTTTATAAGATAAAATTCTGTTGGTTGCCATGGCAACAAGAGTTCTAAATGGATGAAATTCATTTTAACGTCTTTGGTGAAAGGCATATCAAGGATCATTCATGCTAATTTTCATCAATTTCTAATCTGTGGTTTCAGAGGATATGTCTTAAAAGTAAATTGATGACGACGCATAACGACGGACGCAAGATGACCACAAAAGCTCACACTGAGCATGTTGTGCTCAGGTGAGCTACGAAAGGTTATAGTGCTTCATATGACCTGATATACAATTGGAGTGATGATAACGTGTCATGCTACTAATACATGAAAGGCCAAATGATGCGGGTAAGTAATCAAGGAATTATGAATATGAATAATATTTGCAAAGAACAACAGGAGTTGTCCGTAAGACAGCACACTAGACTATTCCAAAGCTTATTATTGACGCTTTACTTTAATCAAAATACTTAAGTTCAAAAGGGGTCATAATTTACTAAATTAAAATCACTCAATCTCATAACAGGCGGATCTTCTTCAATTTTCAAAGAAGATATATATAGGGATTTTGTTATCTTTTTATACATTCGATCATTTTCAATTTTCATTGGCGTCATATGACGACAGATTGACGTCAGCTTCAAAAGTTTGTTTGCGCTCTAGAGCCTTCAATTCTGAGATGTAAGATGTATTTTAGGATGTAGATGTGCACCTTGGCATTCAAATTTCCAAATTCGAAAAAAAATATAAGATTTCATGGCAATACCGAGTTTCGTACTTTGGTCCAAAAATTAGGTTTAAATGTTACAAAGCCCCCTGATGTGTTAGAAGCATGTAAATTAGGCAGTATATCGGCATAGAGGTTTACATTCTATTTTTTGAATTATTTTCTCTTAAGACACGTGGTTATGACGTCATCAAAAAGACAAAATGCATTTCTTTTTAAAGATTTCTCTCGTTCTGGTATCATGAATTTTGAGTCAATCTGAATTATATCTTTAGAATTGATAGAGTTAAAATTGAAATGATGCATACTGCAAGAAATGTTTGTTTTGTCTCGTGGTTATGACGTCATGCATTCTTAAGCAAGAATTATTTCAAAAAATCATATAAAATCGCCAATTACACCAATGAACTTAAAATTTTAAAAATTTTCGAAACTTAGTACGTTCATTAGGTCTTGAAAATTTCAAGTGATTACGTCATCAAACATGGTAGTTATTCATGTTTGATGGAATGCCTACTTGAAAATGTGAAAACAAACCTGTTCGCATTGTTGAAGATATTTTTTTTCTGGATTAATAGAACGTTTGAATGAATATGTCATTGCAAAAAAGATATTTTTTAGTAACTTGACTTTGACGTCGTTGAAATATAAAAATCATTCATTTCAATTTGTATTCGCGCTCCAGCGTCATGAGTATTAATGCCAATCTTAAACTTACCTTAAGGAATTTATGTTGTGTCACTTGTTTATGACAACATTGATTTGTGATATATTAAAAAGATCATAAGATTGGATATATTTACTTTAAATGAGAAATATTGCCGTACCTTAACATGCGCAAAAAGTCCAGAAAATTTCAAGTGATTACGGTATCAAAACTCATTCATGTTTTTCGTAAAAGGGCTAAATCATGAAAATCTATTAATTTGAAGAAAGAAATGAAAGCGGTCATTGGGTTGGTTGAGCAAGATCCGATTGTCCTTTTGCGGGAAAGAGTGCCTGCGTTGAATATTGAATTGTGATACGTTTTTGAGTAAATGAGTCGCATTTACGATGAATTAGTATAGTTATACTAGAGCCAGAAAACCTATACGGAAAACTTATTGCATTTACTATCACGGCTTTACGCAAACCAGAAGGAAATGACAAATACATATATATCTACCTATCGATTTTTTATGTTTTCTAAATGTTTTTTATGGTTTCTTTTTCTAAATCTGTAAAAATAAGCAAATATATAAAGCAAATGAGTTGTTGAAAGTTTCTAGACGTTAATAACGTTAATTACATAGAAATAAGAAATTATTTTCACGATTTTGCTTACACCTCTGCCCTTGTTTCCATCTATCTTTGCAAATGTAAATCTCAATCAATTTAAAGGTTAAAAGTCATTGATTTCAAAATATTTTTGTTGTTTCTTACAATTTCAATTATGAGGATCAAATTGCAATGAATATTTGTTAAGTCATATACTTACGAAGAAATAGATATTAAATAAAAAATAAAAACATTAAAAATCGATTGAATAACGTGAGAAAAAAATTCTTGAGGAAAGTATTATCATCTTAAAATGTTCCTGTTTTTTTTGTTGTTTTTTCTGCATGATAGTAAACGGATACGTAATCAAATAAGATCTATATTTATGCATTCTCAATATCTTCTTAAGAAGATGAAAATGAAAAAAAAAGAAGAAAAAAAAAACAGATTTAAAGCTTATTTTTGAACATAAGTATATATTTATGATAAAAATGATTTCCGCATTAAATCATACATTATTATGCATCATTATTCCATTTTTTTGTATTAACTCATATATTCAATACCTTTGAAATAAGCAAACGGAAAGCCGCTTCGTTTGTATCTTAAACAAACGACTTCTAGTTCACTTTCTATTAGTTTTGTACACTTTACAGTTCGAGATAAAGAATATTTAGAACCAATTTTGTCGAGCTTGCTTGCGGTTAGCTCGACTTAGTTGTCAATGGCGGTTAGGTGTAAGTGCGTGCGTGCGTGCGTGCGTTAGTGCGTCCGTACGGATTTAATCTTGTCCGGGCTGTAAATTCGCCATGGATGGAGGGGTTCTTATATAATTTGACACAAATGTCAAGCTAAGTGTGAGGGTGTGTCGCGCACAAGAACCAGACTCGTAGCTCAAAGGTCAAGGTCTTACTTTGAGGTCAAAAGTCAAAAACGAGTTCATTTATACTTGTCCGGGCTGTTACTTTGCCATGGATGGAGGGATTTACAAATAACTTGAAACAAATGTCAAGCTAAGTGAGATGGTGTGTCATGCTTAAGAACAAGAATCATAGCTCAAAGGCCAAGGTCATACATTTGAAGTCAAAGATCAAAATTGAGTCCCCCCTTTTTTTTTTGCTTCTTCGGGCTGTTACTTCGCCATGAACGGAGGGATTCTCAAGTAAAGTGTCACAAATGTCAAACTAAGTAAGACAGTGTGTCGCGTACAAGAAATAAACTCAGAGGCTGCAGTTTAATTACCTGGATAGTTTTCTTTAAGATACCGTGATAGAACTCAATGTGTAAAGTAATATTCTTGAACTATAATTATTGAGTTACATGAACTCACCATCTGGGTGTGATGACATGAGATGGTGGTGTGGTTTATAAGACTGACCTATACATAGCAAACAGATTTCCATTGCGAACAGTTTAAATGCTTGACGAGTGGCTAGATAGAACTTTGATTTAGGTGGTGATTGGTAGTGGTGATAGGTGGTGAGTGGTGGTGGTATGTGTGAGGGTAGCTGGTGGGTGGTGATGGTGAGTAGGAGTGGTGAGTGGTGGTGGTATGTGTGAAGGTAGCTGGTGGGTGGTGGTGGTGAGTGGGAGTGGTGATAGGTGGTGAGTGGTGGTGGTATGTGTGAGGGTAGCTGGTGGGTGGTGGTGGTGGGTAGGAGTGGTGATAGGTGGTGAGTGGTGGTGGTATGTGTGAGGGTAGCTGGTGTGTGGTGGTGATGAGTGGGAGTGGTGATAGGTGTTGAGTGGTGGTGGTATGTGTGATGGTAGCTGGTGGGTGGTGGTAGTGGGTAACGTTAGTGGTGTTGAAAGATGATGTGATATGTTTGGTGGGTAGGTGAACTTTTCACAAACAGTATCTAAAATAAAACCATGTGCTTTTTGTGTAATTTTATCAACCATTAACTAACTTTTTTTTCGAATTGTAGGAATTTGGCTATCCAGTAAATCAATTTGAATACGGTATACACCGGATATCGTATTTCCGTCTTCTAACATCTATTTCGCTGAAGTGAAATGTCCCTTAAACATTCCGGTAGTTAAATTTTTTGGTTTTTAAAACGGTGTCAAAAATTAATTTTTTGGAAAATCAAAGAAATCTATTTGCACCAGCCAAAAATCATTTCGGATGAGGTCATGAATTGGAACGGTATATTTGGTGTTTTATAAAGAAACAAGAAGGGACAGGATCGGGACCACAGAAGTATACCGAATAAGTCAGGTATTTGAATAATGATTGGTTTTGACGTAATCTTAAAAAAAAAGAAAAGACATCTAACTAGAGTCACGGTTGACATCACGATGGGTATAAAAAATAACGGTCCCGGATTAATAACCTCATTTTACCATCGCTATAAAATTTCGAGCACATGACTTATCCTAGCACATCTACAAAACCTGGAGAACAGATCTGTTCAAGAACCAAATATTTGATATCGTGTATAAGAAAAAATCTTGTCAGAGAATCATATAATTTTATGGAGAAATACAATCACTGGTGGCTAAATCCCGTCCCCGATAGGGGGCATCGACCGGAGCCAGTGATAAATAATTATTTCACCAGGGATGTTTCGGTGATTGGTCCGAGCGACCCAACCAAGAGATTGGTGCAACAAAATATACCTTATATATACAGGCAAGAGACAGATTGGGTGTGAATAAATTGCATACATTAACAAAACGATCCATTTCAGTACCAGTTAAAACACTCGTAAAGGAGAAAACACGTAAGAACGATAGATGTCATTCAATTAGAAACCTAAAAAGAGATAAGAAGAGCTCCGTAAAAGTGTTCGATTTTAAGCGTCAAGAGTGGTGTCTTACGTTACCGACTACGACAAGTGGTGATTTGCGGGATGGTTACGTTCGACCGGATAATTTAGAACGCTATGCCGTCGGTTCCGGTAGCGAAGGCCGAAAAATAGAACAGCTGGAAGCGGAACTAAAAGAGGCCCGGGATAAACTGAAAGAAGCGGAAGAGAAGCTTAAGATTTCCCAACCTCAAGTAATGAAAATGGTTTCGTCGGTGCCCAGGCCTTAGAAATGGCAAACTCCAAACTCAAACGGGGAGCGGGCGAAATGGGCCAAGACCCCGAGGATTGCAAGAGACGTAGACGCGACATGTACTGGAGTGACTAAAAAAAGACGAACCTACTACCATGCGCGGTGTGACACGGATTTGTTAATATAATACAAATGTATACTCGTAACAATGCGAAATAAATAGTTTATATACTCGTTCGTTATTTATAAAACGATATTCTGCGCGCGTGTATGCATGGTGAACGTACCATATGTATGTGCAATGATAATTTTGCCCCTAGAAAGTAAGATTACTACTACTACTACTACTACAACTACAACTACTAAAACAAATACTATACCTTATACACAAAAACAAAATAAATATATTATTTCTTCTCAAATACACAAGAAAGATATAACCAAAACTATCAATACAACTTAAACGAATTTCATTATTACAAAAACAGCAACTACTACTACAACTCCGACCACGTGTATTTGACCAAAAAAAAAACCCTTAAAGACGTATGGTACAGTTCTCGTGATAACGATACATATTAACCAAACCGCATTTAAGAAATATACGTTTACAAACTGAGATAAAAAATAAATCAACCTGATACAAAAAGATTAGCACCTAGCTATAGTAAATTGTAAATAAGTTATCAACGAAAAGATGTTAATAAATAAATTTAGCCAAATACAGTACTTTTTGAAAACACCTGCTTTCGTACACGAGTCTCAGATTTGCAAAACTCACTCTACATAGATCTCGTGGTTTTATTTACTTCCGGATTTAAACCTTAAAATAAAAGTAATGTAGTTGCGCGTGAATGTGTTCTCTACGCATTTCATTTAATCAATCTCACGAGTGGATTACAGACTGCATTGTAATTAACCGAAACGATTGGTTGATTTGGCGAACGAATGATAAATATTATACGTCCCTTTATTGTTTGACAAAACAGCGCTGTATTATACGGGCGCAGTGTGGGACGCGTGGGAACCAATGTGAATTCCGTAAATTCCATAAATGAATGATAAAAGACAATTAATGTTTTCAGCTCTTCTTAATTAATTCATTTTACTGTCGTAGTTCCACCATATTTACTAGAATTCCAGTCTTTATGAAAGAATAAAGTCCGGCAAAATCCTACTAATATATTGCCGAGAGAGAGAAAAAAAGAGAACAAAAATATATAAGGAATTATATTGCGTCAATAGATAGATAGATAGATAGATGCCTGAAAATAGTCCATGAAAAACGTGTTACAATCTTTTGTTACTAGATTTATACATTGCATTTTCTTTAAACTATCCCAAAACATTCTATTGTCAAATTTTGGTGGTCGATGTCTATATACTTATAAGCATATATCTGGAGAGAAAAAATATATATGGCAGGTCCCTGGATAGTTTTGTGATATATTTCATCACTTCACCAGTATTAATCACCAATAATATCTGAGATATATTAAAACCATGTTTCCATGATCATTATGTCACGCTTAGATTGTCCTCAGAATGTATTACAATATAATGATTTACTCGCAAATTAAAAAAAAATAAAAAAAGATAAATGCGTGTATAATGATAGAAGAAAATGCGCTGAAAGAAAGAGAGAGAGAGAGAGAGAGAAATAAAAAAAAAACCATAAAGTATTCTGATAGAAAATATATTGAATGATTCTCGAGTCGATAGTTTACGCGCGGGATATATGTCTTACTTATTTGTTGCAAATAAATAAATGAATAAATAAATACATTTCTCATTTGCTTACATGCTGCGGTAACCGTACGGTCTCCCTAGGGCATGTCCCTATATTTTGCAGGCCGTAGGGGTCGCCGTAGAATTTTAACGCGGAGTTATAAAATTTTTAGCGGCTCGCTATTAGGATTGATGAATGTCCGTCCGACCGCCGTCAACAATTAATTTGCACTCTATCATTTTCCTTTCTTGAGCAATCATCTTCAAACTTTATGACAACGTTTATAGCCATAATCGATTATGGCTGATATCGGCAAATTAGGTTAGGAGTAATGCCCCATTTACTCGTAATATTAAAAATATGCCAGATTTCGCCTTGTTAGCTCTATAACCTTTATTTCTTAAGCAATCATCTTCAAACTTTTTAACAATGTTTATATTCATAATCTCTTGATCAAGTTCGATTTTGGATGATATCGGCCAATTAGGTCGGGAGTTATTCCCCTTTAATAATAAAAATGCCAGATTTCACTTTTTTTGCACTCTAGCATCTTTGTTCGTAAAGCAATAATCTTCAAACTTTTTGAAAATGCTTATAGCCATAATCTCTTATTGAATCTTGATTATGACTTATATTGGCCAATTAGATCAGGAGTTGTGTCCCTTTTGATAATAAAAAATGACTGATTTCACTTTCCTTCCACTCTAGTATCTTTATTATAAAGCAATCAACAATAAAGTTTATGACAATGTAAATAGCGATAATCTCTCAATCAAGTTCGATTATAGCTGATATCTGGCAATTAGGTCAGGAGTTATGTCCCCTTTTATAAGAAAAAATGCCTGATTTCACTTTGTTTGCCCCGTAGCATTTGAAAATGAATTGATCTCGTGGATTGTGTATTCAGTACAACTATGATATAATATGGTAACTTGGTCTGGCAGTTTTTCTCTGGGGAGAGTCTTCAGGGCCATCTTGGCCCTCATATGTTTTATTTCTACGGTCGCCGTAGAAATTCAACACGCCGTAGAGCGATTCACGGTAACCATACGTCGATCGTACGGTGACCGTTCGGCTCTTAGTTATTATGGATTCCATTTGACCTATGCGGGCAACAAAATTTCCATGGGCGCCGTAAGTCAGCCTGAAGGTGTCTCCAAGGGTGCCTCTACGGTGGCTTTGCAAGGTGATGCCCCCGTACGTCCTCCGCGCACCATCCGTAAGGCCAACGTAGCAGCCTGTGCCACGTGTGGTGTAGGTATACTAGGTATACGAGTTTGTTTTCACATGTGCAGTGTGTAGATATCTCATATTTGTGATTTGAATTGTAGACTTTGTCTTTGATTTTTCCTCAACGGACGATAGATTAGCGGCGTATGCAGCTGAGGCGGGTGCATCGAGAGAGAGATACTACCTAATTACAGCCCTTATCCTAGCGGAATAGAGGCAAACCCGACGTCAGAGAAGAACAAGGATGATGTGGTTGAAGCTATGGATCTTACGGCGTTTCACCCTCGGTCACTATGAAATTCTGATGCAAGAGCTGATACGTGAAATACGTGAAATACTGGTTCGTATCACTCCGAGAATCACATCGGTTCTAGGCCTTCACTTGCGCCGGGTCTTAAGCTAGCCAAAACACTCCGGTTCCCGGCATTCAGCTTCAGGGTGGCACACAACACAATATCACTGTTTGTGCCCCAGGTGTGCGATGCGATCTCTGACGAGTACCGAGATGATATGTTGGCGACCCCCTTAACACCTGATGGATGGAAAGAAGTGGACTTTGGCTTTGGAAGGAGGTAGAACTTCATATGGAGCCATCGACAGCAAACATAATATAAAAATAGAATAACAAAGTCAGGAAGTGTCTTTAATTTTAAACTTCTTTTTAATAGTATTGATGGGTCTTGTGGACGTCGGAACGGAAGGAGCTGCCACTGATGCGTGTATTTTCAACCGGTTTTCCCTTGAGGCTGACCTCCGTGAATGGAGACTTCGTTTCCCACCCTATATATTACGGATATTCAATTACAAGCTATTTTGAAACTCGGGGTTGTGGATTAAAATCTAAGTAGGGTAACACAATATTTTTTTCATTTTATTTTCTCTGACCATTATTTCGGTATTATTCAGAAGAAAAAGGGATTCATTTTACTTTAGTTTTTTCTGCTCCTAGCAGTGAAAGATATCATAAATCAAGTTTCAGATGGTAGAAATCAATATAATTTCAAATTATAATTTTGTTTTTGCTCTTTTTGGAACTATATATTAGAGTCATGGAACCTTAACTTGATATATGTTTGCTGTGTCACACTACGGCCGCCGCAATGACGCCGTAAGGCAACCGTGTCAAAATACGATCACCCTACACCTGTCGTAGGTTTGCCATACGGCGATCGTGCGTCATCACTTTAAATGCTGTAGAGAAACCGCAGGATTTTGTCAGTACAAATTTAAAATACGTCGGATGGCTACATTAACATATGTGAAGTAAGACTGAAGACGATCGCGACAGTTTCTATTATTACACACGAGTAAATTTTACACTTTCTCAGGTCATGCAAATATAACAGTTTCCGTTTAAATAAAAATGCTAGATGATGGAAAAGTCAAGATCGAAAAAGGTTTGCGTGTTATATTTCAAATGCAAAGATTTCAGTACTTTTAACAACAGCAACTTCGAACCGGTGTTAGGATAGATATCGCCGTATTGTCTTATGTACTGTACATATTTACCACTATAGGGTGCCTGGATAGCGTAGTGATAACGCGCTTTGCATCTTAAATATTCAAAGCGTGTGAGAAAAATTACATTAGGATCACGGTCGCTCGAGGTGTCATGCGGTGTGTACGTCGGACGCAGGAATAACCTGTCCACGACCAACACATGATGGCATCGTTCTTTATGAATATGCTTTGCTTGAAATAGATATAGAAAGTACGCTAAGCCTTTAAACATAATCTTTAGTCTGACAGTGTGACCAATAGTTACAACATAAACAAATGACGCGTAAAAACCCAGAATTGGGATCTACAAATTTTAATATTTAGATTCAGACGAGATATCGTTTTCTCACACAAAGTCTCGCAATTCCGTCGCGCAGCACAGGCATTTTTTTGTTTGGAACAACGCCAGTGAATTTATTTTACTTTGCAAGACAATTGCTGGAATATGTCAACAGGTAAATATTACTATGACATGTTTAATTCATGATGATATAAAACTATAATTTAAAAACATAAATCCATATGTTTTCCATAAATCCATATATGATAAAAGCTAAGTCGAAACTGACGATCCGGCAATTAATCCATTTCTTTATTCCAATATTATGAGATCAACCAAAGTATGTTTTGATTTTATTAACTATAATTTATTCAAATTGTTCGTTTACCACGAAATTGGCAATTTAGTTAAGCAACATTCATGCAATTATTAAATAGTCCTTAACATGATTCAAAGGTCATTACATATAAATTTAGTTTTTGTTTTTGCCGCTTTAGGGCACTTTGCATGAAATGACCTTTTTTGCTTACAAATGAATACTCTGAATTCCGAATAAAATACACTGTGCTTCTCGTCTACAGTCATGATATAAATTTTTATGTTCCTAAGTATATTTTGGATAAAAGAAGTAGACAGTGCTTACCTTGCTAAAACAACAAAACAGACAGACACACAGATGTTGGTTTCTCAACGGAAAAAAAAATGCATTTCAGTATGAGATATGATAGAAAAATTATGTTCTCCAGAACTTCATGTAATACATATAGTGTAACGACTGTAGAAAAAGTACAAAATCAAAAAAAAAATCCAAATGAACATTTCGAAATTATGCATTTTTCAGTTGGTCTTTGTTTTTATATATTATGTTCTACTTTGTCTATTTGTTATGAAATTTAATCAGAGAGAGTTTTAATCTAAGTTATAAGATCTGTTTACCAGATCATTCTGTCGAATAAATGTCTTATCCGGACCGACATAAAAAAACTGCCAAGTTGTTAAATGGCGCCGTGGAGTAATTGGGCAAATATTGGCATTGCGTCAATCAAATTGGCAGGTGATCAATACACTATTTCTTACATTATGCGTGCAAAAATATGCACTCGCTATTGACGAATAAACGAAGGACCTATGTGTAAAATTTATGGCATCTAATACACCTAGGGTTTGAAGAATATTTTGAATGAATCAAAATAGAGACGTGTACAGGAAAGCCTCGCCCAAACGAAATATCTGAGACCGGTTAAAATCTTCAAAAAAATGATAGGAATTGGACGTGTATGAAACGAGTCCGGGTCCTCTGTAAATGACATTTATTTTCCAGACATTTTCCCCCAGTAAGACCTCAGCTGACAAATCATGTAATAACTTTGGTCACAGGTTATTTGAGTTATGTAAAGCCACGACACGAGTATAAACAGAGAAACAGAGAAAGGCTTATAAAGATCAAATAAAAATGTAAGGACTATTATAACTTAAACATATTAACAAGTATAATGAAATATTATTACTTTTTGTTGTTTAACCCTTTTAACATACATATCAAGTCTTAAGTCATTCAAACTTATGGTGAAAAATTATGCTCCGGACAAGAAATGCTCAAAGAAATTCTATCAAAGGGGAATAACTAAAAAAACGCACAAGGTAGAGTTATGGTTCTTGTGCACTGCACTCCAGGTTATTGCAAGAAACATACATACATACATGTACCAAGTCTCAAGTCATTCAAACTTATGGTGACAAAGTTATGATCTGGACAAGAAATGCTCTAAGAAAATCTATCAAAGGGGAATAACTCAAAAAGCGCACAAGGTAGAGTTATGGTTCTTGTGCACTGCACTCCGTGTTATTGCAATAACAAATATATAAAGTATCAAGTCATTCAAACTTATGGTGAAAAAAATATGATCCGGACAAGAAATGCTCTACGAAATTTTATCAAAGGGGAATATCTCAAAAAGCGCACAATGTAGAGTTATGGTTCTTGTGCACTGCACTCCAGGTTATTGCAAGAAACATACATACAGTCCAATCTCAAATCATTCAAACTTATGGTGACAAAGGTATGATCTGGACAAGAAATGCTCTAAGAAAATCTATCAAAGGTGAATAACTCAAAAAGCGCACAAGGTAGAGTTATGGTTTTTGTGCACTGCACTCCGGGTTATTGCAAGAAACATACATACCAAGTCTCAAGTCATTCAAACTTATGGTGACAAAGTTATGCTCCGGACAAGAAATGCTCTAAGAAAATCTATCAAAAGGGAATAACTCAAAATGCGCACAAGGTAGAGTTATGGTTCTTGTGCACTGCACTCCGGATTATTGCAAGAAACATACATACCAAGTCTCAAGTCATTCAAACTTATGGTGACAAAGTTATGCTCCGGACAAGCAGATGGGGACGCCGCCGCCGACAAAAGTAACCTCTATATGTCGCCTGACTCTAGTCAGGCAACACAAAAATGGTTATATATAACGGGGAAAATTTTGAAGTTGTTGATAATTTTAATTAGTAGGGTAATGTATTTTAACTAAACGGGTACTTTCTTATTAAATCAAGAATATTTAAGTGGTAATGCATTGAAAGCTTTGAATGTACTTTTAAATAATTGTAAAAAAATTCCAATCAAATTAGATAATTTATGTCAGTTGTTTGATTCATTCAAAATGCAATGCAATTCCCAGAAATGAACGTTATTGTCAATTGCGTAAAAGTCTTGAAAACGAATTTCATTTTTTATCCACATATCCATGTTTTGAAGAAATTCATAAGAACATATTTTTACAAAAATTCTAGTATGTTCAAATTTATAGAGTTATTGCAATGTCAGGATAGTAAAAAAAAAACAACACATATGAGAAATAAATTTTGAATGCTATTGAAGACGCTTGTATTAAATAACAAAACTTTCGTTTAGATAGTGTGTCTTTGCTTTATCCTTACTGGTATTAGTCAATATAGTTTTGGCAGTTTAAATCTACACATCTATCTGTAGTTTACACAATTTCAAGAGTATTTAGATGTGGAATGTTAATCTCATTTTTACGTGATTTTATATTATTCCAAGTATTATTTGTAAAATATTTGTATAACGATGTACGTGTGTTAAATAAATACATGTTATAATCTGTTATGTAAATCTGTAATCCGCTTCAGATTTGACAAGTTGTTTGGTCCCTTTTTATAAGATACCAGAATATTCGACAGACTACGGGGCGTCTAATAGGACCTTAAATGGGTTAAAGTAAAATGTTTACACACTATGCTTTGTAGTAATTGATTGAACAGCATATTGGATACACGGTAGATTTATTGTTAAACGTTAGTCGGTTCATACAACAGTAAACAGAAATACTATTCAAGCACATGACAGCATGTGGAAATTTTTATTCTGATATTAACTAATAATACGATAATTTTCTTCATAGCAATCCAGTTTTATTCAAATACATTTTTTTTCTGCAGGACAAACTGTAGTTTCAAAGCTTATGTGGGTACTAATTGAACAATATTTATCGCGGCGTATTGGACCACTCAAAGCTGTTCTTGGAACGAGAACAACTAGACACGGAATTGATCTTGCACGGAAGTCTGAAGATGGCACACTTGAAATCCCTACAGACATTCTTGAAAAACTCATAAATATTGTTGCCGGCGTTGGCAGTGTTTTCGGTGGATCTTATGTGAGAGTAGCAATTAGTATCCTAGATGCATGCCTTGGACGTTATGTAGCAGAGGCTATCGCAGAGAAATTGCAATGATTTCCTTATTTCCTTGCTAAAAATGGTAATGTGGCAACTAATTAAGATCAGTGCAACCTGAACACTGCTATTTAATACTAACGAGATTGGATCTAGGATCAAGAAACTTGATCCTCGTATCTTTTTCACAAGCAAGAACACATGAATGCACGTTTGAGACATGCAAGGGTCAATCTTCATTGCAGTACAAAATAATAAACACTACTAATCTTATACAGCTTCGCAATTGCTTAGATTCAATGTAAATGATGAGTATGTATTCCTTTGCCTGACAAAACTCCTTTTTATTGTGAACCACTAATGTAGAAGTGATTGTTGAAAATTCGGCCTTGAGAGAATATATCATATAACACCAATCAAATTAAAAAAGAACATTGCCGATGATGCAGAATATACCAAAGTTGTACCCGGGATTATTGGCTTTGAAACAGAAAACGATTTGGTTTATTGGCACAGCAAAACGCGAAGTGAACTATTCCGGAGTCCAGTCCTACACATCGTCGTCGTCTCCTGCAAATAAGGATACCGCATCTCAACCATCTCAGCGGATTCCACATCTTTTGAAGTCTCGTTATTAGATCTGTTATCGCAAAAAATGTATCATTTCTGTATTAACAAGTTTTTCATTCATTAGAATCACTAGATGTATATTGTTTACAGTTAATGGTGTTTTACTTCCTTGCTTTTTCAAGTCGCTTTTAGAAATTTCTTTTGGGTTCAGGCAACTTTATCCAAATTCGGGTTAACATAATATTGCATAATTAAAAACAAACAAAACAAGTACACTCAATAATGAAACACTATAGGGATTTCTGTATTCTAATCGCACCTTAATGGTTCTTTGGTCTGATAATTTTAACCTGAAAGGAGGTCCTAAAGATAGTGGAATAGTGGTCCATAAATAGATACATAATGTCTGCGGTTTAACCGTTTCATTCATTTGAGTAAATTGACTTGTTTCAATATATATATATTTTGTCCTCATAATGAATTATTTTGCCTGTATAGTGAGAACAGGTATGGGTTAGTTTTAGGATTATTTTCTGTAATCTAGTTTGCTTGCAGTTGGACTAAAATGATATAATTATATACGTTGTTTTGTTATTAAAGATATTTACAAATGTTTCGTAATACATGTACAAATATTAGTATTATGAAGAAATTTTTAAACTGAATTTGAATCTTAAAATAGGGATACATGTCAATAGCTTGAGTTTAGAAATAACATTTACCGCTGCTTTGTTTATTTTCTGTCCTCTGAACTTGCTATCATATTGTGACTAGTATATAAGTATCTATTTAGTATATTATACCTAATAATCTGCACTGTATATTTAACGGTGATTACTTTCTATGAAAAGTAAAACTTTATGCTACTTTTTGGTCTATATTTTATATTCAAAGTAACGTGCCTTATAAACATAGAATCAATTTCGTATCATTATGGAAATTAGATGTTTGTATTATATAAAATTTCCTACCTAACTTAAATTGAATGAATCTTAAATCTGGATGATGATGATTATGATAATGTTGTTAACAAAATATTAATCCTAGATGTCCTGAAATCTATAAAATGCAAACTAGGACAAGTAATATTCATATACCTAATTGAGTATCGTAGTTTTAAATGATATAGATTTTCAAGTCTAATATTTCCTTGTCGTTAAATAACTGACGCATGGCCAGACCAATTAATTATGACATATCAGATGATTCAACTGATAGAGATTCATTCAGATAAGTTCCGGAAACCAAGGTTGTCCCATTGCCAAGCTACTTGTGGAGTGGTTAACAAGGGCATTAATTACACCAGTTACAGTTTTCCTGTATGCTTTTTTCTGTGTTTAGTTTATATAGTGTGGATAAAAAGATTTAATTTGCATTGTCTTCTATTGTTTAAGTTTTATACAAATTTCGGTTAAATATCAAATGTTTATTTTTTAAATACATAATTTGAATAAGATATTTTAATACATGTTGGTCCAATACTAAAATATACAGCCCTAAGCTAATATTGTACAAAAGTCGATTTTACAATGAAGAATGACATACATGTAGATTGGTTTTTCAAGATTGTTAAGCTACTCATAATCGTGTCCAGTTTACCTTTAACAAATTATGTGTAATTTTGTTGTTGTTGTAGTATTTTGTCAAGTATACTATTCCGTCAGAATGTTCTGTCTCCGGAATACAAAACTTTGCATAGTCAACGGTTTCAATCAGTGGAAGTGGTAAATTGTGATTAGTCCAACATGTTTTTTGTTTTTGGTTTTACGGGAATTTTTTTTAAAAAAAAAATGAGTCGGGACAGGGGGCCAAATAAAAATAAAAATTAAATTAAATTCCACTATTATGAGGAGTCGACAAAAAAAATGAAAATAAAATTTAAAAAAATCTGAATATTTTTTTTATTTCTCATAAATTTACTCAAATGAAGTTTTTAGGTCAGTAAAAATCACTAGCACATTTAGCATTGAAGTTTGGAAGAATCGAATTAGTTTAAACAATACAATGATATACCAATTTCTTACTGCAAGCACAAACATTTTAATAAACAAAATTGTTACGAACAGACAGGTCAATCACTAGATTTTGCAAACATAAAAAGAGAGAACAAAAAAATACAGAACTTGGTTTAAAAAAACCCACAATTAATGTGTTTAAATGTAATGTTCAATATTAATGTTTTTTGTTTGTTGTTGTTTTTTTAGTTTTTAAAAACAATTGAACAAAATGTACCATTTTTTGCGAATATATTTTTAAAAACTTTGCCAAGATTTAGCAGTTTATATAATACCAATAAATTATTTTTTATCTATTTTATGCTTAAATTGTCAAATTGTAATGCATATATGTATGAGGCGGTATTTAGGAGAAGGTTTCTTATTGACATCATTTATGATGTTGCGAAAAATGTGTTTAAAGTTGACGTCATCAACATTGTGTAAAAAGTCTTTGACCTTAAAAGAGTTTACAAAATTACAACGTTTCAATTC
>CM037785.1:40668363-40718363 GCA_021229015.1 Solen grandis
AAAAAAATTAGCAATCAAATTTTCAGAAAATTCATCTTTCATTCTATTATTTTGCCATATATAAACTATCAACTAACACCAGAAAAACAACCCTTAGCGAAATGAAATGGCATTGAAACACAATTGAATTACCATTTCTTTTTGCAGAACCAAATGTATCACAACCCTTGAAGACCATTGAAAGTCTTATATACTACATATGCGACCATAAGAAACTCCATCAAAACACCACTGCAATTCAATCGAAACTCCATTGAAATGATCCGCAATATGCAAATGAGCTCTTCCTAAAAAATGAAAAATAAATTATTTTCAATGGTATCCAATGAGGGATTTTCATGGAATAAAATGTTTTTTCAATGGTATTTAAGTGGTGTCACTTGACAACATAATGGCGAATCAATGATTCAATGGTAATTAATGGAAATCAATGATGCCAAATAATACTCATGCAGTGAGTATATGGTGGACGAAGGGATTAGAACAGGGGCAACATATCTGGATACGAAAGTATTTTTTATTCATGTTATCACATATCATATTTGTATCAACAGTCCATAACATCTTTATTAAACGACCCACACTGATATTGATTCCCCATGCTTAAGAGCTGAGTGTCCCGTTTCATCCATTTTTAGTATGTTTTTTTTTTTTTTCTTTCGTAAAACACTATAGCCTATGTTCCGAGTCAGTCTGAAACATTATCCACGATAACATATCCTCTTTCTCCACCTTAAAACACTTATTCCATTTTTAAAACTTATTATGCCACCTGTTGGAAGCCTTGAATTCACAAAGTCCAAGTTCCCAAGTGATTTTCCTTGAATTAGCTTGGATCAGTGGTCCTGATGATCCAATGCGCCGTGGCTCAGTGATCAGTTTCCACTTTTTAAGACAGTAGAAGTACAAGTCCTTGTTGACATTCCTGAACAAGCGCTGATGTTAAGCATTCGTGATGTAAAAGTAAAATAACTAATAAAAGCAAAGCCTATAGCCTGCCTTTGTATTTAAACATTCTAGTGTTTACTCAGATTTGATCATTGATGTGATCTTTATTCCCACTCAACTCAGTTGCAACAGATGTATGACAGCTTTAATTTGTAAACTAAATCTATTGAGAGATACAGCGTTGTTACACTGCAGCATTACGCCATAGATTGTTGGAATGACACCACTCCCAAGTTGCATTAACCCCGACAAAGCGACAACCGCATCTTTGACCTATCCTAATATGCTTAGCACCAAGCATGGGAGATATAGAGCCATTTTTTCAACTTTTATATGTCGATGCTAGGGTCAGAAACCCAAGGCTTCCAGTTCAGGAGGCAGATACTTTTACCACTGGGGACGGTATGTAAGGTAAACTGGCAGCCTGTCGAATTAACTATCTTGAAAAAGGTAAAGGCAGTAGCATTTGGATGTCTCAAGTTGTTCTTTGATATGCGACACTTCAGTTTTCAGAGATTTTACATTTATGTCTGTAGCATTATAAAGATCGCATTCAAACTGCACAATAATATTTTTTTCTCAAAAAAATGTATTCATTTTTAATATAAGTCTATTTATCTGTCGTAAATCACCATGATCCCAAGTCTGCGTTGTTTACAAAGTGGACCAGAGGAGGCATCATCCTTATTGAAAACATAGTTGGACATGTTGCAACACCAAGGCGGTTTTAGCTAAAATAAAAACAAAAAAAGGTGTGTTAAATCAATCAGATTTAAAAAATTTACAGCAATGACAATGGACATAATATAGCTGAATTTTATACAGCATTCAATTAAAGCCAGCAGTTGGTCATGAACAAATATCCAAACAGAAATTCTTATAGATGTAGGTGTACAACAATAATTATATATAATTATATATATATATATATATATATATATATATATATATATATATGTGTGTGTGTGTGTGTGTGTGTGTGTGTGTGTGTGTGTGAGATAGTAAAGCGATAATTTAAAGTAAACTAAAATGAGTTTTATTGCAGATCGCACATTATGGTAAATATGATTTCCTGAGTAGAACCAGTACTGCGGCTATTTGAACATTCAAAATCGAATACTTTGCAGGCTGAACAGTCAGAATGGCATGCGACCTTGAATGGTCAGCTGAAAATGTTCTTCGAACGCTTGCTCGTAAGTACTGATGGATGAACGGCACCAAAACTATAAGCCCCTTCCTCAACGGGGGACATGGAATCATTTGATGAAATAACTAACAATCGGGCACTTGGTTTTCGTATGACTTCTGTTATATCAGCAGTTTGGTCAAAAAGTATGCTAGCTGTACTCGACATTTTGTATACAGCTTGAGTGTGTTTCACCGAATTGAGGTACTCCAGGAGCTAAATTGGCAGTGAGCTCTATTGGGTGCGACAGTGCATACATGTAAATATATTTAGATCACATTGCCAAACGCCTGCTTTTATAGATTGAGACCTAAGGAGAGTATTATGATGTATTCATTCTTTGAGAACTCTAAATTTTTTTTTTTTTTTTTCTTGTTTTTTTTAAAACTTATATTGGCATAACTTTGTGCGTATGTGGTCTTTTTTAGATGTATAAATATCAATAACAATAATTTAGTTTTTACGCTGTCTAATATATGTATATAATAGGAGAGTCTCCCATAATCAAACTGAGTTTTATAACATAGTTTTAGTACATATATATATACCATTAGCATATAATTTAATATACACTATTTAATGATGTACAATATTGTACAAAGGGAGATTTACACAAAATATTCTGGTTTTATTTTGATCCTGTAAAAAATATTCTAGCAGAAAGCTGGATCGATTTCGAGCAAGAAAGACCAGTCGAATGCTCCTGCTGAACTAGATAGACCAGTCGAACGCTTCTGCTGAACTAGATAGACCAGTCGAAAGCTCCTGCTGAACTAGATAGACCAGTCGAACGCTCCTGCTGAACTAGATAGACCAGTCGAAAGCTCCTGCTGAACTAGATAGACCAGACGATCGCTCCTGCTGAACTAGATAGACCAGTCGAAAGCTCCTGCTGAACTAGATAGACCAGTCGAAAGCTCCTGCTGAACTAGATAGATCAGTTGAATGCTCCTGCTGAACTAGATAGACCAGAAGAACGCTCCTGCTGAACTAGATAGACCAGTCGAAAGCTCCTGCTGAACTAGATAGACCAGTCGAAAGCTCCTGCTGAACTAGACAGACCAGAAGAACGCTCCTGCTGAACTAGATAGACCAGAAGAACGCTCCTGCTGAACTAGATAGATCAGTTGAATGCTCCTGCTGAACTAGATAGATCAGTTGAATGCTCCTGCTGAACTAGATAGACCAGACGAACGCTCCTGCTGAACTAGATAGACCAGACGAACGCTCCTGCTGAACTAGATAGACCAGAAGAACGCTCCTGCTGAACTAGATAGACCAGTTGAATGCTCCTGCTGAACTAGATAGACCAGTTGAATGCTCCTGCTGAACTAGATAGACCAGTTGAATGCTCCTGCTGAACTAGATAGATCAGTTGAATGCTCCTGCTGAACTAGACAGACCAGAAGAACGCTCCTGCTGAACTAGATAGACCAGTTGAATGCTCCTGCTGAACTAGATAGACCAGTTGAATGCTCCTGCTGAACTAGATAGACCAGTCGAACGCTCCTGCTGAACGAGATAGACCAGACGGACGCTCCTGCTGAACTAGATAGACCAGACGAAAGCTCCTGCTGAACTAGATAGACCAGACGATCGCTCCTGCTGAACTAGATAGACCAGACGAACGCTCCTGCTGAACTAGATAGACCAGACGAACACTTCTGCTGAACGAGATAGACCAGTCGAAAGCTCATGCTGAACAAGACAGACCAGCCGAACGCTCCTGTCAAGGGAGTCAGACCAGTCCCCGATCGTTTGATCTGATCAGCAACGTGAACCTACCTACTGATACTGATGTTTGATCATTATGGTAAATTTATAGTATCAATTATTATTCCGCTTAAAATTTACATCCTGTTTCATTCACTGGACAATGATAGAATTGAAAATTCATTGAATTTAGTTGTGTCTAGTATATAGTAAGAAATTTGATTTAAAACAAGTTGCTGTGACAATATGGATAACTCTTGCTTTTGTGTTGAAGTTAGCTGGGAATTGGGAATTGGGTATTGGGTATTCAATATCCAGCTACTACCGAATTCCCAGCCAGCTGGAAATTGGTTATTCGCGAATTTCCACCTACAACCTTCCGGGGGAAAAACAGCCAGCGGGTTTACGCGAATACACAGCTACAGCCGAATAACCACCTAGCTGGGAATTGGGAATTAATGATTTTTATAATAAAAGAAAAAAAGGTTGAATACACAGCTACAGCCGAATAACCAGCCAGCTGGGAATTGGTTATTCGCGAATACCCAGCTACAGCCGAATAACCAGCTAGCTGGGAATTGGGAATTCATGATTTTTATAATAAAAGTATAAAACAAAGTGTAGGTTGAATACCCAGTTACAGCCGAATAACCAGTCAGCTGGGAATTGGTTATTGCGAATACCCAGCTACAGCCGAATAACCAGCTAGCTGGGAATTGGGAATTAATGATTTTTATAATTTAAGCATAAAACAAAGTGCAGCTTGAATACCCAGCTACAGCCGAATAACCAGCCAGCTGGGAATTGGGAATTCATGATTTTTTATGATAAAAGTATAAAACAAAGTGTAGGTTGAATACCCAGCTACAGCCGAATAACCAGCCAGCTGGGAATTGGTTATTCGCAAATACCCAGCTACAGCCGAATAACCAGCTAGCTGGGAATTGGGAATTCATGATTTTTATAATAAAAGTATAAAACAAAGTGTAGGTTGAATACCCAGCTACAGCCGAATAACCAGCCAGCTGGGAATTGGTTATTCGCGAATACCCAGCTACAGCCGAATAACCAGCTAGCTGGGATTTGGGAATTCATGATTTTTATAATTTAAGCATAAAACAAAGTGTAGGTTGAATACCCAGCTACAGCCGAATAACCAGCCAGCTGGGAATTGGTTATTCGCTAATACCCAGCTACAGCCGAATAACCAGCTAGCTGGGAATTGGGAATTCATGATTTTTTTATAATTTAAGCATAAAACCGAATAACCAGCCAGCTGGGAATTGGTTATCGCGAATACCCAGCTACAGCCGAATAACCACCTAGCTGGGAATTGGGAATTCATGATTTTTATAATTTAAGCATAAAACAAAGTGTAGGTTGAATACCCAGCTACAGCCGAATAACCAGCAAGCTGGGAATTGGTTATTCGCGAATACCCAGCTACAGCCGAATAACCAGCTAGCTGGGAATTGGGAATTCATGATTTTTATAATAAAAGTATAAAACAAAGTTTAGGTTGAATACCCAGCTACAGCCGAATAACCAGCTAGCCGGGAATTGGGAATTCATGATTTTTATAATAAAAGTAAAAAACAAAGTATAGGTTGAATATCCAGCTACAGCCGAATAACCAGCCATCTGGGAATTGGTTATTCGCGAATACCCAGCTACAGCCGAATAACCAGCTAGCTGGGAATTGGGAATTCATGATTTTTATAATAAAAGTATAAAACAAAGTGTAGGTTGAATACCCAGCTACAGTCGAATAACCAGCCAGCTGGGAATTGGTTATTCGCGAAGACCCAGCTACAACCGAATAACCAGCCAGCTGGGAATTGGGAATTCATGATTTTTATAATTTAAGATAAAACAAGTTTGGTTGAATCCCAGCTACACCGAATAACCAGCCAGCTGGGAATTTGAATTCCCAGCTACAGCTGAATAACCAGTCAGCTGGGAATTGGTTATTGGCGAATACCCAGCTACAGCCGAATAACCAGCTAGCTGAGAATTGGGAATTCATGATTTTTATAATTTAATTATAAAACAAAGTGTAGGTTGAATACCCTGCTACAGCCGAATAACCAGCTAGCTTGGAATTAGAAATTCAAAATATTTTACAATATAAGTATAATAAAGTGTGGTCTGCAAACGTTGATGATTATTAAAGGTAATGATATTAATACATTTATGTTATTTGCATTAATAACATTTATATTGAATATTTTTGGAATTAGATAAAAGTTAACACTGCTTCCAGAGGAAGAATGAAAGGTACACCACAGGTGTTCAAATGTTAATCTTCAAAACGCTTGTCAATCATCGGGGGGGGGGGGGGGGGGGGGGTATGACGCTCATTTCCGAAATTAAGATGTTACGACTCATTATTATTTTCAGTATATATTGATATTACAAAAAATAAAAACACAGAAGCACGGGGGGGGGGTATACGATTTGGAAAACATGGACGATATGTAACGGACCAAAGAAATGCATAGACTGTAAACGCGTACACCATAGTCATAGAGATACAACGCGGACGATATGTAACATACGTATAAGGAAAACATGGACGATATGTAACATGTAAGGAAAACCCGGACGATATGTAACATATATGGAAATCCCGGACGATATGTTACATATAAGGAAAACCCCGACGCTGTGTAACATGATATATTGATATTATGAAGAATATAAATATACACAACAAGCGGACACAGACTGGAATGATTATCCTGACATGATTAGCACAATCCACATGTTATCCTTGATCACTCGTTGAAATATCAAGTGGGCATTTATACAGAACTATGGCGCCAAGTGGTACATTTATCGCACAACCGTTAAATTATAAAAATGTTGTAAATTACAAAGACGATAATTTTCTATCTCTATTTGAATAATTTTCCTTCCATGACTTAAAGAAAGTTAAAGATTCAATGGAAATTCAGTTAAATTTTTTTAAAAAATGTACAATCGAAAATAAAATGTTATTATTTTGTTTCATAATGTGTGCATTTAGGTTTATCACATCCGTATATTTGAGATAGTTGAATTTCGAGTCCATTTGATTATTATTTGGTATGTCCATAAATTACAAAATTGATGAATTACATCATTACTTAAAGGACACGGTTTAATCGAAGGGGTCTTTGGATTTAAAGTGCCACCAGTGTGTAATGTCAGTCGTACCCGTATACATACACAGTGGGCTATAATATTATGCAATACAACAACAACAACCTATACTTTGTTTTATACTTTTATAATAAAAATCATGAATTCCCAATTCCCAGCTAGCTGGTTATTCGGCTGTAGCTGGGTATTCAACCTACGCTTTGTTTTCTACTTTTATTATAAAATTCATGAATTCCCAATTCTCAGCTAGCTGGTTATTCGGCTGTAGCTGGGTATTCGCCAATAACCAATTCCCAGCTGGCTGGTTATTCGGCTGTAGCTGGGTATTCAACCTACACTTTGTTTTATACTTTTATTATAAAAATCATGAATTCCCAATTCCCAGCTAGCTGGTTATTCGGCTGTAGCTGGGTATTCGCGAATAACCAATTCCCAGCTGGTTGTTTATTCGGCTGTATCTGGATTTTGAATACCCAATACCCAATTCCCAATTCCCAGCTAACTTCACAGACATCTTGTATACATACGTTGGTTAAGTTCAAAACTACAGAAAAAAAAGATAGATCAAATTGTTTGGGTCCTATGTTCGAGTGACGGTTTTTCTGTCATTAGGCGATTTTGTCAGAATGAGACATAACGCTGCCTCACATTGGTTTTCAAGTCGTAGACAAATGACATCATACCACACCTAACATTTGGACGATTAGTCCCGGAAGAGCGCCAATCGTGATATACCGGTACATAGTAGTGGGAATCAGTCCAAAAAAAAAGTCGATTAATCAGCTCGTCTTCCTGACTGATTATTCTCCATGTTGAGGCCGCGGCGTCAGTATGATATAAATTTTAAATTTGACCATGGAGCCGATTAATAAAAAAAAGCAACCATCATTATTATTGTAAAATAAAACTGTGTAGTATGTTTGAAAAACAAAACAACAGCAACAACAACACTTTTTGTATCAATTACTTATATCAGTTGTTGTAAAAAAAAACAAGATTCAAATTACGTATGTCTTCTTTCTATCGATTACACCAATTGAATGGGTATCTGATAACTTCTCCCTAAACTGCTTGGCCACGGGTTTTCAAACTTGGTTTTACAAACAACTCGATTCAGTAAGGCTCAGAAAAAAACATTTTGGAATATGTTTTGTGACCTTAAAATTACATAGCGACGATAGCGTCAACTCTAAAAATCAATAAAATCGAAGTTTCATGATACATAATACAGTATACTGTAAAGGGGTAAAAAAACACAAACATTATATATATGGCCGTATCGGACATATCTAATTGACAGCCCCAGGCCCGATCTGCCACACCAAAAGAGGGACTCTATATAATATATAGAGTCGACCCAACGGCATACAGATGAGGGCTATTCCCTTAACTTGAATATTTGAATATTTACTTTTAATTTATTTGTATATCACAGAGGATACAATTTGTACACACGTGTCATTTCAGGTTGTTTCCATAGAAACGGTCGGTCGTGAATTTCTTGTATCTACATTTAAGGAAAATCTTTAACAGCGATGGTTCGTTGAAAGCAGGCCAGGTCCACTAGTAGTTCCCTTTTACCCTGAAGCCCAAGCAATGCAGCCATACAAGTTTCCATTTTGAAAGATTTATCGGCGTAGCTCTCAGACGTACTTAGCATACAAATAAAATTTAAAAAAATGCGTCTATATAATCAGACAAACTTAAATATTTTCCTTATGACCAGAAACAATGAGTAAAAAGTAGAATGTTCAAATAGAAGGTCTAAAATTTTAAATTTTAATTTTATTTAAAAAAAGTTATGTTATACTTGATGATTAATAATATAATGAAGGAGAATCGCATTGGCACCACGTGCTTAGTCTCTTTCACATTGCCATGGTGTCTGAGAGTCGTCAGTGAACATGGGTGTTTATAAAACATGAAACAGCAAAACCGTATTATGTAGACAGAATGAACTGCCATGTTTCATTTTGGAGAACTCATTTGTCTGGCTGGTAACGGACCAAACGAACAATATGGCACAACGGTCTCCCGGTGGTCAAAATATGACAGGTATGTGTACCACGCCTATGGTTAACATGAACTCAAATACGAACAATCACATTGGACAGTCCCCTCAGTCAGTTGTTTACCCTCAAGTGTTTCAATATCCGCAATATATGAGTGGTGCCATCAATGGAGCTTCACCAATGTTAAGTCAACCAATAAACAATGTATTTCCTGGAAATGATACCTTGCAAGTCATTTTGGGTAAACTTAAATTTATGGAGCAACAATTAGTTAAGCTTGACAAGATCGACAAGATCGAGACAATGGTGAGCGAAATAACGGTCAGGCTGGATAACATGGACTCTAAAATATCTGAGGTAGAGACAAGCCAAAAATTCTTAAGTGATCAGTATGAAGATGTATCCATAAAAGTAGTTAATAATTCATCTGATATTGAAAAAGCACAGAAAGAAATAAAATTCCTCACGTGCGAAAATCAAAAACTTAGGAAAACAAATGAAGTGATCGCCGATGACCTTGTGGAACTGAAATGCCGTTCAATGAGGGACAACCTACTTTTTTTCGGGATCCCTGAAGGTTTAAATACCACATCCAGTACCAGCATCTCTCAGGATACCAGCGCAGACACAGAGCACGGAGCTACCGGTAACCCAGTCAGCGCTTCACCACATATTGGGATTGAAGATTGTGAATCACGTGTACACCATTTTTGTGAGACTGTGTTGAATATATCTGATGTGAAGTCAAAGGTTAGAATTGACAGAGCTCACAGGGTCGGTAAATTTTACCCATACAAAACTAGGCCAATCGTAGCTAAATTTCAAGATACGGCGTCTAATATGGCAATAAAAGATGCGTTACGAAAAGTTAACCTGAGAAGCACAGCCTATAATGTCACGGATCAGTACCCTCCCGAAGTTCAACAGAGGCGACGTGAACTAATTCCCGTTATGTCACAAGCCCGGAAGGACGGTAAGAAGGCCGTTCTTATCCGAGACAAACTGTATGTAAACAACCAGCTGTACTCGGCCAAACCTACGTCTTCTACTGTAGAGGGCTAGGGATCACCAGAAAAGCGTGACCTTAGATTATTATCTTGGAACATTGAAGGTGTCGCACAATGCTTGAGGGATGAAGACTTTTTGAATATTGTATATAGCAATGACATTGTTTTTTTATCAGAAACATGGCAGAAAAAGCATACTGACTTACAGTTAGACGGGTACATTTGTATTGATGTACCGCGACCACACAGTCAATAAATGGTAACTGTAAAAGGGGACATGGTGGGGTCTGTTTATACTACAATGAACAATTAAAGGGGGGTATTGAGGTTGTTGAAACAGATCAGAATGGTATTATCTGGATTAAACTGTGTCGTGACTTTTTTCGTCTTGATCAAGATCTTTATTCATGTTTTACATATGTACCACCGAATAATTCTGTCTATTTTAATATGCATCAAATTGGGTTTTTTGAGGCTCTTGAACAGGGAATTAGAAAGTTCTCTCAATATGGGAAAGTCTCAATTATGGGTGATATGAACGCTCGTTGTGGTAACAGGGTTGATTTTCTCGCAGATGGGTCAGACAGATATATTAATAGTCTAGGTGATATCGACTTTGATTTTTCTGAACTGCCTACTCGTAAGTCGCTTGATACTGTTACCAACTCTTCAGGTTTGAAACTCTTGGATATATGTTTGGGATGTGACCTTATGATTATAAATGGGAGATTTGGTGAGGATGCTGGTATTGGGAATTATACATATATATCAAATATTGGTAAAAAGCTAATTGATTACGCTTTGATGTCGTACCAGTTATTCAGTCTGATAAAGGACTTCCGGGTTCTTGATCATGGATCATTTTCGCCACATGCACCAATACAGCTTGTCCTACATAGAAGATATGGGAATCCCGTGCTAAGTAATACAAACAAAGTAGAAGAGCGACTTATGTGGGATGATAATAAATGTGACCTGTATAGAAGCCACATTCAAAATAGAATGGTAAATTTGCAATCAATTGTAAATGATGTAGAACATGGAGTTATTGACTTAGATGATGGAGTAAATAATATATCAAAACTATTATATGATGAAGCATTTGAAATATTTGATCAAACAAAGAATGTAAACACAGTAAAAAAATCAAACAAAAAAAAAGAAAATTTCAAAGCCCTTGGTTTGATAACGATTGCGAAAAAGCTCGATATGAATATAAAAAGGCTAATAGAATATATCGGTCATCTCATTCGCCTTCTGATTGTGACACTATGATAAACAAAAGGCGTCTGTACAGACAGGTTAAACGCCGGGCACGTTTTAATTATAATGTAAAACAAAGAAATAAAATGAATAATTTAGCAAAATGTAACCCACAGCAATTTTTGAAGGAAATCAAAAAGATAAATAAAGTTAAAAATAATGGTTGTAAACTTTCAAGTAGTCAATTTTATGATCATTTTCAAAAACTGTTCTCAGATGAAAATATATTTGATAATGAGACTGTTGAGGAGGAGTTAAACAGAATTGAGTCTAATTTATTTTCTGATAACTTTTTTTGAAATAAATAATGCTATAAAATCACTTAAAAGGGGGAAAAGTAGCGGTAGTGATCGTTTAATACCAGACATATTTATTGCATGTAAAGAAAAGATTGTACCTATTTTGTGCAGTTTATTTAATTATATTTATAAGAACGGAGTGTATCCAGTAAACTGGTCAAAAGGAATTATAGTCCCTGTTCCAAAAAAGGGAAATTTAGAAGATGTTGACAATTATAGGGGAATAACGCTTACAAGTATATTCTCAAAACTTTTTTCCGTTGTATTGGATAGTAGAATTCGCAAATGGGTTGATGATAAAAAATTACTTAGTGAAAATCAATTTGGTTTTTGTAAAAATAAAGGTACAGTTGATTGTATATTTGTCTTAAATACAGTGAATGATAAAATCATCAATAATGATAAAAGTAAACTGTATTGCACATTCATAGAATTCCGTAAAGCTTTTGACTGTGTATATCGTAACGGAATATGGTTCAAACTGTTTGAAATTGGCGCATCTTCTAAAGTTGTTATAATTTTAAAGAGTATGTATGAAAACGTCAAACTTTGTGTCAGAGTAAAGGTTCATTAACTGATTATTTTGATAGTTATATGGGAGTGAAGCAGGGAGAACCTCTTTCACCATTGTTATTTATTCTGTTTATAAATGATTTAAATGAATATTTAAAGGATAATGTCAAGGACGCGTTTACTATTGATGAACTACAAATATATCTTTTACTATTTGCAGATGATACAGCTATATTTTCACGAACTAAAGAAGGATTACAGCATTTACTTAACAAGTTTCATAATTATTGTAACAAATGGGGTTTGACAGTCAATACTGAGAAAACTGTAGTTATGGTGTTCCAAAAGGGTAATAAATTTAGCAATATTGAAATGTTTTATGGAGACCGCTTGCTTAAGGTAGTTAAAACATTTACATACCTAGGCGTAAAGTTATCTTCAAATGGCAAGTTTTATCAAGCTCAAAAGCATTTGTCAAGCCAAGCTATCAAAGCTCTCTTTTCACTTAATTCTTTATTTGAAAATGTTTCTTTAAGTATTTCTGAAAAAAGTAAAATTGTTCGACTCTATGATTGGACCAATTTTAAATTATGGTTCAGAAATTTGGGGATTTCACAGTGTCAATGACATTGAAAGGGTTCACTTAAAATTTCTAAAGCAAATTTTAGGAGTAAGGCAACAGACTACTAATAATATGGTTCTTGGTGAATTTGGTCGCTTTCCTTATACTATCATGAGAAAAATAAGAATAATTAAGTATTGGTTTAAAATAATTAAATCACCTCAATCATTAATGTATAAATTATATGAGATGAAAAACAGTAATGGGAATTTAGTAAATACATGGAGTATTAACGTTAAACAAATGCTTAATGAATAAGGATTTGCCCTTCTATGGGAAAATAATGATGTTAGAGTTTTACAAGTCAATAACGTAATAAAAAGATAAAGATTGTTTTGAAATTATACAAAGTCTGAATACTATAAATGTTTTAAAACAGATTTCAAAGCTGAAGCATACTTGAATATTATTAATAATTCAAAATATAGATGTTCCTTATCTAGATTTCGCTGTTCGGTTCATAAATTAGCTATTGAAGAGGGGAGACATAGAAATATTGAGAGGAATCAAAGGTTATGTGTTAAATAAGGAATTGTAGAAGGAATTTCATTTCTTTTGGTAATTAATCTTTCAAAATATATATACTTTGCAATGAAAAAAGGGACGGTAGTCTATAACCAAAATATCATACATCTTTCATATGATTTAATTATATAACAGTTTAACTGAAGTGCTACAACAATATTTAACCTATATTTAAACTCATTGTATTTAACTTCTTCAAGCATCACAATATTATTTGTATGTACCATTTTAATATTATTCCTACCTAGAATTTGAAAATAGTTATTTAATTTATTTTATTTCAGCCACATAAACAAATATTAATGACCTAAATTTGTAAATTATGTCGATTGCATGATGAATTTCAATGTGTGTATATATATATATATATATATATATATTACTAATTACTATTATTTATTTATGTATTTATTTATCTTTAATGAATTTCTTTATCCGATTATTTCTTGTTTATCAGTTTTATCACTTTTCTACATAAATCCAACCGCTAAAGATGTATTGTTTTGTTTTTGGCTACGTACACAACTTGTATTTGCCAATAAAACATTTTGACTTGACTTGACTTGGTAAATTACATCCCGCTATAGGAGTCACGCTGGTTAGATTAATACAATGACCAGGTCGCTAGCTATGGCCTTCCCGGGCACAAAGTACTGATCCAACCCAAGAACCGTCGAGAGGGATTAGTATATTGTAAAGGAGTTGAATTGCTACGCTTGTTTATTTTGTTTTGTATTGTTCTGTCATGTCTGTTGTGAGTTTGTATCTGTGGCATGTGAACTGTTCATGTGCACCATGTCCTGTCATTGTGAACTGTGTTATGCCAACTGATTATGTTTGTACAGAACAGAACAGAAGTGAACATATATTTATTACGACTTGTACAATACAAGGTACATCGTCATTTGCAATATACAATACACAGTAAATAATAACAGTGGCACGTGGACTGAGTGAACACAAAGAGAGAGAGAGAGAGAGAGAGAGAGAGAGAGAGAGAGAACAAAAGTTATGCGTATATATGTTAATATTAACATGAATATAAATAGGAGAGTAGTACATAACTACATTAAACAACTATCATATCATGATAGAATACTGACATTGTTAATATAATTGATTCTAATATCAAATGCCTTTTTAACAAAAAATTACAAATTATTCAATATTGTTTTTTCACGCGAAGATAAGAGTAAATTTAATTTGTGGACAGAAGGTGTTCTATAAAAACGATGATTAATAAACCTACCACGAATGTCGTTATATAGTGGACATATAAATAGAAAATGGTATATATCTTCAATATCTCTTTTGTCGCAGCAAGTACAATAACGTTCGTCTCTTGGCACGGTATTATTACCAAAACGACCTGTCTGGATTCTTAAAGAATGTGATGAAATTCGTAGTCGAGTCAGATGATAGCGACACTCAAAAGATAACATATCTAAGTATGGTTCATAGCAAAAATAATTTTTAAATAATTTGTATTCTTCTAAGGCAGCACTACGTTCTACAGAACTAAACCATTCTTGTATGAAACAGTCTATGACCTTTTGTTTAAACACCCGAGGAAATATTTTAACATAAATATTGCCACTGTTCAAAAGTATATTTGAAAACCCATATTTATCTAAAAGCATCTTTAAATTAAACACCCAATTTCTTTTACCTAAATTACAGTCATCTAATGAAATCAAGTACAACTTTCTCAGAATGCTATTTTGAGACTTGAGCAACTTACACCAATACTTAACAATCCGAACATAACGATCTACAAACAATGGATACCTACCAAGTTCCCCGTAAACGGCGGAAGAGCTACTACTTTTACGAACGTTCAAAATACTTTTAAAGAATTTAAGGTGTACCCTTTCTAACTATTTTGATTTAGTAAATCCCCAAACTTCAACAGCATAATTAAGGATAGAACCTATAAATGAATCGAATAACTGGCACAGTAACTTAGGTTTATCTACGATACGCTTGCAATTTATAAGAAGCACATTTAGTGCTTTATGAGATTTTCCAAGCAAAGGTTCGTAATTTAACACAAAAGAACCTGTATAATTAAAAACTGTCCCTAAGTAATTAAAATTATCTACTACTTCGATATCATTGTTGTTATAAACCCATTTTTCGTTTGCTACTATGGATCCTCTCTTTCTAAATACAACTATCTTTGTTTTTGAACAATTAACCTCTAACCCCCATTTGCAACAATATGAATTAAGTCCAAATTTGTTTGTAATTCACCAGGTGTCTTCCCAAAAATTACCATATCATCAGCGAATAAAAGTGTGCAGAAAATCATGTTTTCGACCTGTAAGCCCTTCTCTCCACTGGCCTGTAAATAATTTTCCAAATCTGCTAAAAACAAATATACTAAAATGGGAGACATTGTTTCCTCCTGCTTTAAGCCAACAAAACAGTCATAAAAGTCTGATAAGGTATTACCATACTTTACACAAGATCTTACCGATTCATACATACTCTTTATAACACGCAAAACCCATCTTTATATAATTTATAAAATAAACTATTCCTGTAAATACCATCAAAAAACTTCCGTAGGTCAAAAAATGCTACGTATAGGCGTTCATTTCTATTTAAAAAAGAATTAACAATTAAATGTATCTTTATTTCAACGCGTCTGCTATTTTGAATTGCCTGGATCCAATTCATTTGTATTTATTATTGTTTTGAAATCTGTTTCCAGGCCCTCTAACAATAGTCAGTATGATATATACTTGAATAAATGTATGAAGGAAACACAGGAGTTGTTGTTCTCCATGATCCCGTTACAAATGGCGCCCAACGTGGGACTGTGGCATCGGTGCTAGGTATGTCTAAGACACCTGCACATGATTATATTTACCCTATAACTAGACTATTCATTTAGTTACTATTTCAGAAGAAAACGCGAGCGCTATAAACTTAGAAGAAGATAATACTTTATGAAGTTTATTATTTCTCTTTTTAGAACACACATTTTTCTGTTGATTTAATACAAGTTTTTGTTTTTAACGACAATTGAACTTTATTGAATACATATTTTTAATGAACAAATTCTTTTCTCTATACAACTTTGCAACACTCCACATGTAATAGTTTAATAGCAGAATTGAATTATGATTAGTTCATATACTTTTGCTAAACACACACACACACACACACACACACACACACACATATATATATATATATATATATATATATATATATATATATATATCAAAGTACAGCGTCGGATACCCACGGTCGATTCCTTCCATTACTCTCCATTCAATGAAGAGCATTGTTATCAGCAGCAGTGGATTACCCGATGAATATCAAAGTGTATACACCTTTAAATTTTGAGCGCTTCCTGTCGATTTACTTGTTTGCAAATATTTCTCCTGTTTCGATTCATTTTCAAAGAAAAGAGGGAGTTAATTATCTTAAGAATTAAAAGCGAACCATTGCATTAGATCTGCACGCATGTATTTTAAGTTAGAATATTAAACATGTCAATTTAAAACGCTCATAGAAATAATATGAAATCAAAGGGAGGGAGTGAACAAGCATTTGATGAAAAAAAATTACAAATACTAACAAATAGTATACTGTATTTCAAGTATGTAACTAATAAATGGGAGGTTATTGTTGTTAGCCGTAACAGTAGTGATGTCTCTGTTACCTCCCTTTGACCATAACAATTTTTATTTTTGACTTGACTATTTGAGTTTACCGTCGCTTCGACAGTATTTCAGACATATAGCGACGTCCAGCTAATTACAGGTGGAGGAAGACCCCGAATGCACGGAAGCAACCGCGTAGAACCACTGACCTACCGCAAGCCAGCTGGAAGGCTTCCTCACATGAAAATCCGAATGACCCTGCCGGGTTTCGAGCCCATGCGGTGAGGGGCTGAGTGAGTGCTAAAGTCAGCGACTTTACCCTCTCGGCCACAGAGGTTTTATTTTTTAGATTAATCTGTGTCTAAGTATATGTTAATAACTAAGCAGAGCAACGTTTGTTGACTTAGGATTACCCCACGACTGTGAGGAAAAAAAGAAACAAAACAAAACATGGCAAAATGTCAGTACATGTAAATTTAAACAAAACCAATGCAAATTTAACGTTATGCTTTAATTATACGGGTACTATCAGGTTCAATCGCAACATCTCGAGCACGATTGCATAGACCGATGTCTCTAGATGAAATTACCTTAAGATTTCCAATTGCAGTCTCAAATGTATACTAGTATTACCCAGACAAAAAAAGAAATAAGACTTATACCACAAAAACAATCACCATCATCACCACCAACCATCGTTGTCATCATCATCATCATTATTACCATTATAAAAGTCATTCACATTATATGTTTCAACGATAGCTGGCCACGTCATCTTTGAACGGAGTTGCTTGCAACGCTGTAAAATGTTAGAACATTTAGTCATCGGACATCATTTCGGGGCTATGTTTTGACATCTATAAAATTATTTAGATTCCCCTCCTTTTCACAACGTTCTAAATTTTTTCTGTCTAATCACTAAGTGATGATGATTTTTCGGCTGTTAAGCCGTTTATTTTCACCCTGACTTCCTGTGAAACACACAGTAATGAAGCGTAATAAAATCAGGCATTTCATTGGTTATTATATAATTTGCTAAATTCCCATTGGTCATTGTAAAATAAGTCAAAAGAAAAGAAAGGAGTTGCGGAAACGAGTTCTTTAGATCTCTGTTTGTTTTTAATAGTTGAAGTTTTCTTCCCCTGCGAATGATTTGTCCCGAATAGTAAGACACTGCACCTGTTTAAGGTATACTGAAAGAGTAGAACGCTCAAAAATAGGAAACACATAGATTTCGGAATTGATTGTTCGACCCTGACAGATCCTATATTCAACAAAAACGTAACATCCTGTTTCGTTTAGTAGCCCGCGAAACGAAGTGTTTAAAAGCTGTAAGTGTCTACTAAGATTGTACAAATTATTTGGATTCGTGGTATTTCAAAGAGCTGCGCTGACACAGGAATTACACAATTATTAAACCCACAACAAAATCTATTACATGTTAAACTATTCAGACACTAATCATCAAACTGGTTACCACGACCGAATATCTTTTTAAACGATATTTCTTGTTTATGTTTATTTTCATTCGATTGAATTTTGGAAGTAAAAAATAAATTCAAACCTGTTGAAAATCGATGTTGGAGATTACGTGTTTAATAAACTATAATGAAAACAGAAAATGATTAAGCGAAAAAATCGCAAATCATTCGGAAATATTTTGGACCATCACCTGGCTGGAATTTCAAACGCCATATTCGATAAAATTTCATCTATACGAAGGTCCAGTGGTCATTTAGGCATTGTCAACGAGGGTCGTGGGTTCGATTCCTAGCCGTTGAACATTTTTGTAGTTTGTAAATGAAATTTTTCAGTGTCATGTAAGATCACCAACGGAATTGGGTCACTGATTGCTTTATAGCCGATATGTACTTTAATAATAATTAATATTGTAGGTGATACTACTTAAAGTTTGCTTAGCATACATATCCAACAACCTGTTTTACTACTGAAGCGAAGAATAATGAATACATGTATATTTTTATCTAAACGTCATTTTAATGTTCACATCGCAATATATTTGGCCTGGTCGTGAGAATATGAATACCTGATAACCAAATTTAATGCCCTTTATCGAGCAAGCAATACTTGCACCTGTTTGCTCGTACCATCGTTATACAATATATATAGGGCTGCGGTAGGTCGGTGGTTCTAACTGGATGCCTCAATGCATTCGGGGTCTTCCTCCAACTGTAATTAGCTGGACATCGCTATATGACTGTAATACTGTGGAAGCGACGGTAAACTCAAATAGTCAAGTCAAGTCATATATAAATAATTCGTGTCGATTTTGAATGTTTGATCATTACTGTTTGCATCTCGTATCTTATATATATCGTTTTTATTATTTAAAATGTCTAATCAATTAAAGGGAGTAGAAAGTAATGGTTTCACCAAATAAGCAATGTAGACAACGTGTTTACTGTTGTAATATTTTAGTTACAAATGTGGAAAGCTTCGACGTGCTCAATCTGCATAGTTTAAGACTTATGCGTTGTTGCGGTATTCAGTTTCTACAAACGGTGTTCTTCGTTTCTGGTGGTTTCGACAGCCGGGGAAAGGTCCTCACAGGTTCAAAGTACAAAGTTTGATTCCTGCACTGGTGATGAATTATCTAATACGTATTCACTGATTGAATAAATTAAATCTAAAAATCAATCATGATTACATGGTCATAACTTCATTGTATTACTGGGATCAAAGTTCACAGAAGTCTTTTCCACTCAAAATTTGAGTTACATAAGAAAATGAATATTGTTTAGTATGAGTATTAAAATATTTTTTTATTTCTATGTTATTGTCTGTCAAGACTATAATTTCGCTCACACATCTACTATATATGTGCACATATTTAATAGGTAATAAATTATGGTTTAAGCGAGGAGAGATGCTCGGAACTTTTCAGAGCCACAATGTCTTCTATCGACGTCGATGAAATGAGAGAATATCAGCGGTGAGTAACACTCGGGGGGGCGACGCGGAACTTGTAGATGTTCGTCCTGCAGCACCGGAAGACCTTGCAGCCACGCTCTCTTTGGCGTCAGAAGACTCCTACCATACCACTTGACGACGATGGTTGATGTTGCTGATTGTTTTTCCTGTATTCGCCTATGTGTCGAGAAAAGACGTACTAAGGAAGTACCGTGGGAACCGAATGAATGACTGGACTAAACTTGATGAACATTTATTGAGAGCGACAGCTGGACATTAAAAGCATTGCTATCAGGAAACCACGACGTCTTGCTTTTCAGTTTTTAAAAGGTGTAAACAATACGCGAAACCGTGATAAATTATTTCCACCTTTACTATTTCAAACATAGAATAACAAAAGGAACTGTTCTGTCCAAGTCTCCTTGTATTTTATATTTTGTCGGATATAATTTGTGTATTTTTTTTAATAGTTTAACGATTATGCATATTCACTATTTGGGCAATTCGACGTCACATTTACTGTTTTTTAATTGTCAAATTTTGATGAGTGATTTTCTGTTGTAATAGAACTTCAGTTTTTGAAACATTAATTGTATTGACATAAGATTGCATAATTTAACCACCATTAAATGCCGAAATCCTTGAAGCTTCCGTGGGCTTCGGCCCCTGAGCCCCAACCAGACCTCTTCCCTGGCAATTCGGCTCCCTTGCGTATTTGTGCGTACACTCAGTTTTGGCCTAGCTACGCCCCTGGTTACAGCCGAATTACATTATTCCACGCCACGCGCGTGTATTCTATATACATGCTTAGTGTGTTGAACTCGAACAGCTGGATTAAATGTGTTTGATGCAACTTTATTCATACGATTTTTAATTGTATGAGAAATACACAAGTAGTCGTCATTTTTCAGTTTTCTTGCTGTTAGATTACAAATAATAATTCGTTCACAGTCCGTTCATTCATGTTTTGTTTGTTTTTATAATCGCGATCTACAATCAGCATAGGTCTGATAAGTGGCTCGCTTAATAACATTTTCATGAGCTCGTTTGGTAAAAATTGGTATGAAATAACAATTCATGTCAGATCCTATTTATCTTATTATAGCTTATACACATGTACTGACCAATGCAGACATGAAGAGCACGTGGAAAATATTACACACGATTTGCTGAAAAAATCCATTGGATTAATCTTAATATATCAAAAATAAAATTTATTAATCTTTTGGTGTTTTCCGTCGCTGCGATAGTTCAGTCATAAAGCGACGTCCAGCTAATTACAGGTGGAGGAAGACCCAGAATGCACGGAGGCATCCGGGTAGAACCACCGACCTACCGCAAGCCAGCTGGAAGGCTTCCTCACATGAAAATCCGAATTACCTTGCCGGGACTCGAACCCACGCGGTGAGGGCTCAGTGAGTGTTAAGTGCAGCGACTTTATTTTTCGGCCTTGTAGACCCCAAAAGCAAGGTTATATAATTAATGTTTATCTGGTATGCGTTTGTGCGTTTATGATTGCCTACGTGGATACACGTGTAAGGTCCCGTATTGCGTCATATATAGACTCCACGTGGTTAAGTCCATCGTCATGTCATTTATACACGGCCGATCGATAGATCATTTATAGGGGTCTGTAGATCATAATGCCATGTAGTAAAACGGAAAAAACCCAGCCGGGGGTATCCGACGATGGATATATTCACGACAGACAAGTGGCATGAGTAGACTGGCATGACACCTCACCCGGTCGCATACGTCTTGAAAATTGAATACGTGGAGTGAAAAGCAGGGATATCGATACATACCATTTAAGCAACTTAAATATGTAGCTACCGGGGATCGAACCCATGGGCTCCCGCTGCCAGGGCGAGTGTTCTAATCACACAGACCTATAATAGATGGCCATGTAGACCTATAATAACATATGCGCAGCATTTTTTTTTTTTTTGGCCGTATCGTTTTTCTGAAATCGCGTGTTGTGCGAGATCTGGAACGAGTTTGAAAATCAAAACGTTCATTTTGAATTTGATATATATTTTCGAAAAGTCCCAATAAATATTGAATTAATCTAGTACCGATATGGTTTATTAGTTTAATCATTAATTTATTCGATTGCTTTTGACATAAACAGACGTCAGTGGGGTTGATCGGCCGCACGATGAGACGTAATTTAAGGAATCAATAATTCTACATTTCTGCCTTTGAACATATGTGTTAATAAAACACTAGTCATTTTTAAAAGAACAAGAAGACCCTACGGGTTAACCCTGCATGTACTTGAGGCTATCATCTTTCTCATGCCCGCGCTGAGTCATGCCGGACAAGTAACATTTTTCTTCCTTTCCTCTCTTACTTATAATCAAACTTAACAAATACTCTGATTAAGCATCCGATCTCTTCGTTCTTTCATTTAAACTCACTGTAGCTGAAATTTAACCGGCTTAATCATTTATCGAAATGTCTGCTACCCGTTGACAGGTGCGCGCGCTCTCGTTAACTCTCGAGGCACGTTATAATTCGGAAAGCTGCGTATCACTAACTTTATTTATACACTGGATTACAGAAAGCGGGCATATATATATATATATTGTCATTATCCCTTGCTTGTGGTTTATGATCCATATTCAATATATCATGTATACAAACGCGCTGTCAAAATAACACAGAAGTCGAATGACATGATACCATTTTCTGTGCCATTATCCTAATGTCGGACAATAAATCCCGGAAGTTATCAAATTTGCCGGAACCATCACTGACAACTTTAAATGGAACGCCGTGTGGCAGTTGTGACATACCCGACTGCGGATCCGAAGGTTATGGGTTCGAACCCCATTTCGGACAAGGATTTTTCTTGGCCTTCCAGGGAGCTAAGTACTGGTCCAACACGGGGACTGTCGAGAGTAATTAGTATTATTTATATCAAAACTTGTTTCCCAATCAGCGCACACTAAACAAATTTAAAAATTACATCATGCAGAGGCATTTTGACGCCTTGGCAAACCCAGATTAGATATTAACTTCCAGGATCTGTCTGATCAAGGCTTCCTGTTTGCTCATACATTAGCGGCAAAGTTTAAATTGTATGAAGTCAACTTGTTTTTGAATCGACGTAAAAAAAAAAACGTTTGTAACGCGACCAGGGACCAGGGAACGAACGTACGATCCTCTCATTACCTCCTTGCTTTCTTTCTTTTATTTCGCGTCTTGTGTAGTGAGTGAGCACTGTGTCCTTTCAGTCATGTGATCGTGTATGTATATATGCACAAAGCAGAACAATTAATATATATTGTCATTACCGTTACCGTAATCCAGGACTGGTTGCCCACGTGTCTGGATAATGTGATTGGGTGTGATATCATGCCACGTGTCTGGATAATGTGATTGGGTGTGATATCATGCCACGTGTCTGGATAATGTGATTTGGTGTGATATCATGCCACGTGTATGGATAATGTGATTGGGTGTGATATCATGCCACGCATCTGGATAATGCGATTTGGTGTGATATCATGCCACGTGTCTGTATAATGTGATAAGGTGTGACATTACGCCACTTGTCTCCATCTTTACCGTTGATACTTAAACCTTCAGTTAAGTCGAGTTATTCCGTTCACACACACACACTGCCACCCTACTCGCTTGTGTGCAAAATAGAAATTTTCAGGGCCAAATAGTTCAGGGCAGAATTTATATTCGAACGCGAAAGTAATGGTAATTCTTTAGCGAGGGATATAATAAGCAAACGAGATATAGGTAAAATGTTTATAATTACACAAAATCACTTGTTTATGCATATTGACCTTGTTACTTATTTTGTCATTGTTGAAAGAGTTTATATACAAATATTATTGATTGTTGAAACTGGAAATCACCCAACCATCGAAGAAATATATTACATAGATACTGAATCATCTGTTTCTATATTTACATAAGCATAAATCATATTACAGTAGGCAAAATAATGCGTATATTGATTCTACAAAGTACAAATTAATACAATTAAAACAGCTCCTTCACAGATGGTCACTGGCGGAAAATTATATTTTACAATGTGTATTGCGTCTATCAATGCCCATCAACAGACGCATGATCACCAAATGCAACCATCAATGGTCGTAAAAAATGGATGATTTCCCCATCACAGGTTTTACCGACACAGAGGGTATTGAAACTATATTTAAAATTATAAAACCTGTATTTAGATTTTCTTTTTTCAATTACCATCACTTGCCTGTTGTTATTCACATTTCGCACATGCGCTAACGTTATAGGGCGAATTTACGAAATCACTACCCTGAACTGGTGAAGAAGCCATATTGCAGAAAGTGTCACGTGGTACCACAAGCATCTGCTTCAGGTATACCGTAAACTAATTTTGACTGACTTGCGTTTATGAAAATAGCCTTTTCCTGTACAATATGTCCTACACTGTCAGGAACAAAAACTAGTTATTTTTATTTAATTCTACCGATCAGGAAACAAACACTTTACTAACCTCAACAAGGAGAGTAGTTATTTATTTATGTCTTAATTCTATCGATCATCTGTGAATGAGCTGCTTTAAAGCGTCTGGAAATGTTAATTAATAGATAATTACTTCATAAATGTATGGATAAGAATTTAATCAAAATGAAGGAACATATTTAATATTTGTGTGATAAAATCTGTACAAATTCTTTTACGAACATATGACGAAATCAAGTCACATTATCCCCTACACCTCTGGAAACAGCCTACATGTACAAAGGCCAGTGACCTGGTTCCCACCGACGATTTTAGTGATTTTAACATCTAAAATAGCCAACTTCTGTACAAAGGCCAGTGACCGGATTCCAAACACAATAATTTTAGAAATAAACATAACATCTAAAACATACAACCACTGTATAAAGGTCACTGACTCTGGAAACAGCCCGACTGTGAAAAGAGGACATCGAAATGTGTATGTGTGTGTGGCGGGGGGGGGGGGGGAATTCCCATCACTGAATAAATAGATTGTTTCCTCTGAATAACGGCCCAATGGCTGATCCAGCGAGAGGATTCCAAGTTATAAGTCATTTTACCTCCGAATAAAAGACTAACGGTGAACAGAGGCCAGTGAGAGGATTGCATGTTATAAGGAATTTTACCTCTGAATAAAAGACCAACGGTGAAAAGAGGCCAGTGACCGAGAATTTAGCCATTGAATATTAGCCACCTCCAAGTAAAGGCCATGTGTCAGTTGTGGCCAGTGACCTTTGTTCACAGGTTTCACTGGACATAATTCAATAAATCTTATTTTCATAAACGATACAATCATTTTAAATTATAGAGGTCCATACAAATACATATGAATATTTTTGGATATTTACACTTTATACATGCAAATGTATGCAAGCATACACAAGAGAAAGTACGTAAAAAAGAAAACAAACAATAAATTGGACATATTAACACATATGACCTGTAAATGTCTTCCTTTGTGTTTATATTTCCCTACAGAGTAAATGTCCATGCATTTATCATAAAGGACACTTAGCCAATTATTTTGGTAGGCATAATTAAAGGACATGAACGGATCTGTCACTGCGTTGTCTAGAATTATGTTTGCACAGAAAGATCTGATCAGGGTTTCTATAAAATCATTATTTTTCGTTGCCACTTAATTTCGAGAATTCTCTATAACAGGCAATACAGCTGGTGCATTGATGGTTATTAATGGATTCGTGTTCCAAGAAAAACATGGTGATTAATTAATGAACCATTTTTCTAGGGGTAATATTTCCGGATAAAAAATCAGGAAAACGACGAAATTAAATCAACCATGAGCATGAATGATTTAAAAGTATACGGAAAAATAAAATAAGTAATGACACACATTATATATACTGTATTTTGAAGTAATAGAAATATCTATTGAAATACTTATAACACTGACTCCAGATACAATGGATCTGACAGCAGTACGCTCAGTAACATTATCTCATCACCTTGACAACCAGTCCTGGAACTACCCTGATATTGAGCACCAGGCAAAGAAGACATACCAGAACCATTTTAACGATGGCATGTCCTGATCGGAGATTAAACCCACGACTCCGGCCTTCGTGAAAATAGTTTACTGTGCATCTGAACTTAACGCCGTGCATTATTCCGCAATATAGCACTCGAAAAGATTTTTTTAAAATATAGTATGTGATTATTGAATTATTGAACAAATTAAAATATATAACGATTAAAAGAATGGAAAACAGTCAGTTAATATGCGACAAAATAAATCGCTAATAGATAATTATTGCTCAGTTCGTCAAGAAGTAGAGAACACACCTTGTCCCTGTTACCATGGAAACAACTCATTCACTCCAAAATGAATTCGGTGACGTTTTTTCAATGTTCTGATCAAGGAACCTTTATGGGATACTTATATGAAAAACAAGAAAATGAAGCTACTTTTTTTCTCACATATATGACAAAAAATGAAGTACCGGCGGATATTTGAACCACTTAATCTGATAATTTGAACAATCATAACTTAGCTTATAGCAATATCTTTTTCTTATTTCTTTTCAAAGAGAGATGTTTATTTTAGCCGTTTGTTAAAGATGTTAACCATCGATATACGAACGTATCATAAAAACGAGGTTGGTGACTAATCATGTTGTTCCATTTTCGATTTCAGCACATTTTGCTACATATTATATGTGAAAATAAAAAGTAAAAAATAAAGATATATATTCACGTATATAAACAGTTGAAGTTTTAAAAACTGAAATAAGCTATATATAAATAGGAAAACGAGCACCCAAGTCTATCATCGTGTTCAGGAAAATAGTTCAAAATACATGAATGTTTTGTACAGAATAATTGTGTAACCTCGAGTCGAGTTGAGCTAAAATTAGATTATACGACAAATATAGACACGAAGATCACGTGAAAAACATGAAACACGATTTGCTGCAATCAAACCAATCAAAATACGTGTGAAATATGGAGTGGAATTTATGTTAAGCAGATAAATTTTTTGATTGTTGACGAACTATTCTTGCAAGCGGTCCCCGGTTCGAGTTCCGGCCTGACTCTCAAATACTCGCACCATGTAAATAAGAGTGTCTGACTTGATATATTTGAAACAATACTTCAAGGTTGTCATGGTGATATTAATCCTGATAAAACAGTCAACATATTACTTCTTCATTACTTCTTCAGCCAGAACACCTTACCAGCAGGTTTACTTCTCATTCCTACAAACAACGCCCCATCAGTGCCCCGGTATGAGAGACAGCACGGCCATTCTACCCCATCACTGTGACTGACCAGTATGGAGTGGTGAGTACCGAGCTTATCTACACGATGAATGTTGTCAGACCAACACCCACCCCCACTTACAAGTATGTTGTCCTGACTGTCTACGTGAATCTCTTCAGGTTCAGATAAATCCTTGTGTTTATACTTATAGACCAAATCACCATTTTGTTTCAGACATGTTGCGGTGTGGGTTTCATAATCCGGTATATAAACACGGTCACTATAGCGACTGACACGTACATAGTATGGGCCTGTAAACATGTACCGTCCTTGTACCAGCCCGAGTCTCCTCTGTATTTGTCCATCCATCGTCATCACCAGTACTTCTCCATTATTATAACATTATATTATAACATCTGCATGAAAAAAGGAAAAACAATTAAAGAAAGACAAATCTTACTCTATCGGAGTTGTTTCCCTTGTAATATGCACGCTATGGAAAAGTGAGCTTTTATAACGAAAACACTTTACGATTATATTCGTACACATTTCAACATTTATGTATGTTTGTTTGTTGGGTTAATGTCCCACCGACAGTATTTCAGTCATTTGGAGACGATGTCTACTTGCGACAGATATAGTGCTACACTGCAGTATCATGCCGTAGACATGTGGCATGATACCACACCCAGTCACATTATCCTGACACTGGGCCAACCAGTCCTGAAACTACCCTTATATGCTGAGCGCCAAGAAAGGGAGCTATAACAGTACCTTTTTCTACGACTTTGGTATCGGGGATCGAACCCACGGTTCAGTTGTGAAGTTAGTTTTAAGTAAATGTTTGATATAAACGTTTGTCAGAATCCTTCGTATTTCGTTTTCGTGAAAAAAAAATGCGTTTTCAATTTTAGTACACATTTATAACTTTTTTTTTTAATTATTTTATCTGTTCTTATAATCATTTTTTATGAATATTTGAAATCCCTAGAAACAGATCATTCTTATTAAGTCCTATGACTGTCCTTACAATATGTAACAGGCAGTACGTGTTTAATGATTCAGTATATCTATGAACATCGCGAAAATAAGCACACATTTCATGATTTGAGTAGACTTGACTTGACTATTTGTTTTTACCGTCGCTTCGACAGCATTTCAGTCATATAGCGACGTCCATCTAATTACAGGTGGAGGAAGACCCCGAATGCACGGAGGCATCCGGGTAAAACCACCGACCTACCGCAAGCCAGCTGGAAGGCTTCCTCACATGACAAGATAGACCTAAATCGCTCAACTGAATTTGGTTTGTTGTAGAAAGGCTGGAACCATGAGATATACTTTATACCAAATACCAAAGCTGTAGGTCTGTATGTTTCTAAGAGAAGGCAATTTTAAGTTCCGGTTGCCATGGCAACAAAAGTTCTTCATGATCCAATGTAATTTTTTTTCTTATATAGTTCCATACATTATCTGGGAGTGGTCCCGGGAGTGTCCTCAAGTAAACACTGATGCATATATTTGTTGATAGTGTTGAGGCACCAGAAGCTGATGCTATGTACCAAATATCAAATGTGTCTGAGAAAACGCATTTTGAAGTTATGCTTTCTGGTTGCCATGGCAACCAAAGTTCTTCATGAAATTCAATAAAAATTAGGAATTAGCCTCAGGCTTACATAAGTACCATTTTAGTGAAATTTAGTGAAAATCCATGGAGTGATTTCGGAAGAGAAGATTTTTCAAGAATTTCCTATATAGTTCTATACAAAAATCCGGGTGTGGTCCTTGAGCGTGGCCCATTGTGACCCCAGGGGCACAAATTTTGCACTGATGTTGAAGCAATATGAGCTGATGCTATGTACCAAATATCAAATCTGTAGGTCTATAAATTTCTGAGAAAAGTCATTTTAAAGATTTTATCACAATAGCTCAACTTTAGCACGTTATACTCTTGTGATTTAAAAAAAACACAAGATACATATGTCAGTCAAATGTGCGTTTTGAGGTGATATGATTTAAAATAATCTTAAACTCGAATGTTTTGATATCAAATAAACACTCACGTAAATTACAGTATTGCAGGCTGTCAACTGAATTTTGATCAAAATATAGGAAAATTTAGGATTTTTTTTATCATCAAAATATAGGAGTATAAGGCCATCTTCACCAGGCTAAACTACAGCAATACTCACACTGGCCATGGACGCTGTGTGCTTCAGCCAGAATTTAAAAATACAGTGTGATTGATGACCCAAAATTACTCTGACTGGAAGGGGGTTTGGGGGATCTCCCTCAAGAACATGTTCAAAATTACACCCTAAATAAGGTCTCCTAGGGATTTCCAGATTTGAATTTTTGTTCTTATTTCAGTCAAGAATGTCTCATTTATGTAAAGATTTTAGCAATTGTTTGAAAATATTACTTCAGAGTTCTTAAATATATCAACTTTCGACCACAAAACTTCATTGTATGGCTGCCTTTTCAGATGAATAGGTCTATGAAGGTGTTATATATAATTTCAGTTGCATGTAGCTCAAATATCTATAATAGCAGACATCAGACTCCTACCTCAGAAAATTATGAATCCCCGTTATTCTTCTTTAAATAAATTTATGTATACCATATGTATCCCATATTGATAACTGCCTGCGGATGCCAACGCTCGTCTGTTTAGTGTTAGAAAGAGATGAATTATATGGCAATGGACCTAAGAGTTCTAGCCCTTGATGAGAATGTAGCTCTTGTGAAACTAAACAAGTATGTGAAGCTGGAAGTCAGATGGTGAAATAGTTTTGAAAATATGACCAAAGTTAGTTTTTCAATGTATTTTTTTTCTAAAAAGGGAGATAAACTTGGTCAAACTGGACCAAAGAGTTATGGTCTTTGATGAGAATGAATCCCATGTGATAGTGAACAAGTATGTGAAGTTTGATGACAGACGATTTAATAGTTTAGAAATTATAGCCAAGGTTTATCACCAGAACGATGATGCCAATGACAACACCAGAGTGATGAGTCTGATGACAAAACCTTTGAAAAACAGACAAGTCAAATTAGCTAATAAGTGTTTCACCCAAGGATATAAAAAAACGCATGGTAAATCTCTTCAAAAAGGTCAACAGTTGTATTTGAGATTTGGAAAAGGACAGCATTTCTTATATCTTCCAGAAAAATAAAGGTATTCCAAATTGGTTGATTTGTGGTTATATGGAACATTTTCATATTCTGAAATCTAATTACATACAAATATGTTGAAATGTATTTTCCATCTGACAGGATATTTTTCAGATCTGAAACTCCTGAGACGTGCTTATGTAGAGACTCAGATTAAAATACCATTTGATCAGAATTTTTCATTATAAACATTTCTCTTGTATTTCCAAGACCATTTAATAACTATTTATCTATAACACGTTTATCAGAACTTTCATGACTTTTTTCTTCCTTAAATATCTAAAATATTTTATTGAAGTATTATGCAATGTTATCTCAATGCATAACTCCATTCACTGTCATAAATAAATATTGTTAAGTAAAAAGTTTGCTTTAATTTCAAGTAATGATGTAAATTCTGAATTCATAGTTTCATATTAATTTTCCAAGATTCATATTTTACAAGTAAACATTATTGAAGCTTTTAGGCCTTTAATTGATGATTGCTGTAAACAAGATATATATGTGCAAGTAAGATTATGCCTTAAATGCATATTACTTATCTGATGACTGGTTTCCATTTCATCATTTTGGTGGTAAAAGATAGCTGCATGCATGACTAAACTCATATCCCACATCCCCACCCCTGAAGCAGAAGAATTTTAACAACTAGGCCTAGGTGGGACATTGTTTTACGATTTGTAGTTTGGCAAACCCTGCATGTCCAAATGGATGAGTCACTGTACCTTTCAAAGATGGAGATGGCCTGATAGGTAAAGGACAGTTTTCAACTGCAAACTTGTAGTTATCTAGAACCAGCAATACATTGATCTTTTTTTTTTCATTATGATTTACAACATTTTTTTACCAAAAATATAGGAAAAATAATCAAAATATTGGAAAATATAGGAATTATAGGAGGTTTTCAATATTACAGGATTTCTTTCAAACATATAGGTGTACAGGATTTGTGTTTGTATGTCTAAAGTTTGACTACATAGTCTTCACTTTTCCTGGTTACTAACCCAGATTCGTTTTGTTTGCAAATATTCAATTTATATAGACCTGGAATTAAAATAAATGCAAGTGTCTTTTAACTTAAGCGTTTTATTTTGTCAGTACTATTCATTTAAGTCAGTGGGTTTAAATAGCTAAGTACAAATTGGGCAAATCTGTGTACTATTCTAGAGTAGGACTGTATTATGTTTTGAAAGCCTTATAATTTTGAAGGTTGTGTTTTACAAATGCATATCATAAATTTTGGGTTTAATTTAGAAATCCCCAGCCAAAATAAAATAATTCCCCTATACTGCCTAAAAGTTAAGAGAGGCTTATTCTGACAAAAGGTAAAATCTACCTTGTGAATGTCCGTGAAAAAACCCTGACTGAGCATTCTGCTCTGCCTTATATACTCTCCCAGGATCAAAATGCATGAGGATTCCATGCCACACATGGCTAGTATAGTACACTCATAAATTTAAGATACAAGTAAATTATCAGTTATAGATAAGTTGTGACAACATATACAGTGTATCAATATTAATCAAATATCTATACTAAGGATAAGAATTTACTGTACCAAACACAGTAATGTATAGGTTTATATAATATGGAATAATAGATCACAGAGAATATATTTAGCCAAAATAATCCAGAATAAATCATTTCTGCCACAAAAGAAAATATAGGAATATAGAAACCAGTTGATGGCATGTGTTTCTCAGGTGAGCGGCCCTCTTGTTTTATTTTAGCAATCTATCAGTAGGGCCCTAATATCTTGCAGCTCTTGCTTACACAAAATAACGCATAAATGAAACTGAAAGTACAACTTAGTGTCTCGTATTTAAATACACTAAGCCGTGAAGATGAGCCATTTGTCACCCTTTACTACCAGTCCTGTCTGTAACATTCGTTGTAGAGGGGTCTTCCGGTTATTTATTTCACAGATTACAGTTTATATACAAATCATACACATTTCATTGCAAACATTTCATTCAAAAAATGAATATATGTAAAGAAAACACGAATATACATAGGAGGTAATTATGAACTTATGCGATACATTTGAAGATGTTTTTGGTGTATGTAAAAGTAATTTGTTCATTATCATGGATGATCTTCAATCTCTATAGCTTTATTCCGAAGGGGTCCATATCTGGAAAAATTCATACATACATGCATACATACATGCATACAATTCCCAAATAACGAAACAATCAGTATATATTTATTTTCACTCTTTCAACGGAACCCTTTATCCTGTATTTTTCATTTCTATATAATGTATTTTCTTTAAGTGACAAAGAAAAGCTATATTATTAATTCTTGATATTCAATAACTATTTCACTATCTGTTGATCATATCCTCCTACTGAACCATTTTGTCAGGACACAAATTGAAATCTTAGAAAGCAAAATAATGCAGAATGTTTTTGTTCAAAAATAACGTGTTGCATGTTGATCACCCATCGATTGAAAATGGTGGTCTGCAGGATACCAAGCAGACAGTGTTCCCCAGACGAATGACAGTAAGAAGCCATCTCGGATACAGTCCAGCTACAAGTCTGTTTGATAATTGTGGAATGGACAAGTGACGTCCAAGAACATGGCAAGTTTAGATACAAATACGTTGACTAAATCCACTTCAGCAATGAACGATGTCACAATTAATATGACGGGACTTCCGTGGCCGAGAGGGTAAAGTCGCTGACTTTAACACTCACTCAATCCCTCAGCGCGTGGGTTCGAATCCCGGCAGGGTCATTCGGATTTTCATGTGAGGAAGCCTTCAAGCTGGCTTGCGGTAGGTCGGTGGTTCTATCTGGATGCATCCGTGCATTCGGGGTCTTCCTCCACCTGTAATTAGCTGGACGTCGCTATATTACTGAAATACTGTCGAAGCGACGGTAAACTCAAATAGTCAAGTCAATTAATATGAAGACAATCGGAGCGAAAACAGGGCATGCGTAAACCAGACATTGTAATAATATAAAATCAAGTGGGTTTTTTTTTAAATACAACAACAATTGTAATGATAAAATTGGTATCAACGAACAGCTTGTGAAATCGGATTTAAGTGGGTCATATTGTATGTCCATTTACAGAAATCTAATGGAATAGGGAAACACGTTATACAAGTGTTTACTCGTACAATGTATTATTGACAATTATTTGGTGTAAACTTTCAAAAGTACAAAATATACTGATTGGTTGAAATAATATTTGCTGTTCTTAGTATCCCATTTATATGTCTGGAAACATATCCAAATACATAGAAGTCTTTCGTTCAAGGACCGGTTATGGTACCAATGATTGAATTAAAACAAACGTTGGAATGCAACTATAAATATTGTTTAACATTTTCTGTCTTCTCTCACTTTTCTTAATGTGTACACATGGGAGATTGGTGGCAGATTTTTTTAAATCGATACCTCTGTTTAAATTATTCTTATTTATTTTATGCTAACTGATGAAATACTGAGTTCTATCATGAGATATAATCTGTATCATTCCACACTGTGGCTGATATAGATATGCCGGAACTACTTTTTATTGGGAGATATAGTCTGATGTATTTACTGGTAAATGTATCAAAACTGACTTTTTTTCTTATAGTGTTGAGTAAACACATAAATCCAGTTAATAAATGTCTGACTTATATTCTCGTTACAACTATCCAATATGGCTGACAAAATGTGTATTCAACACGAATTCATTCGCGTGTGAAAAGGCACGAGTACACCAACTAGTTCCATTCTTTCGTCATCAGTTAACCGTTAGGGTTCGAGCCAGGCGTCCAATCCAAAATCTCGCCAACACCGTAGATAAAAAGTTAATTTAATTTGTTTGAAAGTTGGCCTTATATGGTAGGATTACCGTAGGAAGTAAACAAAATTGTTTTGAGGAATGAGGAAAGATTATAAAATAAAATATATGTAAATAATGTGTCTACCTCTGTTTGCGATATCCCACCCGGTTGAAATTAAACATCCGAACCAATAGACATACGAACTATTTAATGTGTATGTTTTCTAGTGTAATAAGTATCACATATTAAATGCCATTAAAAAAAAAAAAAAAAAAAAAAAAAAAAAACCTGAGGCCCGAAAGCTTGTGGATCACTTGTCATTTATCAGATTCGAGCCCATGCATATCACGTTAGTCACGTTTCGTCTTACTTCATTATACCAGTTAAGTAACATAAAGTACCGTGCTGCATAAATGTAATAATTTTCATACTTGCTTATTTGCTTGTTTAACAAGAAAAAATGCATATTTATTTTAATTAGAGTATTTAGAATGTTTGTTAAGTGTATGTCAATTTATAATTTTTATTGGAAATTTATTAATTGGTATCTATTGTCTGTGTAATCAGTGACTTGGTTGATTACATATATTGGGGCTATGAGCCTATCAGTCTGATTACATATATTGGGACTATGAACCTATCAGACTGATTACATATATTGGGACTATGAGCCTATCAGTCTGATTACATATATTGGGACTATGAACCTATCAGTCTGATTACATATATTGGGAATATGAACCTATCAGCCTGATTACATATATTGGGACTATGAGCCTATCAGTCTGATTACATATATTGGGACTATGAACCTATCAGGTTGATTACATATATTGGGGCTATGAGCCTATCAGTCTGATTATATATATTGGGACTATGAACCTATCAGTCTGATTACATATATTGGGGCTATGAACCTATCAGTCTGATTACATATATTGGGACTATGAGCTTATCAGGTTGATTACATATATTGGGGCTATGAGCCTATCAGTCTGATTATATATATTGGGACTATGAACCTATCAGTCTGATTACATATATTGGGACTATGAACCTTTCAGTCTGATTACAAATATTGGGACTATGAACCTTTCAGTCTGATTACAAATATTGGGACTATGAACCTATCAGTTTTATTACATATATTGGGACTATGAGCCTATCAGGATGATTACATATATTGGGAATATGAGCCTATCAGGCTGATTACATATATTGGGACTATGAGCCTATCATGCTGATTACATATATTGGGACTATGAACCTATCAGGCTGATTACATATATTGGGACTATGAGCCTATCAGGCTGATTACATATATTGGGACTATGAACCTATCAGTCTGATTACATATATTGGGACTATGAACCTATCAGACTGATTACATATATTGGGACTATGAACCTATCAGTCTGATTACATATATTGGGAATATGAACCTATCAGACTGATTACATATATTGGGACTATGAACCTATCAGGCTGATTACATATATTGGGAATATGAGCCTATCAGTCTGATTACATATATTGGGACTATGAACCTATCAGACTGATTACATATATTGGGACTATGAACCTATCAGACTGATTACATATATTGGGACTATGAGCCTATCAGACTGATTACATATATTGGGACTATGAACCTATCAGTCTGATTACAAATATTGGGACTATGAACCTATCAGGCTGATTACATATATTGGGACTATGAACCTATCAGGCTGATTACATATATTGGGACTATGAACCTATCAGGCTGATTACATATATTGGGACTATGAGCCTATCAGGCTGATTACATATATTGGGACTATGAACCTATCAGGCTGATTACATATATTGGGAATATGAACCTATCAGGCTGATTACATATATTGGGACTATGAACCTATCAGGCTGATTACATATATTGGGACTATGAGCCTATCAGGCTGATTACATATATTGGGACTATGAACCTATCAGTCTGATTACATATATTGGGAATATGAGCCTATCAGCTGATTACATATATTGGGACTATGAACCTATCAGGCTGATTACATATATTGGGAATATGAACCTATCAGGCTGATTACATATATTGGGACTATGAACCTATCAGGCTGATTACATATATTGGGACTATGAGCCTGTCAGACTGATTACATATATTGGGACTATGAACCTATCAGACTGATTACATATATTCGGACTATGAACCTATCAGTCTGATTACATATATTGGGACTATGAACCTATCAGGCTGATTACATATATTGGGAATATGAGCCTATCAGTCTGATTACATATATTGGGAATATGAGCCTATCAGACTGATTACATATATTGGGACTATGAACCTATCAGGCTGATTACATATATTGGGAATATGAACCTATCAGGCTGATTACATATATTGGGACTATGAACCTATCAGTCTGATTACATATATTGGGACTATGAGCCTATCAGTCTGATTACATATATTGGGACTATGACCTATCAGCTGATTACATATATTGGGACTATGACCTATCAGTCTGATTACAATATTGGGACTATGACCTATCAGTCTGATTACATATATTGGGACTATGAACCTATCAGACTGATTACATATATTGGGACTATGAACCTATCAGCTGATTACATATATTGGGACTATGACCTATCAGACTGATTACATATATTGGGACTATGAACCTATCAGCTGATTACATATATTGGGACTATGAACCTATCAGCTGATTACATATATTGGGACTATGAACCTATCAGGCTGATTACATATATTGGGACTATGAACCTATCAGGCTGATTACATATATTGGGACTATGAACCTATCAGGCTGATTACATATATTGGGACTATGAGCCTGTCAGACTGATTACATATATTGGGACTATGAACCTATCAGACTGATTACATATATTCGGACTATGAACCTATCAGTCTGATTACATATATTGGGACTATGAGCCTATCAGACTGATTACATATATTGGGACTATGAACCTATCAGTCTGATTACAAATATTGGGACTATGAGCCTATCAGACTGATTACATATATTGGGACTATGAACCTATCAGTCCGATTACAAATATTGGGACTATGAGCCTATCAGTCTGATTACATATATTGGGACTATGAACCTATCAGGCTGATTACATATATTGGGACTATGAACCTATCAGGCTGATTACATATATTAGGACTATGAGCTTATCAGTTTGATTACATATATTGGGACTATGAACCTATCAGTCTGATTACATATATTGGGACTATGAACCTATCAGTCTGATTACATATATTGGGACTATGAATCTATCAGTTTGATTACATATATTTGGACTATGAACATATCAGGCTGATAAATCAAGATCGATTTTTCAAACGGTTTGAAGGAAACAGTTAAAATCATATCAACTTGCTTTGGACATACGGATACTGGTCTGTCGCAAAACTTTACCGATAATTCCCATGTGGTTTGTTAGCCAAGATAAGTTTTGAGAGTGATTAAGGATTTCTTTCTGAACACTTAACAATGTAAACAAACTTATATTAAAATATCAATTTCCCTTGTTTGGCGCTCAGCATATAAGGGTAGTTGCAGGACTGGTTGGCCCAGTGTCAGGATAATGTGACTGGGTGTTGTATCATGCCACATGTCTACGGCGTGATACTGCAGTGTGGCAGCACTATATCTGTCTCAAGTAGATATCGTCTCCAAATGACTGAAATACTGTCGGTGGGACGTTAAACCCAACAAAAAAACATAAAATATTAATTATATTAGATCTAGTTCAATATGTTTTACATCATCAATTTAAACATTTATATATTGCTTAAACTTTAATTGTTAATTTCAAATTGCTTAAATATAAATGAAGCACCTGTTAATGAACTTCTTTTGAAGACCTTTACAGCATATTTATGTTTGTCATTTTCTGGGAAAGAACGTTTGGAGTGTTAATCTAAAAGCCTTTCATCTCAATTAATGTTTATGATTAGACTTAGATAATAATGATAATAAAACATTAACGCTTCAGGTTGTAGTTTGAAAGTACTAAACAGGATAGCGACTAATTGTTTTGTTTTTATATTCCAGCCTCACAAAATGACTGTAGCTATAAGATGATGTCCAGTGACACGTTACATATAATCTGCTACAAAAGGTGTGTTTTTGTTTGTTTTGTTGTTGTTGTTTTTTTCTGGGTTTTTTTTCTCTCATATATTGAGACATTAGCCAGTATAGCGGGGGTATACATCACCTTTTATTCATGGCAATAGTTTATTCCTTCCTTTTATTTGATGAAAACTATTTTCTAGACATCTGAAAATTTTACCCAACAAAAAAGCTCATAAAACATCGAAAAAATAAATTTGCCTTGCCTCCCTTTAACCAATATCCAACTATATTTCAACAATGAGAGACCAAAAGTCCTTACCTAATACTTCTTCTTTAGGAAAGACTAGGGGAATACATGTATGTATTGTGTTTCAGTTTTTCTTACGAAGTAATCCTGATTTAACCTTTGAAAAAAGTCTACAACAAAAACAACTTTAAAACCTGAAAGGGAATGACCGGACATGTATTGAAATGCTGGTAAATTGTTTGGTCATTCAAAAAAAAAGTCGGGATATTTATGTTTTATTTATCTATAGTTGACAGGTGGTGAAAGATGAACTGTTTGGATGTGAGTCATGCATGGTTCGGACACATCTTGATGTCTGCAGTTATCGCAGGACCAAGGTCCCGGTACCTTTGGAACCGTCCAGTACAGCTGCCCTCGGGACAAGTAACACATGGATTGAAACACCGACAGCAACATACCAGTCATATAATTTAGCTCTGGTATATTTTCTTTGGGCTTTGCATGTACGGTGATTTTTTTTTTTTTTTGCTTGCAAGGGAGATCACTTTGTGAAGGCATCCAAATGATTGAAATACTGTTGGTGGGGCATTGAAACCATGCAGACAAAACAGCGTGAGATTGTTGATAGTTTGATAATTAAATATGTTATAGGTGTGTGATTAGTCCTGTCAAGTGTGCGATGTAGGTGTATCTCTGAAAATGACCCTCAATGAATAAAATATAAATATGCCAAGCTTTACAAAGTATATAAACATAGGAATCACGAGTGTGTATCCCGGATTATGATAATGTCAATATTGTAAAGTCTGGTTGGCTTTGCTTAACCCTTTACTAACAAAGAAGATTATGCATTTTAAAAGATTAAAGTTGGTTACAATAGCAACTTTGGATTTTTACACATCTAATTTTGAAAAAAAAAATTAGAATTTTCTTCATTGGACAAGAATAAAAAATGAATGCAGGAAAACTTTGAATATATTTTTGTTCATTGGATTTTCCGAGAGCTTCTGGTTTTTAAAAACTTATTCAAGGTATCAACATTTTTGAAAAGTACTTTAAAAAAATAAATTGTTTCTTACACTAATTTTGTATTAGATGTAACCCAGTTTAGATATAAACAGCCATAATGACAATCTTTAAGGTAAAAAAGATTGTCTTGTAAGTCATGGGAATATTTTATTGGCTGACAAAGTATGTCAAAGCGTACAGTAAAGACAAATATTTACATAATCTTCAGATCAAAAGTCAAATTTGTTTTTCAACATTGATTATGCAATAAATAAAGTTTTCAGAAAGAAATGCATATAAAATATTGGCCTGAGAGATGTATGTGTGTAAGATTATCTTCTGTTTAAATGTCTCGGGTACAATATCCGGTACAATCAAAACTGTGTTTGGTGATCACCTCTCTTCTGAATAACAGGCAACCTGAACAAATGTCAGTAGCCGGATTACCAACGCTGAATTCATCAAGAATTTAATATCGGAATCCTTGAGAGACCTCATTTCAAAGGTTTTACTGGATAATTTCAATATAACTTGACAGTGAATATTTAAGATAATTATACGTAGTTCATCTGTATATATCAAAATACAGACACCAGAGACTAGGGCGATATTGTCAGTCATGTCCTGGGTTAAGGGGGATAATTCAAATAACAACTAGATGTCATTCGTTTAAACGAATGATAGGACTTTCTGCAACATCTGCTTTATATAGTATATATAGAAGATGACATAATAGATAATCTGTCCAAATTGCAACTTTCTATCTCCTCTATTTCTATATAAAATAGCACAAATAGAACACATTCTGTGAATTTTAATAAAAGTCCGCCCATATCTTGCACATGTAGTTTACATACAAAATTTATACTATGTCATATGACATGAAAGAAAAATGAAACAGTGTTCAAATGTAAGTTTCTAACTTTCATCACACATAGAATTTCATCACTCCAGCTCAGTTGTAACCTTGTTTAATTTTAGCCTCAGTAGGAAGAAGTATTGAATATTTGTATAGTGCTATATCCTTTCGACACCTGTAACGTAGTTAAACGTATTTAGCGATTTTGGCGTGTTTGGGCTTCCGTAGTTTTGCCATAAATTCCTGGAATTTCGAACTATGGTGATATTTTGAAAGGTAACATCCCAGCCTACAAACTGATGCAATATGAATATCGTTAGCATAACAATGCAGTTTTTAGATGGTCTAAAATGTGGGGCTGCGTGTGAATTTTTCAAGGCTTGCAAACTGCTCGCTAGCTACATAGTGTTGCAAATACGGATTTTTGTCTTGTGCCGTTGTACATGTATTAACTTCAATGCTTATTTTGGAAACAGTCAACATTCGACAAAAAAAAAAAAAAAAAAAAATCAAGATATAGCCCATCAATTGCAATTTGATATATTTATTTTCCATGTAACTTTCTTATATGAACTCCAATTTCAATAAACTTGGTACCGTTAGAAAGCTCTTAAAACATGCTACATTTTATACGCATAATGTATAAACTTATCTTCAGTCGTTTCTGAGATATTGACTGTTAAACCTCAAGAAAACAGCATATTATCAGCAAAATTAGCTTCATTTCATTTAGTTTTTTTTGCTTATAACTTTGTATTGCGTAAACCAATTTTAATAAACTAAATATCTTTGGAAACGTCAATTTTCAGCTATAATTCTTATTCATACATATATTTACAAAAATCGATATTTATTGAGATATGGCTACATATATGCAGTAGGGGTGAAATCAAAATTTCCTCACGTGCCTAATAACCCATAAAAATTTCATCGTCCTAGGACTATTGCAACATATTAAAATAAGCGTTTAGTTAGGAAGAAGAAAAAAAAAAGACAAATGACGTCACGTGACGTCATATGACGTTTATTTTCACATAATTGTTAAGACACCCATAGACCTACTAACTGACAAAATTTCAACTTTCTATCTCAAATAGGACAGTTTTTATAAGCATTTAAATATTGACGTCATTGGTTCGAATCTTGGATCCGCCATATATGCTTGGACTTTTCGAAATTTGAAAAGCGGACACCGGTATACACAATAAGAACGTAATATACACATTCTGTGAAAATTTGATGAAAACCCTTTAATAATGGGGCCCAAACTTTCGTAGTCAATTTCAAATGTGACGTCATATGACGTCATAGGCTTCTGAAAATCATTGAAATCGAAATTCCAGCGTCTGAATCATTTGTCATTAAATTTTCATTGTCCTTCGACAATTTCAACATATAGAAATACTCTTGTTAATATTAGAAATACATTATCATATAATGACGTCACGTGACGTCATATGACGTTTATTTTCACAAAATATTTAAGACTCCCAGAGACCTATAAACTGACCCAATATCATCTTTCTATCTCAAATAGGACCGATTTTATAAGAATTTGAAAATTTACGACCTTGGTTCGAATCTTGGAATCGCTATAGAACCTTGGACTTTTCGAATTTTGAAAAACGGACACCGGGATGCACAACTAGAACTTAATATACACATTCTGTGAAAATTTGATGAAAATCGGTTCATTAATAATGGCTCTGGACCGCGTACAATCTTTTGTAGCTTATTTCAAGTGTGACGTCATATGACGTCATAGAGATATGAAAATCATAGAAATCAAAATAACATTTCTTGGAGAATATGACATCAAAATTTCATTGTCCGGCCTTAACATATATAATTATGTTTTTAAAAATTTGAAATTTGATGACCTCATATGACGTCACAAGACGTCCATTTTCACAAAATATTTAAATCTATCGGAGATCTATATACTGACAAAATATCAACCTTCTGTCTCATTTAGGGACGATTTTATGAGCATTTATCAATTTGACGTCCTTGGTTTGAATCTTGCATTCGCCATAGAACCTTGTGCTTTTCGAATTTTGAAAAACGGACAACGAGATGCACAACTAAAACTTAATATACACATTCTGTGAAAATTTGATAAAAATCGGTTTATTAATTATTGCTCTGGACCGCGTACAAACTTTTGTAGTTTTTTTTTTTTTGATGATCGGGGTTGAATCGGTTGAGTTATGGCGGAAAAAACAAAAATTCGGTAACCCTCAGTGTGTTTAACAGTTTATATCTCGAAAACCTTTGATTTTTGAAAATATGATGATGAATATTATTTGTAGAGCAATGTTTGTCCGTTCTTCTGATGCTTAAAGTTTAATGATTGACCTAAGATTCATGTTGTAATGGGGAAAAAACGAAATTCGTGCATATAGCTTTGGTGATTTTTTCATTTTTCAAGAGGTTTAAGAGCTTGTATCTCAAAAAATATTAAAAATATTCCTATAGATAAAGCGTGTGAAATGTAGAGAATTTTAAGACGATTATTTTGGTACCTAAAGTTTTGAAACTGATCCAAGTATAAGGAAGTTACATCAAAAATAAGAATTTAAACATTAGAATTTCGCGATTTTTTCGTTATGTAGAGTTTCCGGCTTATATCTTAAAACTAAAATAAGTCAACATATTAAGCAAATGAGATGTAGAGAATTTTAAGACGATTATTTTGGTACCTTAAGTTTTGAAATTGATCAAAGTATAAGGAAGTTACATCAAAAATAAGAATTTAAACATATAGAATTTCTGCGATTCTGCCGTCATGTCAGAGTTTTCCGGCTTATATCTTAAGAATCGTTAGAAATAAGTTCCTACATTAAGCAAGTGAGATGTAGAGAATTTTAAGACGATTATTTTGGCACCTAGAGTTTTGAAATTGATCAAGAAATAAGGAAGTTACATAAAAAATACGAATTTAAAGCCAATTGTAAAAATTTTCATAAAATATCCTACTTTCGCTTTCACGTTAATTGAAGCATTTTCGGAAAATATGTAAGTGTACAGATATGTATTAGTCATATAAATTGAAAAAAAACAACAACTTTTTACTTATATCATATTGATATTATTAGCTAAACAGGTGTACCGTTCCCGGTGGCCGAGTGTTTAGAGCGTCCGCCTCGGGAGCGGGAGGTCGTGGGTTCGATACCAAAGTCGTAAAAAATGGTACTGTTATAGCTCCCTTGCTTGACACTTAGCATATAAGGGTAGTTGCAGGACTGGTTGGCCCGGTATCCGGATAATGTGACTGGGTGTGGTATCATGCCACATGTCTACGACGTGATACTGCAGTGTGGCAGCACTATAACTGCATTAAGTAGACATCGTCTCCAAATGACTGAAATACTGTCGGTGGGACGTTAAACCCAACAAACAAACAAACAAACTAAACAAGTGTTGACAATGATTTAATGTTTTGTCAAATCATTTTATTTACTTTACTTATGAATATCAGTTGCAGCATTGCGTTACCCATAATCCTTTGAGCGTTTTGACACATTTCATTTAGACCGTTGTTGAAACATTGCAATTTCCCGACTTTATTGTTGCATCTATCGATAAATGTTGTACAAGCTATATTCCAAATTTATGATAAATGATAACCTATGTGAAAATATATGTTATAGTACAATGTAATTTAATTGCCAGCTTGAGATACCATGAGCGTTTATAAGTGTAGACGTTTGAAACAAAATGATCAACACATGTCATCCGTTCAAGACGCTGCAAGCTAATTTGTCTGTAATGCGGCGTTCACACAGTGCCGATTATGGCTCCCGTTTGAGATCAGACAGCGCTACGACACGAAAAGCGAAAAAGTCGGATTACTATACTTAATGTCCTATCATTGTCTGAACGCAGTCGTATATGTTCGTAACAGAGTCCTACGGATCGGGAATGGTCCGGAGAGATCGGTCAAGCACTCCTGACAGTTAGGTGCGTTCCGTAACATTCGTGAAACTCAGCCGATTTTGTCTAGTCGGATTACAATCGTGACTATGTCGTGACAGATTCTGCTGTATCGCATCAGAATCGGATTCAGAACGGGATAATCGGGACGAATTCTGCTGGAAACGGCTGGATCGGGACGCCTCCTGAACAATATCTGATTGTTGTCGTGATTAAATAAATGTTTTTACAAATTTTGATAAAAGTTTGAATTTCCAGCCACGAATCACAGATCTTGATCAGACTCTTGACACATTTTAATCGGGAATGGTCCTATCATGGACGGCAGTAAAAATCCTGAATGTGTGACCTAGGCATTAGCTAAAAGCGCAAAATTGTATAATTGTGTAATACAGTCGTCTCGATCGTATGTACAAGCGTTATTTGAATTTTACTCACGAGGCTACACGCGTCGACGATTCTATTGCATGGTAGCATTTACTATTTCAATTCCGCAACTGTACACGAAATTAAAAAAAAATAGAATTTTTATATGCAAATTAAGAGGTTTAAGTTAATTGTTTATATTTTGAATACCTATAAAACTAGACCCAAATATGCTACAATGGAATTTCAGGCCATTTATTTTGGTACCTAGAATAGTAAAATTGGTCAGGTTATAAGAAAGCTATATCAAAATAAAGATTTATTTATTTTTGGAATATGGCTTATTTCACAAAGTTCATGCATGAGAAGTCCATACGAAAAAAAAGTAAAAGGTAGGGAATTAAATATATATTCTTCTAACGGAATTAATCTTTATATTTTTCAATGTTAGCAGAAAGTCCTATCATTCGTATCAACGAATGAAATCTAGTTAGGACTTTCTGCCTACAGGCAGAAAGTCATATTGGGTTTGTACTGTTTTTTTATTATTAGGACTTTAAGTCCTATTGGGTTTGTACTGTTTTTTTATTAGGACTTTCTGCCTACAGGCAGAAAGTCATATTGGGTTTGTACTGTTTTTTTTATTTTCTTCTTCTTTTATTTTTCTCCTAGTCATGGTTTTTTTTTTTTTTTTCTTCTTATTATTATTTTTTTTTCTTCCTCTTATATTTGTGTTAATTTCGAGGTGTTGCCATTGACTCAGAACAATGAAAATTTTATGGCATATATTTCAAACCATGAGCTTTCGGATGCAATGAATTTCATATTCATATGACGTCATATAACGTCAGATTTGACGTCAGGTGAAAAAGTTTGTACGCGGTCTACAGCCATTGTTTGTGAACCGATTTTCATCCAATTTTCACAGATTGTGTATATTAAGTTCTAGTTGTGCATCCCTGTGTCCGTTTTTCAAAATTCGAAAAGTCCATGTTTCTATAGCGAATCCAAGATTCGAACCAAGGTCGTAAATTTTTAAATGCTTATAAAATCTGTCCTATTTAAGATAGAAAGTTGATATTTAGTCAGTATATAGGTCTCTAGAAGTTTTAAACATTTTGTGAAAAGAAATGTCATATGGTGTCACGTGACGTCATTATATGATAATGTATTTCTAATATTAACAAGAATATTTCTATATGTTGAAATTGTCGAAGGGCAATGAAAATTTAAAGACACATGCTTCAAAGGCTGAAATTTTGATTTCTATGATATTCATATCTGTATGACGTCATATGACGTCACACATGAAATAAGCTACAAAAGATTGTACGCGGTCCAGAGCCATTATTAATGAACCGATTTTCATCAAATTTTCACAGAATGTGTATATTAAGTTCTAGTTGTGCATCCCGGTGTCTGTTTCTCAAAATTCGAAATTGCCAAGGTTCTATAGCGAATCCAAGATTCGAACCAAGGTCGTAAATTTTCAAATGCTTATAAAATCGGTCCTTTTTGAGACAGAAAGTTGATATTTGGTCAGTATGTAGGTCTCTTGGAGTCTTATAATTATTTTGTAAATTTGCATCATATGACGTCACGTGACGTCATTATATGAAAATAAAATTACTAACATTAACAAGATTATTTCTATATGTTGAAATGGTCGAAGAGCAATGAAAATTTAATGGCATATGTTTCAGACAATATAATTTCTACGTCAATAATCTTTATAGACATATGACGTCATATGACGTCACACTTGCCATATTCTACAAAAGTTTGTACGCGGTCTACAGCCATTGTTTGTGAACCGATTTTCATCAAATTTTCACAGATTGTGTATATTAAGTTCTAGTTGTGCATCTCGGTGTCCGTTTTTCAAAATTCAAAAATGCAAAGGTTTTATTGCGGATCCAATATTCGAACCATTGACGTCAAATTTTAAATACGTATAAAATCGTTTCCAGATGAGTTTAAAATCTAATATTTGGAAAGTAAATAAGTCACTAAGAGTGCTTTACATTCTATGAAGATGAACGTCAAAAATTATTTCTGATATATACTGTAAATTTAATATGTTGTTAACTTCCCCAGGACCATGAAATCTTATGGTATATACTTTAGAAATGCTTTAGAATGCAATGTAATTCATATTAATTTGACGTTATATCACATCAGATTTTACGTCAGGACAAAAAGCTTTTACGCGGTGTACAGCCATTATTTTTGGAACAATTTTCAGCAAATTTCAAAGAATTATATGTAACGCTCTAGTTGTGTATCCCGGGTCCTGTTTTACAAATTCGAAAAGACGAAAAGGCAATGGTTCTATGGCGAATCCAAGTTTCGAAACATTGACGTCAAATTTCAAAAACATATAAAATCGCTTCGAGATGATTTAGAAAGTTGATATTTGGACTGAATATTAGTCTTTAAGACTTATTTATATTCTGTGAGGATTAACGTTATTTGACGTCATAAGGTCAAAAGAATGTTAATATATCTACGCGTTAATTTCTATATGTTGCAAAGTTGCAAGGAGCATGAAAAAAATTACTTATATTTAAGATACTTAATATTTCATTTCATTGATTTTCTTATGCCTATGATGTCATGTGACATCAAACTTGACGTTGTCTACACACTCTTGTACGCGGTCTACAGCCATTATTACAGGATGGAATTCGAATTGTAAGCGTTTTAAATAAATTTTTGATTTGTAACATAGATTATAAAAAATAGTCCAAGTTAAATAAATCGTTAAAAAAAAAAATGATTTTCAGTTATTTTTTGCCATTTCCTCCAAATTAAACGGTTTATTTTTCATAGTTCATTTAAGTTATGGCCATACAAAAGCAAGTTAAAGGCTTCAATTTCATATCCTATTACTTTTTTTGCTTTTAAGTATTTGACAAATGTAGCAGAAAGTCCTATCATTCGTATCAACGAATGAAATCTAGTTATTCTTTTTTTCTTCCTCTTATATTTGTGTTAATTTTGAGATGTTGCCATTGACTGAGAACAATGAAAATTTTATGGCATATATTTCAAACCATGAGCTTTCGGATGCAATGAATTTCATATTCATATGACGTCATATAACGTCAGATTCGACGTCAGGTGAAAAAGTTTGTACGCGGTCTACAGCCATTATTTCTGGACCGATTTTCATCAAAATTTCACAGAATGTGTATGTTAGGCTCTAGTTGTGCCTTTCGTTGTCCTTGTTTCCAAATTCGAAAAGGCAAAGGTTTTATGGCGAATCGAAGATTCGAATTAATGACGTCAAATTTCAAATGCGTATAAAATCGCTTCCAGAAGAGCTAGAAAGCTGATATTTCGACTGAATATTAGTCTCCAGATCTTCTATAAAATCTAAAAAGATGAACGCCATATGACGTCACATGACGTCATCATGCAAATAAAACTTTCGTATTAAAACTTAACGGTTTTTAAGCCCTGTAGGCTTTATTTTTTGTATGATTTGCTTGAAATTTTGTCTGAAGATGCAGTATTAGATTCTATGGAGCCATGTCACTTTCGTTTCCGGCAAATCCCAAAGGTCAAGGTTATATATCAATTATCGGCTTTTTTCTTCGGCCTTAAATATCTCAAAACGGTAAATATTCTATCGAGACACTATGCGTATAATTTGTAGTGCTTAGAAAGACCTTTCAGATGATATTTAGTTTTTGATGATCGGGGTTGAATTGGTTGAGTTTTTGGCGGAAAAATGAAAATTTGGTAACCCCCATTGTTTTTAACAGTTTATACCTCGAAAACCTTTGATTTTTCAAAATATGATGATGAAAATTATTTGTAGAGCAATGTTTGGCATTTCTTTTGATGCCAAAGATTGATGGAGTAATGGGAAAAAAACGAAATTCGTGTATGTAGCTTTGGTGAATTTTTCATTTTTCAGGTGGTTTAAGAGCTTGTATCTCAAAAAGTATTAGTAATATTCCTAAACATAAAGCGTGTGAAATGTAGAGAATTTTAAGACGATTATTTTGGTACTTAGAGTTTTAAAATTGATTAAAGTATAAGGAAGTTACATCAAAAATACGAATATAAACCCAAGTGTAAGAATTTTCGAGAAATATCCTACTTTCGCTTTCACGTTAATTGAAGCATTTTCGGAAAATATGTAAGTTTACAGCTATGTATTAGTCATATAAAGTGCAAAAACTTTTTACTTATATCATATTGATATTACTAGCTAAACAAGCGTACCCTTTCCGGTGCCCGAGTGGTTAGAGCGTCCGCCTCGGGAGCGGAAAGTCGTGGGTTCGATCCCCGACCCGACATACCAAAGTTGTAAAAAATGGAACTGTTATAGCTCCCTTGCTTGGCGCTCAGTATATAAGGGTATTTGCAGACTGGTTAGCGCGGTATCAGGATGATGTGACTGGGTGTGGTATCATGCCACATGTCTACGGCGTGATACTGCAGTGTGGTAGTCCTATACCCGCATGAAGTAGGCATCGTGACTGGCTGAATTACTGTCGGTGGGACGTTAAACCCAAAAAAACAAACTGATATCATATATGGCAGTGTTTACTTCACCGATCACTACACACGAGGTGTGCACACTGGCGCATGTTTGACGTCTTTTGTAAACGTTTATTAAAGTTGCTTAAATAATCATGTTTATAGATAAACATTTACATAAGAATGAGGAGTTTCGGAAATATATTTTGCAAAGGGACTCCTAAGGAAAGAAAAAGATGATAAATTAAATACTAAAATACAAGTATAGTTTATTAGGTTTAACGTCCCACCGACAGTATTTAAGTCTTTTGGAGACAATGTCTACTTGAGACAAATGTAGTGTTGTCACACTGCACAATATCACGTCGTAGACAGTTGGCATGATACCACCCCAGTCACATTATCCGGACCGGGCCATCAGTCCTGGAACTACCCTTATTAAGCTGAGCGCTAACCAAGGGACTATACCATACCTATGATTACGAATTTTGGTAAATACAAGAATTGAAATAATTTTAATAACGTTTTTAAACAACTTACAGATCATGTGTTATCTCGTTTGATTTTTGGTTTTTTCCGGGTACCTTCCTTGATATCTTCCCGCTGACACCCCCCTTTTTTTAAAAATTATTTTTTACATATTCGTTCTTCCTTAATGCAATCAGTTGATATTTTCTGATTTCTCAACAAATTAAAACAAGATAAATAAAAAAAAAAAAACAATATCACATAAATTGATTGAAATCTGAAAAAGAAATGGCCGACGGTCAAAAAATGCAAAAATTTTATGTGTTTACATCCATATTTGGAAAGCACGTGCACGTGTGGAATCTTTACAACACGCGACGTAACACTTTATGGCGCCACTTCTATATGCACATAAGGGTAGTAATAGGGCGGGGCAAACTCTAATTAGTCAGGGGTTAATTAAGTATATATATCTTATTTCCTCCAATATTGAAGATTATAAACATTGATATAAACATAAGCACAAA
>CM037785.1:40718463-40768463 GCA_021229015.1 Solen grandis
CATACTTTTATTGAATATAACTTGAACAACATTCGTTCATTGTTAGACAAATAAATATACAAGCACAAAACGGCAATGCGAGAGTGAAGACAACATGACAGATCAATACATACGATTGTTTGGACAGTTGTTTAACTGAATGTACCTCTTTATTATGCAGTTGACTTTGACCTTTGACCTACTGTTGATGAAAAATTCCTGAAAAAATCTGTCCATAAAACCATCAGGTCTTGTTATTCATATGTAGCATTGCCAACTTGGGAGAGACAAAGTGAATATGATAATTTTTTTCACCCATTGATAACGAGATCATATTAATTGTCTCTGAGCTACTTGTTCCCTAATACATGTATATACATGTATACATGCAAATATGTTCAAGCAGGAAAATATTCATTAGTATGGCAAGTATGTAAGCTATTTACTGCTCTGTCACAGAAAATATTTTACACCCTATTATAGACCTTAACTGATTTGAGTTATTGAATAACTACATTGATTATTCCCCCTTATCTATACTTAATTGATCACTGTAATTTTAGAAATTATGACAATTTGTTCACAGAAGAATGAAGAAATGGTACGATTCTAATGATCTGAGGATATTAACTGTTGAGTTGGATGAGTGACTTGTAGATCTTTGTTTCATGGTTGTCTTTTTATTTTTTTTCAGGATAAACAGATGGCGTATGAATGTTGAGGGCACTTTACCAGAAGACTTAAACACAGAGGAGTGAGTACAGGCTATCTGTCTTGTAATGTCTGTCAAAGAAAATTAAATTGTTAAACTGTTAAACTTAGCACTTTCAAGAAAAATAGCAATGACCAGTGAGCAATGACCAGTGATATTGTTTAAAACTCCCAAAGATTGCCTCCTTGACCCAAGGTGACATATTTTGCTGTGTTTTTTCACAAGTAAGTTTTTAAGTTACCTGTAACTGAATCATACACTTTTTAGGCCTTAAAAAACATTTTCCTTACACCTGGCTAACCAGTACTGGAACTACCATGCTTCTATGCTGAGGGCTAAGCAGGTAATCCCGATATGTCATGTGACATGTGGTGGTATTTTACAGCTGTCCAATCCCAGTATTCTGCCTGGATACCATTTCCGGGACGATGCTATCCTGTTGTACCATGCCATCAACAGATATGTGAAGAAATATGTGGATTTGTATTATGGTAAGGCTCCTTCTTAAGTTGGATCTTATTCCTGTTTATGGGAATCATGTCTTTTGATTATTTTTTTTCTTTTAATGTAGATTGAGAAACTTGTCTTTTTATAAAGTTTGATTTTTTTACATCAATTGGTTAACAAGTTCTTTGCAATATGAACTAATTAAATTCTTCTTGTTTGTTTCTGTGTTGGACCAGTACTTTTCTCCATGGAAGGTCATGAAAGATCCTTGCCCCTAGGTATCTAACCCACAACCTTGGAATACTATCACTCGCCCCTGGCATCCTTGTCCCTTGTTCTATAGGATACACAACAGTGACTTGCCCCTGCTTGGAATCTTTTGTAAAGTCATCTATGTCTGTTTCCCATCAAAAGATGTTTGTTTTTTCAAGCAGAAAGTTATTTTGCAATCACAAACATATAATGAGATACAAATATCAATTCTCTTTATGCTTTTCAATACCTTGTTGCAATAAAATTTCCAAAAGAATCACATAAATTCTGCGTATTGATTGTTGACATTTTCTACTGTAAACTTGCATCCATAATCTTGTGGAACTGATGAATTTCTGAAACAAAGTGGCAAACAAACATGGAGGAATGTGTTAATGACAGACATTGGTGAATACCTAAAAGCTGAAATGTATTATTTCAGCTGCATCAGCAATTCAAACAAAACCTAGTTGACAGCTTTGCATAAAGTTGTTTTAAATTTCTTTTTGCTTTACTTTTTTTTGTTATAATACTTTCAGTAATTATTGTTATAAGATCCCCACAGCTTTAATGACATTTGTTTGCTGACATTTTGGGTTTTATTTGTTTTTACCAATTATTCATCAAGGATCTCTTTCAGATGATTATGATTACAGTGTGCTGTACTTTAAATATTTATGTTAACAGAAGGTTCTCAAATGTTTTAAAAGCTAACCTCATTACAGCGCAGATTAATCATAATGCTGCTATGGGTTACCAAATTATATTGTAACTATGACAACATCAACTATTGAAGGACTTGGGGTCAATGGTCTAACCTGTGTTATACTGACATTCACATTGCAATGGAGTGCACTTACAGAGTATACAGTTGAAAATACAGTTGAACCGGAATTAGCCACCACTTGTATTAAGCGGTCAACTTGTGTTTAGTGGTCAGTTTTGATATACCACATAGCATTGTTTAACTTTAACCCTTTCCCTCATATAGACTCATTTTGACGCACTCAATAGGTATCACATAATGCCTGATCTGCAGAAAACCACAGTTAAACCTTACCAAATTTAATTATAAAGTCCTCATTTCCAGACCACTGAGGAGCAGCGAACAGCATAAAACCTGATCAGCCTGCGAGTAACTCGCAGGCTGATCAGGTTTTATGCTGTTCGCATAGGTCTTTTCATGGTGTCCTCTATGAGGGAAAGGGTTAAGTTTAGCAACCACCTCTGTTAAGTGGTCAGATTCTCTTGTTTCCTTGATTGGCCACTTAGACAGGTTTGACTGTATACCAGTAGTGACTTGGACTATACATGTACTATTGACCTGATTTGACCCTTTACTTCTTGAATATTTATATACAGATTTATGACACGATGAATATTAATTTACTGAAGTTTAAATGTTTTATGAAACAATTTAACTTTTACTCATTGCCGAGCAGACTGTATAGAATCTAAGCTACAATATCGTACAAGCAATCAGAGGAGACCTTGATATTGGGTTTAAGTGCTCTATTTGCCGAGATGTCAGACCACACCTATTTTAAGTAAAGGGCTAAGCATCCGCTTTCTAGATCCCAAATAGCATGTTGTGATACATCAGTCCTCTGTCTGGTAGTTGTTATGCTGAATTTGGTCTGTTTCCTGCACTTCCCTAAGTATTCACTCATTATACATGTATATATATCTGTATCTTGTCTCTCATTATAGATACAGCAGATAAAATCACGGGTGACTGGGAGTTACAGGGCTGGGGAGCTGAACTTGTCAAGGACAGAGAAAAGGGAGGATGTGGTCTGCTGGTAAGTCATCTGTTGTTAATCCACAATCCAGGGCTGACCGAGAAACTGTGCCATCTCCTTTTTATGCTCACCGAAGGTGACGCATATAGTCGCCGCTTCGTCCGTCCGTCCGTCCGTTCGTCCGTCACACTTTCCTTGTCCGGACTATTTCTCAGGAACTAACAGCTTGAATTCAACGAAACTTTATGGGAAGCTTTATTACCAATGCGCATATCGTCAGATGACCCATATTGCATGATTCTTGTCCGGGCTATTTCTCAGGAACTAATGGCTTGAATTCAACGAAACTTTATGGGAAGCTTTATTACCAAGAGGAGATGCGCATATCGTCAGCATGACCCGATTCCTAAATTTTTCACAGAGTTAAGGCCCCTTGACTTTTTGGCCTATAGTTCATATTGCATGATTCTTGTCCGGGCTATTTCTCAGGAATTAATGGCTTGAATTCAACGAAACTTTATGGGAAGCTTTATCACCAAGAGTAGATACGCATATCATCGGCGTGACCTGGTTCCTCAATTTTTCACAGAGTTATGGCCCATTGACTTTTCGGCCTATAGTACATATTGCATGATTCTTGTCCGGGCTATTTCTCAGGAACTAATGGCTTGAATTCAATGAAACTTTATGGGAAGATTTATTACCAAGAGTAGATACGCATATCGTCGACGTGACCTGGTTCCTCAATTTTTAAGAGAGTTATGGCCCCTACTACCATGTTGTTGACTAATATTCATGTCATTTGCCTAATTTAACAGGAGATATCATTTAAACAAAACCCCACAAAATTCAATATGCTAGTAATGTCAATCATAATCATGTCAGCTAATTGTTGTTTAGGCCATTATACACTATTTCAAATATCCAGTCATATGTCAAGAGTGTTGGTTAACCTCTTTGATATGAGCACACATTGAAATGTATGACTTAATTTTTAGTAGTATAAAAACTTTAAAAAAATCAATGAAAGATCTGATGAGTAACACGTATTATCATATTAAATAGTAAACTGTTACTAAGTCTCCAAATTAGAGTTGGTAAAACATCTCATCTGATGAGGAGAATAGATATGATTTAGGAATGGGGATTTCAACATATCCTCCCACCCATTGACCAAGGCCTTATTTGTAACAATGACGTTCTTCGGGGAGCATCTGTCAGTTCTACTGACTTTCTTGTTTGTGTTACCTGCTATAGGCAATTGGATCACTTTTCCATCACTGTCTGTCTGTCACACTTTTTCCATCATGCATCAGCAGGTGACACATACATGTGTTCCAAAGAACAAATTTGTTTCTATATGTGCTTAGAATTTTTTGTGGTCAACCCTTGGATATGTTAATATTGAATTAAAACTTGATTATATATTTTGTGGCATAAGGTCAGTAGTATTGGATTTTCAAAATTTGCATTACTGTCTTGAACCTCAGAACAAATTCATCTCAAGAAAATCTAGGTAGAACTCTGACTAGTGGGTGTAGTTTTGTTCAGATAATACATGTCCACAAACACAATTCTTGGAGTACCTCATGGTAGCCAGGTGTCTTGCATAAACTTTTATTGGTGTTTCAGAAAAATCATACATTGGCTAAGAAATTCTGATAATCTCAAAGTAAACTTCAAATGACGGGTGTAAAACTGTTGCCAGTTCCTCTTTATTTCTATGAGGTTAAACAGTCAAACACTCAAAATGTGACAAATTTTTCACCTTTTGTAAGTATTCTTTATGCATTCTTATGATGAAAATGGAAATGCAGTATCACTCCTTGACCAAAATAATCACCATAGAGCCAGCCATACAGAAAGGTGTTTATATTTCAGGGTGTTCCAGGGAATGGAAACTTCTCCACCAAGGACCAGCTGTACATCGTGTTGACCTCTATTATCTACACCTGCAGTGTGGCCCATGCCTCCACAAACTTCCCGCAGTACGACGAGTATGCCTTCCCTCCAAACTACCCTGCCTTACTGGGAGGGTCCGTACCTAAAGATAAGGTCAGTTTGCCTGAACACTCAGCCAACCCTGTATACAGATCAACCATAAAGGACCACACAGATTGGTGTAACATTGCTTGAAAGCCATGGATAAAAGTAGTCCTGAATGGCTCAGGAGTCTGAAAAACACAAAAGCCTGACAAACAAAATTAGTCTTTAACGAACAATTTATACCATTTTAGATAGACCTTTCAATTTGTTTACAGTAGTGTTTAAATCATTTATCAAATTATTCAGTAGCAATGCTGGAGTATGTTAGGAGATAGTCTGAGTAATTATCTCATTTAAAAGGTACTAGTAATTATTTTCCCCGACAAAATTATTTTGTATATCTTAATGACCTCATAAAACATGTTTGACCGATGTCTGAATCTGCTGCAGACGCCACTGGAGGAGTCGCACATTCTGACAGCACTGCCTGATAAGCCCACAACGCTTGACATGATGATTGTGACCAAGATTCTGAGTCAGAGAGGGACCAAATCACTAGGGGATTTCGAAGTACAGTACATCTTCGAGCCAGAGGCCAGAAAAATTGTTGATGAGTAAGTGATGCTTGTTTACATTTTTGTAATATAGCTTGCAATTATAAGATATTAAAAGAAACTTTCTGGGGAGAAAGGGTAAAAACTCTTGACAGATTCTATGTAGGGGTTTTATGTGAAAAAGTATTGCTTACTGTTTTCCACTTCAATTTTATGATCCTAAGTTTCATAGGCATTTGAAATCTTACAAACTTTTTATTTTTAAAGTTTAATTGATTTTTGTGCATGTACCTTACAGCTGTATGGTATTAAGTTTCTGTTTGAATATGCATATTGGAAAAGAATGAATATTCATCCAAAGATTATAAGTATGCTTTTTTGGTTTTGGTTGTAGTAAGACTCTGATGAGTTAAAACCAAAATGTTGGGACCCACCAGAGGAATATACCAATCCAGCACTGCAAACACAGATTGGTCACCTTTGTTCTTTGTTGTTTATCTTGTAAGGATAATAGCATATGAAAGGCTAGATGCAGCACGATGGTAACTATATATAGGTAAAGAAGCAGTTACACTAGTCTTGATCCAAGCCATCAGTATTTCCATTCACAAGTGACAAAACTTTATGTGAACCGTCATACCTAGATATGAATATTTCAGGTTCAGGGCGGACTTGGCAGAGATCAGCAAGACAATCAAGGAGCGTAACAAAGAGAGAGATGTCCCATACCCGTTCCTGGATCCAGAGATTGTGCCCAACTCTATCAGCATCTAAACCGGGAATTTTTCAATTATGATTGACAGTTTTAATATCTTCATTTAGCATGTTCTTACATCCAATCTCAGCTTGCAGAGACATTCATGTAAGACTTAGTATAAAATTGACTGAATTTTTGTAACATTAAGCTTGGCGATACAATATGACTCAAGCACATTACAATTATTAAATAAAAAGAATGAAACTGAAGTTGTTACAGATATTGATATGATATAAATTTGTTTTCACTTTATGTTTTTTTTTATTCAAGACTTTGAATTGGCTTGAAAGAAAATTTTGTAAGATTGCTTTGATAATCGCTAAAATTTTTAATTTTAAATGTAACTTTATTTAGATTTCTTCTTTTTGATGAAAGTCAGGAACCCTGATGTGTTCACGGGCAGTTCTGTCATTTTCTGTGTATATATAAATACCCATTCTATTGATTTCCTTCCTCATTCAAACTTCACCCTTTTCATTTTGAGAATTCAACAATACCAGTCTCTTGTAATAAATCTTATTTCAGATTATTATAGGCTGATAAGTATTACAGTATTTGTCTTTGTCCACTAGGAAATGATTTTTAAATTGAAGACACACCACAACTGAAAAAAGCATAATGATTTATATATGTTGTATTATTTTTTATTTGTAGACATTAATCTTACCCGTTTCACAAAGTCATGTGGGGAAATTTAATAATTAATTGTGCTGTCATTCCTTTTTTTAAATGTTTAATGTTCAACTGTCTAGAATCTTTAGCAGACTTTTGAAAAACAATATTAAAATTTTATACTCGCATTCACTGGCAAACCGTCCATTATCAATAAAAGGCAAATTTCTTTCTAAATTTGTTTAAGAGTTATGGCCCCTCTTTGATTTTATTTTCAACACCTTAAGGATGTTTCAGAGGGCTATCACTAAGTCTTCTTTCAACTTTCTCATTTATTTTTGGTAGAAACCCCAAATTTCAAGATTCCTGTATCAAAAACATAATAAAAATAATATTTGCCAATTTTTAGGGTCCAAAAACTCATATTTAAGTGTTTTTATGCAAATTTCATGCATGTTTGACAGTATTTTGTCCTGTAACTTAAAAGTTACAAATTATATAAAAAATACTCTGAAACTATTATTTTGATATGTTATGAAAGTATTTAGAATGCAATATTTCCAATTTTTTAATGCTTTGATTTTTTCAACAAATCTTAACAAACTGATGTTTTACCATTTATAAGCTAAATCTCTATGAGCATGGTAATCCCCATTTTTTAATACATATATCTTATATTTATAAAGTACTGAAGTGCACAATTTTAGAAAATTCTGTCCATTAGAAAAAACCTGCTGAAACGCCCAGTGCCACTGTCACTCACACAACTGTCGTCAGCATGCCCCACTTACTTAATGTACATTTACCTTGAGTTACTACACTGAAGTTGTCAAGTCAGAAGGGAGTAGCTAATGGCAATTAACCAATTTCACTGAAAGTTCCAGTTTTATCTTCAAGATATTTTAGCATGTTTATTTTGTCTATCTGCTGGGGGTATTGCACACTTGTTTTTTTTATTGGTGTGAATAACATTTAAGAAAAGAAACAAATATTTTTCCAAAAAATGAGAATTTTCAGTGTATGTTGTGTTTTGTGTAAATCCCTAACTAATTGTACAGTACAGTTATGAACCTAATTGTTATCATACTATTTTTCAAATATCGTATATGCACAAATTAATATTTAAGAATTTCAATATTTGTTGAAATATCTGTAAATTTTGATGTTCCTGTTCAAAGTAATTCTGTTTGCATATAAATTTTTAAGAATGACTGTATATTTTGTGTGTTGTAAAAATCCAATTTTGAATTGTATATGTACATATTTTTTTACATTTTTATATGTGTTGTACTTTTTCTTATATGTATTATTAATTTTACTGAATTTTATCTTCTTTTTAAATTTTACTTAGAAAGTCATCTCTTTTTAGTAAAACACCGATAGATTTAATAGATAAACACAAAATTTATCAATTTTTTTCCACTGTTGGTCATTGGAGTCCATAACTCAAGATTAAGCTATACTTTGTCAATCAAAGGTTGATCAAAATTTCATCCGAAACAAAACTCCCTCATCCGTGGTAGTTTTCATCGTTATGACTACACCGATGCTGTGTCAGAAATCTGTGGCGTCCTGAGGGAGTTTATGTATTGGATGAAATTCATTTGAAGGTCTGAAAAAGAAGAGGGTATTTCTCTATTTTGTTGTCTAATTTTAGAGTCCTAAATTGAACCCCGAAGCACTTCCTATTAAATATTAATTTATACCCAGGCACTAATTCCACCAGTATTACTCAGAGCTAAATAAGACTGAAATACTTCGGGACATGTTACAGTATTCTTCTCCCCATAACTAAAAACATGTTTCATTTCTTATCAGATCTACTTTGCCAGTCATCACTATTTATCTGAACAGTCGTTTACTTGAATTTGCTTTTAAACAAGAATGGTGGAATGGGTAAAAAACTTACTTAAGATTTTAAGTATATTAACATAGTGCTGAGTATTGTTGGTGGAATACCTTAAATGATAAATTACAAAGTTTATCTGCTGCCAAATTATGCTTGAAGTGAGATTTCACATTTTGAATATTTTCACATTTTGATAAAAACACGTGTATATAACAAGATGTCTGTTTCTTCCAATGATTTGCCTGTATTAGATGGTAAATTTTTATGTATTGTGTACAAATGTATTTCCATTTAAAATCTAAAAAGAAAGATCTTTTTAAACTAGACTTTAATTAAGAAATTTTTTTTTTTTGGATGTGAAAGTATGTGGTGTAAGAACTTTCTAGGCTACGATATGACAGATATACACTTCAGCTTCATTTTTCTATCTTCTTTTGAGTGTTGGATGATGCTGGCTTGACCAGGATGCAGTGGTCTCTTGAGAATCTGATGAGACTTTTAAAAACTCTCGAACAATCATCACATTCTAGGAATTATTCAGATGACCCGAGCTCAATGATTTAACATGTAAATGGATATTCTGACACTATCTCTGAGGTCAAGTCTGTGCCACATTTCAGTGTATTGGAAATGGAGGGATGAATCACATGTCCACTGTATTTGTACCTTGTGAAGGCTTAGTTTCCTGCAGTATGTAGTGAGAGGGTGTGGTGTCAATTAAAGTTACTCTAACCGGTCCCCGGTCCACAAATGGCAGAATGTAATTACTAAACTGAAATCAAGGCTGTCACAGGAAATACCAGTAGAATTATCAGAAATCTCAGTTTGCATACTCCTGAGGCACCAAACACTGCCCGCCTGTGATCTAGAATACAGGCAAGTTTTGTTTATTCAATACCCTCTCCAATCATTAACTCAATATCACTTAGCAAGGATTTTACATGTGAGGAAACCTTTCAACTGGCTTACAGGAGGCTGCTTGTTCTACCCAGGTGCCTCTTCTTCTTGCACCTGTAATTAGCTGGATGATGCTTTAGGACTGATAGACTGTCCTGGTATCGTCAACCTCCATCACACCAATACCCTAACACTCTGACATGAACTACTATAATTATGGTATTTGCTTGTAATTATCAAACTGAAGCAATACTATCAAGGTCATCTTTTTTTCTCTCCCAAAATCAGCTTTGAAATAGTAAAAATATTAGTGGGGTGTCACATACCTCAAGTTTTAAGGGTGTTCACTACATGTATTTAATTTTTCATCAGACTTAATTTAATAGTCTGTGGTGAAACTTCATTCAAATATTCTACTCATTTCAAATCATGACAACCAGCAACAGTATTTTTTTGTATGCTTTAAGGGTCAAGGTGCTAAGTAAGCATGAGATTTACCATGCAGCTCCATTATAATGCTATATTACAGCTCCATTATAACGCCAACTCCATCATAACATTATATTTGAAATCCCAGTGTATTTACATTAACTGGACTGCATTAAAATTCTGTGAACATAAAATTAAAGTCAACTGACCAAATTAATAAAATAGTTTTGAGGCCCAATATTAGATTGCGCTGTATTGGAATTTGTGTAATAGAGGATCACATCATAATGGAGCATGTTGTAATGGAGTGTATTATAATGGACGTGTTATAATAAAGTGTGTTATGATGGAATATGTTATAATGGACCATATTATAAAGGAGCATGTTATATTGGAGAATGTTATATTGGAGCACGTTAGGATGGACCTGTATAATGGAGCGATTTAAAAGGATCTTTACTGTACATAGACGGTACTTCTGGCATTCTGAGTCAGCAGACAGTTGCAGAAAACAGATTTATTTTGCACCTAGCACCACAGTCACTGTCATAACAACATGCTGGAGAACAAAAAAAAGAGAGTAAAGTTTCATTTTGTGAAATCAGAAAGCAGCAGTGAATGAATCGTATCATTAAAAAAATTAAATTTAGTTAAATTTCCACTGTGATTTTTTCATTGTGTTAAAATGTCTTATCAATGATTGAACTTGAAAAAATTTTTTTTTTTTTTTTTTTAAGTAAATAAAATTCAATATCTGATTACTTGTTTAGTTTTCACTTTTGTTCCATCCTTCCAAACTGTTTGACTAAGTATTCATTTTGAATTTCTTAGCAACGTCAATACACACACACAAAAAATTAATAAAACGGAAAAAGGCACTTGAGTCTTAATTTCAAATAGGAATAGACTTCACTGATCCCCAGAGCTGTAACATAAAAGACTAAAGGTGGATGTGAAAAAATTTCCATGCTTGATATGATAAACCTTACTTATGGAACCTACTATCATTTAGTGAAGGAACTAGAACTCAATTATGATGTACACAGACGATCCTGAGGAGATGTTGTGTTCTTTTTAATCGTCAAATGATTCTCAAGGGCATATTGGAACATGTTGCGATTTTCTGTGATATTCGTATCCCTGTATTCTTTTACTCTTTGGCAATACAATTCTGGGTGTTTTTCTGCATCGGACCATTAAAATATTCACTTTCAGGAGAACAAATTACACGAAGAAAGCAATGAGCTAATTTATCTTTTATTTACCAATTACTGAAGTACATACAATAACTATTCCAAATAATTGGCAAAGGGGGGGTCAATCAGCAATGTCCATGGCAACAAGCTGGCAACCAAGACCATGGCAACCATGACAGGAGGCTATTATGTAAGCGCCATTGCTGTACCAATGCAGCTATGTATACAGACAACAAAACCTTTTCATTTAAAATACATGTATAACCTGAGTGATGCAATGAGGTAGAGTATCCCTGATACTGATCCTTTTACCTCATGGATAATTTAAAGAGTTAAAGCTCTTATAGAGCCAACTGTATAAATGCAACAAGTATTTATGTAATAGATTTTATAACTAAAAGGAAAACCTGACCAAAACACAAAAACAAACCATCAAAAGGGTAAGGGACATAATTTCTTTCAAAAAGCAAGATAGAGTTATGGTTCTTGCAGCCCAGTCATCAAAGTACTTAAAGTTCCAAGCAATTGCTTGAAGTTGTTGAGTTGAAAAATTGACCTTAACTTAAAACTGAACCAGAAATTAACATGATGCTGACAAATCCAAGGTTATGACAACATCTCATAATTTTTAGCTCAACTTTTGAGGAAAAAAAGTTGGAGAAAGTTGGAGCTATTGTCATGACCTCCCTGGTTTATGTTATCCTTCAGTTCCATTTCTCCATGACCCTCAAATATATTCACATAAAACTTGGTATGCTTGTTCACTATCAAAAAAGGAAATCATTTCAAAAAGGCAGGTAAATCAAAGGTAACAAAATGATTTTGGCACAGTTATGACTTTTTGTGAACTTTAAATTTTCTTACCTGGTGAAGTTTTTTGTTCTCAAAAACAGTCAAACATATTCACTTCAAACTTGTAATATATGTTCACTATCAGAAGGGGAACACATTTCAAAAGGGCAGGTAACCTAAAATATATTTAGGCATAGTTATACTTGAAAATTTTCTGCATTGGTTTAGGTTAATTTTTCAAAAACTGAATTCACTTCATGGATGGAATACTTGATCACTTTCAATGTTGGATGGGATATCAAACACGAGAGCAATATGGCCCTCAATCGCTCATCTGAGAAACAATGCCTTCATTGTCACCTTGAAGACAAAACTAAAATAACAAAAATGAATCATATATCCTATAAAAATTTAAACAATTTCTCCAGCACCAATTAAGCCAAAAGGTTATAATATAAAAGCCTAAAATCTTTCACTATATATGGCGTCTAGCGAATTTATACACTGCGAGTTTTGCAACTTAGAGGGGCGAGTTTACTACCAAGGTTAACTACATTTTCTAAAGACTCACAGATATTTATTTTTTCAACTGCTTAGTTTTTGTGTTTGAATTTTTCAGCTGGATGGTTTTTATGTTTAAATTGGTAGATTAAATTGTTATTTGCCAACTGACAATCATGCAGAAAGATATGCACCTGAAACACCCATTTTATGATGGAATATCCTAAAATAATTTATGCAAACCAATGAAATGAAATCTATTTTATACAGCTTATGCCAAAAAAATGTCTGATTCTCTAAAAACATGGATTATTTTAGGATAATTTTTTCCAAATTCTTACTAAAGCTAGGGGATTGAACCTTTCCACGTGTTCAGGCTCATTACCTTCACATGTTAAAAAAAAAAAATATCTAGAAATCAGAAACGTGTTTGGGACAGCTTTTGTTCAATATTTTTATGAGCTAAAAATTAGCACTAAAAAGCGAAGACATACAATAGAATAAATAACTTAAATATAAAACAATGGCATACAATAGGAGAGGATAATTAACATTACTTTAAAGCTACGGTATATTATGAATATATTGATATTCATAAAGAATTCTATATTTTCCTAAAAGAACTAAAAACATGTTTTCCACTTTCTCAGTTTATAGTGCAGTCATTTACATGTTAATAATGCTTCATGTATAGCCACACATAATTCTGTAGTTGTCTCCCTTTGATTCTATGTCTGTGGACCTTCCCGTTTCATGACCTTCAGATTCAAGGGCTTGGCTGGGCCCCTCACTCCACCCTTGGAAGCTGGCATTGGTATCTAACAGAAAACAAAAGTTGCTATTATTATTTATGCACTATTTAAATCAGTTACATTTACATAATCCACATCATCAACTGCCTGTTCCCTCTTATCTACAACTGTCTGTCATGGGACATTTGGCCAGCACCTCGTTTTAACCCTTTCCCTCATAGAGGGATCCATGAAAAGACCTATGTGAACTGCATAAAACCAGATCAGCCTGCAAGTAACTTGCAGGCTGATCAGGTTTTATGCTGTTCACTGCTCCTCAGTGGTCTGGAAATGAGGATTTTGTAATTAAATTTGTTAAGGTTTGACTGTGGTTTTCTGCAGATCAAGCTTTATGTGGTACCTATTGAGTGCGTCAAAATGAGTCTATATGAGGGAAAGGGTTAAAGATCAGAACTATAGTGAATCAAAATACTGCATATACAAATAAGTGCTCCTCAGTCAGGAAAATCTAGTAGCCAAACCCGCATCTTGTCCACATCTATGCACATTACCATATGGAAAATTTGCTGTAAGGATATAAACTATATCATGGGAAAACAAATAGGAGAGCGGCTTTTTAAAGGATCAGTAACAGGCAGGTAAACTAATACTATCCAACGGCATTGTATCAAGAGTTACGGTATTGGTCTGTCTTGGGTTTCCTACGATGGATAATCCATGAATATTGACGTGGCATCTTGAAATATCTTCAGTTCCCGACATCATTGCATTTTCTGTTCATACTTATTTATCCTTAAACACAAAGCCATGATCGTATTTTAATTTTTAATTATCTGTTTATTAAATATTTAGATAAAAGTATCAATTGCATGCAAGTCCCTGATGACCTTTCAGAAAATTCTTTTGATAAAGGAACAGATAAGACATTGCTCCATCTTAAAAGATCTGTTGCAATTAAATTTTTAAATGAACAACATAGTTTGGCACATACCATGATCATTATTATCAACAATACAAGGAAAACATTCAACACATATTAACCCTTTCCCTCATAGAGGACACCATGAAAAGACCTATGTGAACAGCATAAAACCAGATCAGCCTGCGAGTAACTTGCAGGCTGATCAGGTTTTATGCTGTTCGCTGCTCCTCAGTGGTCTGGAAATGAGTATTTTGTAATTAAATTTGGTAAGGTTTAATTGTGGTTTTCTGCAGATCAGGCTTTATGTGGTACCTATTGAGGCGTCAAAATGAGTCTATATGAGGGAAAGGGTTAAGTACAACTAAGTCACTCACCGCCAAGTCATCTGTTTTCTCGAAGCGAAACTTCTGCAGCAGGCCAACAATGGTGGCCTTGAGTTCAAGCAAAGCAAGCCTCATTCCCAAACAACCTCTTGGCCCAGCACCAAATGGCAAGAATGCATACTCATGTATCTTGTGTTTATTTTCTGGTGAAAATCTGAAAGGAGAAAATGTACAAAAACATATTTTTTTTCAAATGTAACGTCAATATACAAATGTATGTTATGAAATGAAAACCAAGTAATGATATTTCTCTAGTGCAATTGGTTGTCCTATGGTTTATCATACATACAAAAGGTACAAGATAGATATAATTATATGTTGCATATAAAAAATGGTTGACATCAACTTATTAACGATTTATTTTTCTATATGATTATATGTACTATGTTATTCTGATATTTGCATAACAATGGATCACCATTTTAAGACAAGAAACATATCTGTTGTTCTGCTTGAGTTTATTGCTATGACTGTATTCAAGACAACTCCACAAGTGCATAAAGGCACCCAGATGGAACCATCAACCCGCGCCAGCTAGCTGGAAGGTTTACAGACATAAATCCTATATCACTTTGCTACAGTGGCTATGTGTCAGTATAAAACTTAAACAGCCCAAGGCAAAGATGGTTTATTTTTCAAAAGAAATATTTTGCATCTGGTGGAAGGGGTAAATCATATTCCAAAGACACCGGCTGTGTCATATGAAAAACATTAAGCAATTAATTGCACCTTCAGTTTGTTCCTACCTTTCTGGGTCAAATTTGTAGGGTTCCTCCCAATAAGCTCTAGAGTAGTGTAAGGCCAAGGCCGAATATGTGACGTCCATGCCCTTCTTGATTGGGACACCATTGATGACTATGTCCTCTTTAGCCATCCTGCTTCTGTCTTTGTGATTTGAAAATGAAAAGGAAATACTTATATGTTATCTGCCTACAGGTTATAAAGATGAAGAAAAGCAATACATACATGTATGTTCATCAAATTTTGTAACTCCAATGACTTGAAATTTTATTCCTAAAAAGCTTTCATAATGGACATAATACAACATCAATCATGTATGTACAATGGGAAGGCTCATCTAGGATTGTACCGATATGCATTACTGATTTTAGTTTTAGCCATTTAAAATTAAGCCATGTCCACCATGCTGAACAAAGTAACCAACCTGTTGTGGTGATAAATCACAAGATAGGAATATTTGATGCTGCAAGAAGCAACATACTTTCAACATCTGTGGTGATCATGACCTACTTCAGAACTATGACCACTGTGAAACTGATTCTAAGTGTTGCTGTTTATGTGTAAACAACTGACAAGGTCATTGATAATCTAAAATATCAGTATGCTTGACTTTCTTTTCCAAAGTTAAAAAAATGCTTTTGAAAGAAATATTGAGACGATGATTCATGTAGTACTTGATACAGATCCTTGAAACAAGGACTACTTTAACCCTTTCCCTCATAGAGGACACCATCAAAAGACCTATGCGAACAGCATAAAACCAGATCAGCCTGCGAGTAACTAGCACGTGAAAGTGTTTATGCTGTTGCTGTTCTCAGTGGTCTGAAAATGAATTATTGTAATTAAATTCAGTATGCTTAACTGTTTTTCCAGTTACAATGCTTTAAAATTGAGACGATACTGAGTACTAAAATATCTTAAAAGGAAAGTTAACACAAAATAGGACCTACCTGACTGAGAAATATCAATCTTATCAACCAATGACTACCAGTGAGGATAAAGGCTATACAACAAAGTTATCTGCTATGAAAAATTATGTAACATTTCTATAACACAGTGCCTATAATACTGTAACTGCAAATGTGAAATGTAAGGCTTGATAAATAATATATTATTTCATAGATTTAGTATGTACGAAATATATATCAACAAAAGCCAATTAAAGGATTAGCAAATTTGGAAAGAATGTAACTAGTGGTCACTACCAGCCAGTGAAATGCAACATATTGTTTTTACTGTCATTGTTTTTACCAACGACAGCCCCTCTGTAGATTCACAATTACTCATTCTGCAGCTATTATTGCAAGTGAGTAGTATCATTAGAGTTCGTAGTTTGCAAGCTTTTTCAGGTCAATGCAATTGGGGACCAAACCAAACCGTGAGGGTCCTGCAGTATCTCAGACCTTATGGCCTACCTTGGTAAAGGGGCACACATTCTCAGCGTCTCGTTCACCACCATGTCCAGGTACTTCAGTTTGAAGACATTGTCATAGTTCGGTTCACTCTGGTATACATAATATGTCATTCTAAATGCATGTTACTCATAAAGAGAATTTACATGTTGATGGATTTTTTTTTTCAGAAAATATTAGCATTTTTTCAATCAATACTATTTAATTAGCAACCATTCAATTAAAACATACATGTGCATGCTTTTCTACCTACACACTGAAGTTTTTTATCATTCTACACACAAAATTCATTCTTTATCCTTTGATTGCTCCTTTTAACACACATCCTTATCTCTGCCAAAATAAGCCTTCTGTGCACATCACCTGTTCATTTCGATTTTAGGTTTTAAGGTGTTCGGGTATAAACTACATGTATTTTCTTTTTTTTTAATTTCTTGACACATTGAATGGTATAGGCAATATTTCAGTTTTGTGGCTCACTTTTTCAAACAGGTTTTGTAGCCTTTAAGGTTAATTGTTTTTGTGGTGATTTTTTGTTAATTTTGAAAATAAGTATTTTAAGAAATAAATGTTTTGTTTCTAGCAGGAATGAATAATGAATACAAACAAAACAAATTACAGTTGTCTTGATTATTTAACAGGCTCATTTTAAGTATTTTGTTTAGAATGTTTAGAAAAGTATGTGCCATTTGGTCATTATTATTTAGCTACATGAAACATGCAGTACTTCAAGCCAGAAAGTGGCATGATGAATACTCCATTCAGCCTTGAACCATTTCCAGTGGGTGAAAGGTTAGAGCATTCACCTTGGGAGCTGGAGGTTGTAGGTTCGATCTCAATCTGCGACATACACATGTACATAAGTTAAGATTGGTACTGGAAACTCGTTGTTTGATGTTCAGCATAAATACAGGGTCGTTCTAGGACTGGTTGGTCCTTTGTCAAAAAATGTAATTGGATGTCATCATGGGTCATCATGTCACATGTCTACAGCGTGATACTGTAGTGTGACAGCACTATATCTGTCTCAAGTAGACATGGTCTCCACATGACAGAAAAACTGTCAATGGGACATTTTAAACACAACAATCAATTAAATGCATTATCCCAATACCACAATGTGAAACTTCCTTAATATACAGCATTTCAAACAAGGCTGTTGTACTGCCTTTGGTATATCACTGCTGCCGATTGAACATACAAAAACCAACCTTCGATTCCCGAGGATAGGCACTGATCATTCAGCTAACTGGCCTGGTAATGCAGTATATGCAAGGCATGGATGACATCATAACATGGCCAAAAGTATGCCTGATATCACAGTTATAGCATGTGCGATAACTATAATTATACTATCAGCATGTTATCATGATTGATCTAGAGCTGAGATCAAAGGAAATTTGCCAGTGTTGTAGAATGTTCACATCTGGATCAAATTCCACCAACAATTCTTAGTGCTAAGTAATAATTAAATTCTTGTATTAGGTAGAAATGCATTCCACCATTCCATTTTTTCCACCAAGTATGTAAGTATTACTCAGCGCTAAGTCCTAGATATATTATAGAGGATAACAAATATGCACCACCTACTTTTTACATATAGTGAAATATCGTTAAACCAATACAGCTGTTACCAAATTGAAAAAAATGATTTTTCGGATAAAAAATCCCTTGGAAATTTCAGTGAGTTTGAAATATTGAGAAAAAAACACAAAAGAGCCTTGAAGACCCTGTAATTGCTCACCTGAGAACCAGAAATTAGTGGGAGGAAAAGAAACACCAAATATCTTATGATGTTATGGAAAATGGGCTTTGCAAGCCATATTCTTCAATGGATCCAAATAATTTAAACAGTCTTGATAGAGAAGGACCCTGGGGACATCTGTGCAGTACTTTTGGACACGAAGATTTTTCAAATTTGTACTAAATACATATTATAGGGAAAACGGGCTCTGTCCTCTAGCAGCCATTTTTTTTAACGATCCAAATAATTTTTACCATCATGATAGCGAGCAGTGATTTTTTTACCTCTGCATCCTTCATCTTAGATGCAATGGTTCGCTGTGGATGCAATGTTGTATCTTTTTCAGTGCCTCCAGTGAATGCATAAATATATAATTATGAAAAATGAAATTGAAATTAAAGTAGGATGCATACTTTCCATATCGGGCCCAGCAAGTTCCCAGACTTGTGCAGCAAAAATGGTAAAAAAAATCACTGAGCCAGTGACCAAAGAAACATCTGTGGCAAAAACACTTTGAAATCAAATAAGTACATATTTTAGACAGATCCTTTTTTTTTCAATTTTGATTGAAAATCACCCAAGAAACATCTCTGCCAAACAACTTTGAAATCCAATAAATACTTTTGGACAAGAAGATTTTTCAAATATGTACTATATACATATATGGAAACAGGCTTCATCCTCGGGCAGCCATGTTTTTTGACAGGTCCATTAATTTTACAATATTGGTAGCAGCCACCCAAGAACATCTGTGCAAAAAAAAAAATTTGAAGTCCAACTGAGTACGTTTGGACAAGAAGATTTTTTCAAATTTGTACTATATACATATAAGGAAAAGGGCTCTGTCACCTTGCAGCCATGTTTTTCAACCAAGCAAATAATTTTTACAATCTTGGTAGGGTTTAACCTAAGGAACATCTGTGCCAAAAAAAACCTTTGAAATCCAGCCAGTAGGTTTGGACAAAAAGATTTTCAAATTTATACACATACATGTAAGGAAAATTGGCTCCACCCCTGGCAGTCACGTTTTTCGACCGATCCAAGTAATTTTTACGATCTTGGTAGAGAGTGACCAAAGGAACATCTGTGCAAAAACATTTTTTAATCCAGTCAGTACTTTTGAACAAGAAGATTTTTGAAATTTTGACATTTTTTCTCCTTTTAGTTGCCATGGCAACCAGATTTTCAGATGATATTTAATTCTTTGAACAGTTTTTGAAGAGGACCACCCAAGGAACATTACTGTAAAAATTTATGAAAATTGTCCCTTCACTTTAGGAGAATATGTTAAGTTAAATGTTGACGGACAATGGAATGCGGAGTCGCCAGACATTCATCGGTCACGACAGCTCACCTTTGGAAATGGTTAGATAATTAGATCATGTACATTTACACTGAATTATCTAAAGCACTATAATCAGGGCTCAAAATTAACACTCGCTATTCGGCAAAATGAGAGTAGAAAATGAAATTTGCGAATTACGTTTTAAACCACTAGCATTTTTTTGTGAGTGAAAATTTTAGCTTAAAATTTTTTTTAAACATGTCTTAATGAGATAGTTTCAATAAGAAATCATTAACATCATCAAAACTAAACAATCCTTGCTTGTTTTTAATATCAAAATCAAAATTAACACCAGTAAATTGTTGTATGAATAGTATTACACGCGGGCCCGGTCTGTCGACTACGTTATACAACACACAAACACATATATAATAAAACATCTGCTGTTTTCAATTAATATTTCCACTAATGAATATTGATACTTGATACCGCTTTATTTTCTAATTATGATTCTAATTATTAAAGTTAAATGGGAGAAGGAGTAGGTTGACAAACTTAAAATAGAGTCCGGGCTCAAAATTAACACCTGCATTTTCGGCAAAATGTGAGTAGAAAAAAAAGTTTGCCAGTTATGTTTTAAACCACTCGCATTTTTTTTGCAAGTGGGAAAAAATATTAAATTTGAGCCCTGATATTATCCATTACAATAAATATTAGCACATTTGTATTTTTATAGATTCCTCTTTAACATAGGATATGTCTATAAGAAGCTCTCTGTCCTACTCTCTGGAGAGCCACTTACTCATTTTAAAAGCATTATGCAAAAAGAATATGATTGTGTGTTGGATGTTCTTCCAAAACGCCTAGTCTGAGCCTCCACCATATATCAGATGACACTTTGGTTTTTTTAGTTTATTTGTTTGTGTTTAATTCCAACGGTCAGTATTTCACTCATTTGGGGACTTGAGTCTACCTGAGACTACCGTTTTAACCACTCAGCAGGAGGCATTAACACTGAATGTATCACTCTCAACTTTGATCTGGGAGGACTTAAATTAAGTATACCTTTCCAAGCTCAGTGTCAATTTCTTCAATCAGTCGTTCCTGACAATCTGGATTTAAGACCAGATAATAAAAAAACCAGCCAAGCGTGACAGCTGTGGTCTCGTACCCAGCACTCATAAATATCACCGTGTTGATGAACACTTCGGTGTCTGTCAAACCTGAAGTAAATATCTGAACAGTATTTCATAGGTGATGAGCTAGGTGAAGAAAGAAATGGTCATTTCAAGTAAATAATCAACAATGTGGTGGAATAATTTTAACATGTTTGAGTAGTCTGAATCATTTCTAAGTTATGAAGCAAAAATAATAAAATTTCCGTACAGCTTTCTTGGTCATTTGATTTGAAAACGAAATAAAATTTAAGAAATATATACAAAGCCACCCAAAAAAGAAATATACAACAAATATTTAGTCTTTTTAATAAATAAAAATTGGGATCAGAAATAGATTAAGTAAACCCAAAATCCATGTGCAATATCTAACTATAAAACTATCACTGAAGCTGATCTATACTCCCACTTACCACTTTAACACAGAACAAGCTTAATGAATTGGACCACGATGGCCATGTGTAGTTCATCTCAGTACGATTGATATTAAAGGCATCATGATGCACAGACTACTGGTCCAACCCAGGTACCGTCAAAATGGAACTTGGCACCAAAATTTCTAAATTCCAAGCATTGTGGTTTCTCTGTGGTTTCATAAATTTCCTATGCAAGTTTATATAAAGCCAAGTGAACCTTTGGACAAGTAAATTTTTATCCCCAACAAACTTGGTAGCGTTCCACTACCAAATATCTGAACTCAAGGCCTTGTGGTTTCCCTGTGTGAGTCTATGTAAGGCTATCAAATGTAATGTTTCTGTCAAAATGTTATATGAGTCAAAATGTTATATGTGTTAAAAAGTTACAAAGTTATTAGAATATATGTTTTTGTGTATTGGAATATTATTCTATGTGTTAAATACTTCACTACGTTAAGAATTGCTGACCACTCTAGGTTTATCATTGTAAAACCAATTTAGCCGATGAGCACAGAGATCAGCAGGTCCATGAAGGCCATTAAACTTAGCCAGTCAAGGAAGAGCAAATTGATGCTAGAAGGTGGTGTAATATATTGATGTCAGTAGGTGCCCTTGTGTGAAAGGAGGGAAGAGACAAGGAACATTGATGTCAGGGTGTATAATGAAGGAAATATTTACTGATTAATTACAAAAGTATGAACCTTGTCTTTTAAAGCTTTCAAAATGACTGAGTCAAACCTTAATCTGTCATCAATTTTTTTTTCTAAAATACCAGATATGATATTTTGTACTTAAAAAACTCTAATAAAATTAAGTACCTTCTTTTTTAGTGCTTTCAAAAGTTTTTTCCTCAGTGCCAGTTTCAGATTCAACTTTCTCTGATGAGCTGCCTTTATTTCCATGGATCATCAATTGCAGAAGATCCTTATGGTGCTGGAGAAATAATAGTGTTTATTTGTATTTAATTAGCTACTGTGATATCTAGGTCATAATCAATTAGCTACAAGGGGCCTCTGTGGCCGAGAGGGTAAAGTTGCTGACTTTAACACTCACTCAGACCCTCACCGCGTGGGTTCGAATCCTGGCAGGGTCATTCGGATTTTCATGTGAGGAAGCCTTCAAGCTGGCTTGCAGTAGGTCGGTGTCCTACATGGATGCCTCCGTGCATTCGGGGTCTTCCTCCACCTGTTATTAGCTGGACGTCGCTATGTTACTGAAATACTGTCGAAGCGACAGTAAACTCAAATAGTCTAGTCTAGTCAATTAGCTACTGTGATATCTAGGTCATATCAATTAGGTACTGTGATATCTAGGTCATGATCAATTAGGTACTGTGATATCTAGGTCATGATCAATTAGATACTGTGATATCTAGGTCATGATCAACCATGTCATACCAATGCTCTACCATTCTGTATTGCAGTACTGTTGCATATCAAAACCATTTGATACATTAAATGAAATCAAATTAAATAAATGACCAATAAATTTACATTTAATTGCTGCAGGATTTAGATCAAGAAGTAAATTCTTATTAAAATCAAACACAACTTACAGATGTGTCCTTCTTTCTATCTGAGAAAGTAGAGGCAAGGGCCTTTCTCAAGAAATCCAAGTCATTGGCAGGAGCAATAGAGATTCTTCCAAGCATGAACATCAAGTCGGGAAAAAACACTGCAGTTGAAATAATTTTCAATTATATCTAAGAATATGACAATTTTAATATGATTGTTGTTTTTCCTGCATACAAGACACACAGGGATCACTTTGTTGGTCATCATTACATTTTCTTGAACTATAACTCTAGCTCATCTAATTCTTGAATTATCTCCCCCCCCCCCCCCCCCCCCCCCCTCAATTCGATTTTATGATAAAATGTCTGAAGAATAATTTCAAAACTAGATCTATACAAAAGATTCCCCCAAAACTTGGATCATGGATACCTTACGAGTTGTAGAAGTGCAGTGCTAAGGAACTGTACCTCCAATATTTATTTAACCCTTTCCCTCATTTTGACTCATTTTGACGCCCTCAATAGGTATCACATAAAGCCTGATCTGCAGAAAACCACAGTTAAACCTTACCAAATTTAATTACAAAATCCTCATTTCCAGGCCACTGAGGAGCAGCGAACAGCATAAAACCTGATCAGCCTGCGAGTTACTCGCAGGCTGATCTGGTTTTATGCTGTTCGCATAGGTCTTTTCATGGTGTCCTCTATGAGGGAAAGGGTTAACTACCCCCTTTTTTTTCACTTTGTAATAAGAGTTTTGTCAATAGCATAACATCAATACTATATGGTGGATCCACTTCAAACATAAATCATGGGTATACCTTATAAGATGTAGAAGTGCAATACATATGAGTTCTAAATTTTGATTGATGTGCACCCAGCATAGCATGGCAAATAAATAGGGATCACATTTTTTATGTGCGTATTGGCATCAAATTATAGGACCTCAATGTTTGGTAAAGTGATAACTTGAGGGTAGAACCAAAATTATTTTAAATTTGACCCTTTCTCTGACAAATGCTGGAATGCAGGTGACACAAGTGTTCCTAGGAACACCCATCTTGTTCTTTTGCATGTGACATTATTATCTTGAATTTTACACAACAGTAAGGTTTAAATACACATAATTATATGAAAGTTCCAAACATAATAGGTTTTTTTTTTTTATCAAATTCATTTTCATATTTAACTTTAAACAGCATCAGATCCCTGAAGACCATGGATCATTCATTTGAGGTCTATTTGTATTTAATAACGACCCATATAATTTGAGCAACTTATCTGAGAATCTGTGGTAAAATATTTTCTAAGAGGCACGTAGTTAAAGACAGCAAGATTTTTAAAGTTTCAATACATAAAGATAAAACTAGCCCCATCCCACCACTTTTCTGGTGGTCAATTTCCTTACAAATCCAAACAATTTGAACGACCTTATGGTAAAGGGTTACCCAAGGAACATCAATGCCAAAATGTTGTCATCTCTTGAAGCAGTTTTGTACAAAAAGATAATTAAAATATTCACTTTTCTTATTTTTCCAATGCCACAGTAGTATCCGTACAGTAATATTTCTACATCAAATGAAACTGTCTCTTAAAAGGGAGACTATCCAAGGAATATACCTGCATCATCTGACACAATCATATTTTATGATGATCATTTAATCGAAAATTGGTCAAGCATAAAGTAGGATAATTAAGCTAATAAAAAAAATTGACAATGGCCTGATGGCAGACATTGACCTGTCACAAAAACTCACTTATCTTTCTTTACAAATACTGATAGACAAACTAACATACTTATAAGCAAAAACTTGATGCTGGTGCCGGGATTGAAATTTAACAGATTTTGAATAGTCTTGACGAAATCGTTATTTGGGTTCTCTATGGCATCAATTTCCATCCCAAAACCAGTCATGAGAATCATGTCCAGAGTGTGACCACGTAAAATCCTGAACAGATACAGCCATGGAATATACTGAGATAGATATGACATATCCTGAAACAGATATAGGCATGGAAACTGGATAGAGATATCTGAAACAGATAAGGCATGGAATATACTGAGATAGAGTCATATTCTGAAACAGATATAGGCATGGAATATATTGAGGAAGAGTCATATCCTGAAACAGATATAGGCATGGAATATACTGAGATAGAGTCATATCCTGAAACAGATATAGGCATGGAATATACTGAGATAGAGTCATATCCTGAAACAGATATAGGCATGGAATATACTGAGATAGAGTCATATTCTGAAACAGATATAGGCATGGAATATACTGAGATAGAGTCATATTCTGAAACAGATATAGGCATGGAATATACTGAGGAAGAGTCATATCTGAAACAGATATAGGCATGGAATATACTGAGATAGAGTCATATCCTGAAACAGAAATAGGCATGGAATATACTGAGATAGTGTCATATCCTGAAACAGATATAGGCATGGAATATACTGAGATAGAGTCATATCCTGAAACAGATATAGGCAAGGAATATACTGAGATAGAGTCATATCCTGAAACAGAAATAGGCATGGAATATACCGAGATAGATATGATCATGACATATCCTGAAACAGATATAGGCATGGAATATACTGAGATAGGAGTCATATCCTGAAACAGATATAGGCATGAAATATTCTGAGATAGAGTCATATCCTGAAACAGATATAGGCATGGAATATACTGAGGAAGAGTCATATCCTGAAACAAAATATCTGAGGAAGAGTCATATCCTGAAACAGATATAGGCATGGAATATACTGAGATAGAGTCATATCCTGAAACAGATATAGGCATGGAATATACTGAGATAGAGTCAAATCCTGAAACAGATATAGGCATGGAATATACTGAGATAAATAAGATCATATCATATCCTGAAACAGAGATAGGCATGGAATATACTGAGATAAATAAGATCATATCATATCCTGAAACAGAGATAGGCATGGAATATACTGAGATAAATAAGATCATATCATATCCTGAAACAGAGATAGGCATGGAATATACTGAGATAGATATGATCATGACATATCCAGAAACAGATATAGGCATGTCATGAACCAAGATAGATAAAAAAATACCTCCTGAAACAGACTCATGCATGTCATGGATGTAATTCATATGCTGAAGCAGATATTATCACTATATTTTAATCAAATATGGCCACAAGAGATACAACCATGCAAGCAATTTAGAGAAACAGTCAAGTAGTATAAACAAAGACAACATACAGATACTGAGGGTTCTCTTATGAAGATACTTACCTATAAAAATCAAAACCATCAGGGTGCTTATGAATTTGTCCATCCAAATGCCTATTCAAATTTCTGAGGCATCGGTTAATTAGCGGCGACATCTAAAATATCATGTCAATGTATAATAATATGGCATGCCAAATGTGAGACACATTACTTCTTACTCGAAGGCAAAAAATGTTCTGACAAAATATCTCTCAATGGGCCTTCAGCTGGACTGATATTTTGTACCTCATAATGAAAAACACTGAATACATTGAACTAATAATACTGGACAAAATACTGAACCACAATATCAAAAATTTGATTCTATTTTATGCATAGCATAAGGCCTGTTTAAGTGTAAACAAATGGGTACCATCTTATATCCTTTGTGCACCGGTCCAATCTTAACAGTGAATGCCTGTAACGTATTGAAACGGGTAAAAAAATCATTGCCTCTGAAATGGGCCAATCTTTACAGTGAATGCGTGTAACGTATTGAAACCAGTAAAAAATCGTTGCCTCTGAAACAGGCAAATCTTTATAGCCATTCCTGCAACGTTATGAGACGGTTGCCTTTCTTACAGGTTTAAAACCAGACGTGAGATCGACATATTTTTAGTAAAAAATACGTTTTACAAAACTAAAATTTAACCAAATACATTTTTTTTCTGGTTGTTGCTGCTTTTTTTAGCGCTGAACATATTAAACTTCATTTGTTGACACAACTGAACTACTGAAGCATATGAAAACGTATGTAAAGGCTATCATGCACTATACAGGACAATATTTGGTATAACACAAAATAAAATTAACGTTGAAAATGATTAAAACTATGTTTTTCAACGTTACAGGTGTGTAGTCAGTAAAGCATGAAATCAATGTTTTTACATATCAAAACACCCGTAGCGTAAAAATTTAATGCATAAAACGAGACAATCAATAATGATTAATAACTCAAAAGATAATCAATATAATGAATAAGTTTTAATTGTTTATTCTAATGATTTCTTAATTGGTAATCCACAGCAGGCATAAAAAAAAAATTTTTAATTAAAAAATGAAATTATATAACTAATATCAAAAAATTTTAAGTCATTTTAACTTAATTTCTTAAATACATCAATTTGGCGATTATTTTTCTAAAATTAATTATTTTCCGGGTTCCTACGCTAAAATGGGTTCAGGTTTTGAGGAGAGAAAAATTTTACCTGTTTAAATACATGATAGGCATTCACTGTAAAATTAGCCTATTTCTGAAGCAACGATTTTTTTACCGTTTAAATAGCTACAGGTGCACAAAGGATATGACAAAGTTACTTTTTTAGTAACCCATTTGTGTGTAAACATTTTTGATCATCTTTCTAAGTATACATGACTTTGTATAATATTTAAGTACAACCCATAATTATTTTCTCCGATAAATTACACATTGCAAAAAATATATAAATATAATCAAATTTGGTTTTTCATGTAAAAGATGGCTGAAATTGTGTAATATTGACACACATTTCTCATTTTGCCAGTGCTGAATATTGGACTTAAGGTAGAACGCAGGAATTTCCAATGTGCGCCACTAGCGACTGCAACGGCGGATTCAAATTCTTCTTCTATTGGGAAGATCTGTTTCAGAAAAAAATAAGAAAACATAATTCATTTTCAATCCCAATAAACAACAAGAAAATGATATTACGATATATGTTGGGTTGTAACGCAATACTTTGCAAACGTAGACTTGAACACTTTGGAAATTACTAAATTTGGCATCGGCAGAATCATCAGCTCCAGCCATATTTCGAGGGGAGAGAGCAAAACTAGGCTAAGTGCTTATATAAATAAATAGCCTAGTTTCGCTCTCACCCCTCAATTTGTAGATTTTTTATCCTTGTCACAGAACACTGGATTAATGCAAATAACACAAAGGATGCAAAGGTATGTCTGACAAATATAAATCTCACTTTATTAAGTATTTTTTTAAGTAAAAAGTCTGTAAAAAAAAATTTGAGATAGATTAAAGGGGCAAACAAGAAAATATCATGTAAAACCCCACCAACTATTGGTACATTGTTTTTATACTGCAGAACTTTTATAATAGTGTAAACTCGAATATGTCACTGTACTGCTCATAAAGCGTAGAATAACATCACTCAAAATTGTTGAATTTTGTGCATTCAATCGAAGAATAAATGATACATAGATATTTTTATATATCTTCTATGGATTATCAAGTTCTATCAAGTGCTTTAATTGAATATAGTAGGTCTTGGGCAAGAAAGAAGACATTTTCTGTTTATTTTGATTGAAACCTGGGTATCTCTGTAATTTGCTTTACCTATTTATTTTCAATCACCAAGTCTATTGTTTAAGAAAAATTCAAATCACAGACAAGTTTCATACTGACACGGTTCTTCATCTGGGCAATGGGAAAAATATTATAGTGTATTGCTGGTTACAGACCAACCAATCAAATCCATAGAATACGAAAACTTAATTTTCTCTCCATAACAGAATTCAGGTGTCCCTATATATATGGGCCATCAAAAATGCGGTCCTGACATCACTGGTATTGCATAGTTACCTAGTTGGTTTGCCTTTTATCATGTGTGGTACTCAATATGGCCTTTTCAGAGGAAGTGCATAAAAAGTAAAAAATAACAAGTTAGGTTATTCATTTCAATCTGTGTCATAGCAATAAATCTGTTATATCAGGATCTGGGACACCATGGAGGATTTTCTTCTAATTTGCTCAGTTACTTTGAAAGAAAAATAATAATACATAATTTCACACACACACACACACACACACACACACACATATTGCATATAATTTTGTACTTATATTAAACATTTCAACTGTACATACCACTTTATCTGTGAAATTTGCAAATTCTTTCACAAGAATTTGTTTCAGCATATCTGCATCGTTCACGATAAGTGATCCTGTATTTCCGATGAATGCACTACAGAAAATCAAGGAGTTATATCAAAACATGTACATGTTTGATTATCCTACATCAAAAGTCCACTTTCTTTGCACATACTGATTTACAACCACTGTGAAGGCTTCACATTCAAGACACCAGGGTTTAGATATGGTAAATCTCCCTTATCCGGAATCCTCTCTAATCCGGACATTCTTTCCCAGTCCGGACGGTGTCCGGATTAGGGAGTTTCCACTGTATATCTACATACAGTAATTATGAGTTTTCATAAATAATTTGCACTTCAATATAAACAAGGAGAACAATGCATATCACGAAGAACATACAACAAATTGCAACCAAATCAGATTGGTTAGAGTTGTCTCTCAAAGAGAGAGAGAGAGAGAGAGATTAATCTGATAATAGTGATATGTTTCCATGGCATAAGTTAATTATGCTGTCTGTCCACGACATATGTTTACTGTACATGAATCTCAACCGAATTAGCTTTCCTTTCTTTAAAATGAAAAACATAACTGATCCACAAGTAGCATTCATGATTGTGGATCGCAAAATTGTGGGTTTGAGCCCTCTTTCAGGAACTTCCAAGGCAAAAAAGTACTGGTCCAACCAAGGAACTGACAACAGGGACACAAGAAGGAATAAGAAGTTTAGAATGAAACTGTTGTCTAGATCTGAGACTCACCCAAATACCCTCCCCTCCTCATCAACCATATCTCCATCAATATAGCCAAATCCCTGAAAATCAAATGGATGAAAAATTACAGTATTCCATATGTTTTAACCAAGATGCAATTTCCATTTATTTCTTTGATGATTTAAGCCACGAATACAGACACTTCGTTAAGAAGACCTTTTTTTTCAGGCATTTAAATCAATGAATAAATGTGTAAAAATATAAAGTAAATAAAGTAACCAGGAGATAATGTGTGAAAAGTATTTATGTACAAATATGAAGCTACGTTAGTAATTGGACCCGAGACTTCTCACTAGCAGGGTGATTGCTCTACCGACATAGCTACCTACTGTTTACAAAGATGTCTCGACAATAAGAGTAACTGATAGGCCGTTGAATAACTAAATAACAGGTTGCTGCATAACTAGATAACTACAGTATTATTAATTTACACACCTTGCTCATGACTTGAGGCAGATCACCCAAGAAAAAGGTGGTCTTCTTTGTCTTAATACCAAGTCGTGTGAAGTAACTCTGCTTATACCAGGTGTACCTGAAATAGGCATGTACACATCAGCATGTTAGTTCAAGTAAGACGGACACACTAATCACATACACATCAGCATGTTAGTTCAAGAAAGACACACACTAGTCACGTACACATCAGCATGTTAGTTCAAGAAAGACACACACTAGTCACGTACACATCAGCATGTTAGTTCAGGAAAGACACACACTAATCACATACACATCAGCATGCTAGTTCAAGAAAGACACACACTAGTCACGTACACATCAGCATGTTAGTTCAAGTAAGACGGACACTCTAGTCACACACACATCAACATGTTCGTTCAAGTAAGACAGACTCACTAGTCACGTACACATCAGCATGTTCGTTCAAGTAAGACAGACACACAAATCACGTACACATCAGCATGTTAGTTCAAGAAAAAAAATGGACTCACTAGTCACATACACATCAGCATGTTAGTTCAAGTAAGATGGACACACTTATCACATACACATCATTTTTATGGTAATAGTCACTGTCAATCCATCCGTCTGTCCGTCCGTCGCACATTTTTGTCCAGAGTATAACTCAAAAAGTATTTGAGGTATCAACTTGATAATTCATAAATGAATAGATCTCAAGTACAAGAAGATAATCTTTCATAATTTTTGAGTTATTGCCCTTTGATATTTTTCAGACTTAATTTTTGTCCGGAGCATAACTCGAAAAGTATTTGAGGTATCAACTTGATACTTCATAGGTGAATAGATCTCATTGAGGAGGAGACTTCATAGGTGAATAGATCTTTGGAGGAGTTAAAAAAATATTTTTTTTTTTTCCCTTTTTTTTAATTTTTGTCTCGAGCATAAGTTAAAAAGTATTTGAGGTATCAACTTGGATCTTCATAGGTGAATAGATCTTATTGAGGAGGAGTGCAGTGCACAAGAATGATAACTCTACCTTTCATAATTTTTTAGTTATCCAACACATCTTCTAGAGAGCAAGCATTTGGCAGGGGATGGCCATGTCAACATGGCTCTTATTCCAGTCACAGTTGTTTATTAGTACAAAAGGGAGAAGGTTTTAAGTGTGGAGAACACCTAAAACTATCCAATGTGTCATAGACATATACATCTCCAACTCATCTCTACAGGCCTCGATGTGTCTTTTCTATGTTTCGGTCTTTCTCCCTTAGAAAGAACTTCATTTTTGTCCTTGTCGGAATTTGTATCTGTGACTTTTGCCCCGTGAACTTACGGTTTTGTATGCATAATTAAGTACCAGCGTTCCTTCCTGACAATGACGGACGCATTTCCGTAAACTCCCATGACAAGGTTTAGATTCTTCAATGAATATACTTGTGTCGCAGGTCATTCTGTATGATTATATTTATGCAGATATTGTTAATGTTACAAAAAGTAAAGATTTTTCATGATCAATATTTATTAAGCCATTCCTAAAATAACATCACAGCTTGCTGTGGAGGATTAAAAAGGCCCTGACTCTGTCAATATCTAGTTGAAAGCAAGTAAACATGAACTGGGCCAGTATTTTCATTATCAAATGAGTTATATCAATTGAGTCTTTGAAAAGTTATTGATCGGAAAACAAAAAAAATGACTCCGGTGTAAGTGGATAGTAACCAAAATTGCAAATACAATCCCACATATAGTACATTTGTACCCCACCCCCCTTCCCCTCTCACACACAGGGTTCCTTTACTGTTTACTGTATATAAAAAGGCCACATACACACACACACACACATGCTGGAATGAAAAAAACATTTATTCTACTTGATATACAGTCAGAAGCCAAGTTAATAGAGGAAAAAGATATACATGAAAATGAGAGCTAGACTACTGTTGTGGACAAACCTGGGTTGACCCCAAAATTACTAGCTATGATCAAGTTTCCCCAAAATCATTTAGGGCCATTTACTAGCCATGATCAAGTTTCCTATTAAGTTTTTGGAATATGGAAACAAGCATTCTCTAATTATTAAACAGAAAAGATTGTCACATTGACCTTAACCTTTGACCCTAATTTTAAATTATGTTGGAGTCATTTTTAAAAACAATAATATGAGGGTCAAAGTGGAAAATTTTGTGTGTCATGGAAAAAGCTGTGCAGTACATATATGACTGTTATTGGCTAACATCTTGAATATAAGACATCAGAAACAGGAGGGCCATGATGGCCCTGCGATCACTCACGTGAGAACCAGGTATTAGTGGGAGGAAAAGAAACAGCAAATATCTAATGATATTTTGGAAAATGGGCTCTGCCCTTTACCAGCCATAAATTTAGTGAGTACTTAGTCTTTTGGACAAGAAGAATATTCAAATTTGTACTACATGTATATACATATAAGGAAAATGGGCTTAGCCCCTGGGCCATGTTTTTTACCAATCCAAATTATAAATTTGAACAATCTTGGTAGACAGTGACCAATGGAGTACTGTGCCAAAAAAACTTTGAAATCCAGCCAGTACTATTTTCAAATTTGAACTATATGCATATAAGAAAAACAGGCTCCACCCCCTGGCGGTCATGTTTTTCAGGGGATCAAAATAATTTGAACAGTCTTGGTAAAGACTGACCTATGGAACATCTGTGCCAATAACTTTGAAATCCAGTCAGTACTTTTGGACAAGAAGATTTTTCAAATGTGTACTATATACATATAAGGAAAAAGGGCTCGGCCCCCTGGCAGCCATGTTTTTCAGAGAATCAAAATAATTTGAACTATCTTGGTAGAGAGTGAGGAGAAGATTTTCATATGTTTTTTGCTTTCTGTTGCCATGGCAACCAGAGTTCTGCATGGAATCAAATTCTTTGAATAACTTTGAAAGGGCATCACCCAAGCAACATTCTGGTGAAGTTTCTTTAAAACTGGCTCAGTGGTTTAGGAGGGGATGTTGTTTAAGTTAAATGTTGACAATGGACGCCGGGCGCCAGACATTCATCGGTCACAATAGCTCACCTTCAGCACGATGTGCTCAGGTGAGCTAAAAAACATCCATTTGAAAAGACATCCAGTGAAAAAGAAAACAGTTTTTTTTTGTAGCTTTAGAAAACGAAGTTAACCTTGGTAGTGGATTCGTCCAACCTCGAAAGCAAAACACAAGCTAAATTACGTACCCCAAGACAGAACTTTTTCTTTTTTGCTTATATTACATTTTTGTCTCTTTCTTTCTTCTCTTTTTTTCACTGGCTAATATATTCCATCTCCTAAATTTAACAACAAATACGTTTTCTAGCATTATTTTAAAATTACATATCATTTAACACTTCCTAGCATTATTATATTAAATATATTAAAGTGTCAATAACAAAACAATTGGGCCATGATGGCCCTGAATCTCTCACCTGAGAAACCATTGCCTTCAATGTCAATTATTGTATTATGAGTCATCTTGAATACATAATCCATGCAGAAGTACAGCAAGATCATCTAAATTCCACACAAAAACTGCACTTTCCATCCAAACTTTGAAGGTCATAAAAGTAAGTCTATATAAAATCAAGTGACCCATGGGGTGGGGTCAATTTTGACACCAGGGCCATGATTTGAACAGACTTGGTTGAGGTCCACAAGTAATCATCATAACTCCAGGCTTTATGGTTTCTGAGAAGAAGATATTTTGAGGGTTTTCCTATACAGTCTTAGTCTTTGTAAAGTCAAGTCACCCCTAGGGTGGAGCCAATTTTGACCACAGGTCCATGATTTGATCAAAATTGGTAGATGTCCACTGGGCCATGTTACACACCAAATATCTAAACTCTAGGCCTTGTGGTTTCTGACAAGATTTTTCTAGCTTTCTTTAGATAAGTCTACGTAAAATCAAATGATGGGGCCAATTTTGACCCCAGGGCCATGATTTGAACAAACTTGGAAGATGTCTATAAAACCATGTTACTCACCAAATAAGTAAACTCCAGACTTTGTGGATCTGACAAGAAGATTTTTCTAGTTTTTCCAATATAAAATCTAGTGACCCCAAGGGAGAGGCCAATTTTGACCCCAGGGCCATGATTTGACAAACTTGGTAGAGGTCTAACAGGCCATGTTACACATCAAAAGGTAAACTCCAGGCCTTGTGGTCGCTGACAAGATCTTTTGAGGGTTTTCCTAAACAAGTCTTTGTAAAATCAAGTGACACCTATAAGGCAGGGCCAACTTTGACCCCAGAGCCATGATTTGAACAAACTTTGTAGAGGTCTACTAGGCCATGTTACACACCAAATAGATAAGCTCCAGACCTTGCGGTTTCGGGAAGACTTTTCAAGATTTCACTTCTAAAATCTATTTTTAGCTCCTGTGACCCAGATTTGCAACGGACCAGAACCATTTGAATAACTTTGGTAGAGCTTCATGCAAGGAACATCACAGGCAATTTTCATCAAATTTCGCCCCATAGTTTTGGAGATGATGTTGTTTAAAGAAAATGATGCCAGACGCTAGACAAAGGGCGATCACAATAGCTCTCCATGAGCATGAGCTCAGGTAAGGTAGAAACTCATGCAAATCATCAATATTGCTGAGAGACACATGTCAAGGAAAAAACGTGCACTATGTAAATTTTGCACCATGAATATTGAAGTGTTTGATAACAAATCAAATTAATCTCTATCTTCATCCATATCAGCTTATAAATGATCTGTGTTTTTAAAGAATACAAGAAAAAAATATTTTTCAATAAATTTATGAGATGTAAACATGTTTAACCCTTTCCCTCATATATACCCCTTTTGACGCCCTCAATAGGTACCACATAAAGCCTGATCTGCAGAAAACCACAGTTAAACCTTATCAAATTTAATTACAAAATCCTCATTTCCAGACCACTGAGGAGCAGCGAACAGCATAAAACCTGATCAGCCTGCGAGTTACTCGCAGGCTGATCTGGTTTTATGCTGTTCGCATAGGTCTTTTCATGGTTTCCTCTATGAGGGAAAGGGTTAAACTATTAGCCAGCATAGAAAAAAAAAGATATTGCAAAAAATTGATCATCTCTTTTGGATTCAAACCAGAGAATCAGGCCGATGGTTATACATTATACTCTCTTTATATATATACTATCAAAAAAGCACTCACAAGCAATACTGACATGCATACATAAAATTTATGATATATCCATGTAAATTTTATTATTTTTAATCATATGCAATTCAGCATATATATATGTGGTTACATGCCAGCTCCAGAGGGCTTGGGGGGGGGGGGTAACGGGGGATCCGGACCCCCCTGAGATTTGGCTATTATGCCTAAAATATGAAAAAGCGAGCGGCCCCCCTGAGATTTGGCTAAAATATGCATAAGTGATGTGGGAAATGGTTATGATCCCCCCTCCCCCCTGCCCCTGGCATGTTGCAATTATGTTAAAATCCAGTAATATAATGTAGTGACATCAAATCACGGCTATGTCCCCTCCCCCCACGTACTGTGATTTTCAGAGGTGGCTGCCCTCCCCACAAATTGCTGGATCCGCGAATGTGGATATATGACAGATAAACTTGAAACACACCACGCCTGACCTGTTTACCTTTCAGCTTATAACGGTGGCAAGTTTATCCAATGTACTGTATAAAATTATTATTTGAAAAGAAGTAAAAAGAGAACTGGTATACTTACAGACAAATGCTGAACAGAACAGTTGCTATGGCAACAACGAAAGCTGGCACCTCGAAAAGTCCTATTATTTCCATATTGTGTCCTTACGATTCTTTTGAGTGCTGAAATGTACATGTATTAGAACTGAGGGTATAAACACTTACAGTGCACAACTGAAATAATGGTTCTTAAAACCAGGGTCTCTATATAAACATTAAAGAGACCCTGTTAAAACATGCTCGTAATTACAATATCAATCAGTTACTTTCTTTCAATAATTTAATATGAAGAACTAGATCTACTGTGAAATATAATGCTGCTAACTTCCAGGGAAAATCTGAGAAAGCCTTATATCGATCAATGAACCTCCATCCACTACATCAGTAGCTGAATGCGGTCCCTGTTTGGGTTATTTTTAGCTCACTGCTTTCAAGACGGGGTTATTTTTTAGCGCAATGATCACTAAAGTTAAGAATGCTGTGTCTTCTCATTTTTAGTGACGCAGATTTTTTGTTGTTGTAGATCTATGTTTTATTCTTCATCTCTATAGATGTTAAAATATTCTTAAGGACTTTGAAAAAGCACACTTTGGATAAGTGACACAGTTTTTTTGTTGTTGTTTTCAGGGCTCAAAATTAACACTCGCATTTCGGCAAAATGCGAGTAGGAAATTAAATTTGCGAGTTATGTTTTAAACCACTAGATTTTTTTTTTTGCGAGTGAAAATTTTGGCTTAAACATTTTCTTATAGTTTCAATAAGATAATCAATAACATCATCAAAACTAAACAATCCTTGCTTGTTTTTAATATCAAAATTAACACCAGTAAATTGTTGTAGGACTAGTATCACACGTTGGTCCGGTCTGTCGACTACGTTACACAACACACGAACACATATATGTTAAAACATCTGTTGTTTTCAATTAATATTTCCACTAATGAATATTGATACTTGATACCGCTTTATTTTCTAATTATGATTCTAATCATTAAAGTTTAAAATTACAATATTAATTTAATTTTCATTCATTAAAAGTTATCTACACCCTGGTAATGACCATGAAAGCATTTTTTTTACACTAATCCCAGTTTGCAATGGAAACGCGTCTGATGCTGATTTCGATCATCATTTGAACAATGTCAAAATGAAAGATATCCAGTGTTATTTTTTTATTACATCTTATGATGTCAATGGACTTTGCACAGAATCTGAAATCGACAAACCGAAGAAAGCACACAGATTTAAATAACGCACTGGCGATAAAGACTGGAGAAATGGGAGAAGAAGTTGGTTGAGAAACTTAAGTAGAGTCCAGGCTCAAAATTAACACTTGCATTTTCGGCAAAATGCGAGTAGAAAAAAAGTTTGCCAGTTATGTTTTAAACCACTCGCAATGTTTTGCGAGTGGGAAAAATATTAAATTTGAGCCCTGTTTTTTTTTTTTTGTTGTTGTTTTTTTTTTTACAACGAAAGCACTTACTATATGAATATGTATCACACATGCACTTTTCAACATTTTTTTAAAAAAAATATATATTTTTTCAGTTTCAAAGTTTATGTGTATTAAATATATATCATATACATTTGACATACGTGTAAAACAGAGTCCTCAATTACAATACACGCTCTTACATGTGTGCGGGTTTCACTGAGTTAAAATGACATCAATAAATACGTACTGTACTATATAGATAATTGAATACTAAGAAAATGCCATGAACATTTATTCAAAATACAAGTCTATGTTCGATTAAGGATTTCTTTATAATTATCCTTGGTTCAGTTGTGTTTGCGATGCGACCACTATAGCACGTACGGAGCTTTCTTTCTATTAAACCAACAAAAATATTAAAATATCCTATTGATGGACTTAGGTAACTTTCAAAATGCTGCAGCTGCATATTGAATCCTGAAGTTACCCCGTGATGAAAGTTCCGGATTGATGATGCGCAGAACCTGGTAACTCTCAAAACGTTGTGCACAGCTTAATATTGAAACTAGACCGTGATGAAATATGAAATATATTTAACATGCTCAGATCCAGGAATTTGTCTCGGGGGTCCGACAGGGATACCTCCCATGTCCATTTCCAAGTATGAAATTCACTGTACGCGTACACGTGTGTGTTTGGGGTGGGGGCAACTCTTAAAAACTCAGTGCGTGAGGAGCGGGAGGGAGGCCATAATTTGATGTCAAATCACTATATTACTGGATATTTGAACAAATTAGCAGAATCATAGGGGAGGCATACCTCTTACCCCAGGGGGATGTTTAAATCATATGTACAGAATTTAGTCCTAATTTAATAAAACCGTCTTCAGTATTTCGTTTTCATAAAGGAGCTTAGACACAATGCTTGAAAAGGTTTCTTTTAATACTTAAAGTTTACATCGTACTTTGTCTTTCCCTAATATTTCGTTTAGGAATTTAATCTACTCTGATTATTAAAAAATGAATGAATGAATGAATGAATGAATGAATGAATGAATGAAACAAGTACATATACACTCTAGATCAGTTTATTTCTTATGCATTATAATATATTGCCTCATTATTTTAGCTGTATGATATAATTTGTTCACTGAATGACAACCCCGTCACCAGTGAATATATGACGGTAAATATGTACGGAAAGTTAATTATCATGGGTATTCTACTATACATTAATGGCATAACACGTGACAGGTTGTCGTAATGAAAGTTACCGTAGGTATTCTACTATATACAAAAGGCATATCACGTACTAAGGAGGTCGTGATGAAAGTTACTATGAAAAGTCTGTTATATAAGGCATATGTCACGTACTTAGGAGTTTCCGTGGGAATTCTTCTACTACATGTAGTATATATATAAGGCTTACCACATAATTTCTTGACCATATATATAGTGTAAGTTACACGGTAACTTTCATCACGTCAGCCCATTTATATAAATACCTTATATAGAATGCAAATTACTGACGGTAACTTTCAATATGACAGCCTATTTATGTAAATACTCTATATATAATGTAGATTACTCCCGGTAACTTTTAGCCCGGCATCCCGTATACTTTTATACTTTATATACATTGTACATTACTAACAGTTACATTCACAGCAACCCCTGTGTACGTTGTATACTTATATAATGTTAATTAAACTTTCATCACCGAGCCCGTGTATAATTATATAGCATGGTTTGTCCTAGTTTCGTAACCCTAAAGGTTCAATTTTCGCGCATGCGCATTTGAATTTTAACGCTTTTTAACAAATCATGAAATGAAACCAAAAACAAACTCAAAATACGTGAACAACATTGAAAAGTTCGATGAAAATATCATTCATTATTTTTTATAACAGATCTTTAAAGGCTATGTAATTCTATTTTTTCATGTTCTGCAGTTTCTCCCTCGACATTACTTGGGTTTTTCTACTTTGCACGCAAAACAAAATGGCCGCCATTGTTTACAATTTGGATTTAAACCGGAAGTGCAGATAATACTTGATTTAAAACAAAAAAATAATGTCAAATCATTGAAAAATAAAACAAATGAACAACCTTATGCTTAAAAAATTGGATTGATTTTGATATCCATACAGTTTTTCTTTTTTAACCTGCATAATTATTAATATTTGTATTAAAATTTGTTTTCTAAACAGACGACACAACTATCTCGCATTTCCGTATATTTCCGAGAAAGGCACGAGCGGTAAAACGAATCTTTTATAGGGTCACGAAACTAGAGCAAGGGCCGAAACCAGGAGAAACCACGATACCTGAATTATAGAGTAAATAACTGACCTGGGGTTAGTATCTCGAAGCTCTCGTTAGCTTAACGGCTGCCGTTAGCCTCTCGTTTTGGCATTCACCGTTATCTCGAAGCATTCGTTATGAACGACTAATCTTTAACTTGCCCAATATTTAACGAATGCCTGGAGGGTGTCGTAGAGGTCTCATAACCATAATTTTAAACAAACGCAAACTGGCAACTGAACATTTTTTTATAACTGTACAGAGAAAAGGGTGTGGTCACATATATAAAACGAAAGTTCAGGTAAGCTGACACTCTTATATATATTGACAGGAATTTTAAATTAAATTATATATATATATATATATATATATATATATATATATATATATATATATATATATTTGTGGAATTTTACGCCGATTTCAACAGCTCACTTATGGCAGAAACGAGTCAATTATTTATTACCCGGGTATCAACGCACGTAAAGATCATATATTGACAGAGTGTAAAATTATTTAAAGAATATCATTTTTGACATGTATATATGTTAAAAAGGAAAGAAGTACGTGTGGTATCAAAATGGAAAAGGCTGACAGCGAGTAACGGGTAATAATTGTGTACCGGCAATTTTCTACCCGACCCGCGGATACCCGGGTACTCGTTTCAGCCCTAATCTTACTGGTCATATCTCGGCTGTCAGTCCACTTAACTGGTGTTCCTAGATATCCAACCAGTAATTACCAATCTCTTTGCAAGTGACTACTATTCATCCCACATTATTCACTCTTATCAGAAGCCATGGATGAATTAGCAGTAGAAACACAGTCCGTATTAACATTTTACCATTTATAAATGCAATGGGTAAAGAACAAACAGAAGTCAGCATAATATCAATCGGATATTAAGAGATCGAATGAATCCCTTCGACGTTATGGACGGTCATGAGATCATGAAGAAATATCGGTTGGACAGAATTGCCATTCTTGAAATATGCGCACAAACTCAACAAAATCTTTTAAGGCCAACAAGGGGCACTCAGTCACTTCCGGTATCTCTGCAGGTACTTGCCGTCTTGCGTTATTATGCCATCGACAGTTTCAAGTCAGTTCTCGCAATATATTCACTCGGTTTAAAGAAGCGTTCATGCGGTACCTGAAGAACTGACAAGACAAGTGCCCTGCCAACTAGATTTTCCAACTACACGTGCTGAACTAACACATATCAAAGACCTAAAACCAAGAGATGCTCTACTCGGCGAGATATCACAAAACTCGTAGGTGCACGTTTAAACGAGAGTAATTATTCAACCCTTGTACATACTTGGCCTTTAAATCAGCTTAGACAGTTGTGTTAAATACATTTACTTTATGACATCATTCCTGAGTTAACCCTTTCCCTCATATAGACTCATTTTCACGCACTCAATAGGTACATCATAAAGCCTGATCTGCAGAAAACCACAGTTAAATCTTTCCAAATTTAATTATAAAGTCCTCATTTCCAGACCACTAAGGAGCAGCGAACAGCATAAAACCTGATCAGCCTGCGAGTTACTCGCAGGCTGATCAGGTTTTATGTTGTTCGCATAGGTCTTTTCATGGTGTCCTCTTTGAGGGAAAGGGTTAAGGACAGCTTATTGCATCACAATTGGACCACAAAAAAAAATGTGTTACGAGAATTTTGCCTTTGATTAATGACAGTGATGACCGTGATGATGACGACAATGACAATAACATCAGCGATAACGACGACAACGAAACTTATGGGAAAACAACGACAAATATGGTAGTCTGACACGCAGTGACCTTATTCGCGAGACGTTTTGCGCTAACTAAATTTACATGTACTCGTAACGTCTAAATATGTTTGCTATATACCTTAGCTTTCTATTTCAAAAGTGTTAAGAATTTTTTTTTACATACAACCACAGAGCAATAATTTCATTCATTGATTTTCTCTTATTAGAGACAATTTTAGTCTTGCTTCAGTTTAATAAAAAAAGGGAATAAACCATAGCATCTTATTTAGAAATTAAAATGGGGTTTAAGAACAATACATAGCATTTTCAGGACTGAAAATACAAAAAAAGTACACATTAAGTATGTATTAAATACGTATCCTACAGTTACAGTTGTTTTAAACTTTGCATTCTGGCTGGAAATGAAACAACAAAAGATAATGTTATATAAAATAAGGTATTAATAGGCTTGATTTTGAATTATCTGACCTTAAAAATGACATAAAAGCAAAAAAAAATCATAGGCAGATAACTCAAAAAATAGAATGGAGACCATCAATATTTTCTATAAATTTGTTTCTAGTGTGATTCTCTATAATCATGCAAAGTTCAAGAAAATTTTCTCTGCTAGCTTTTATTTTCCTTCCTTGTCTTTATAGGAATAGACTGTCTTTAAATGTATCATTTTTGAACGATCAATTATAATATCGCACATGTATGCGACATTGAACACTTCTAGCGTTTTCATTATTACAATGAAGCTTTTCATATGTATGCTATGAAATTCACAACCATGGATGGCTTTATTTACATCTAACATTTAAAAAGTTAATGGGTAGTATAAATGTGGAGCGAGGTACGTTCTACGATGATTACAGATTAAAATTACTCTGAGCAATCTTGTAATATTTCTTTATGAAAATGTAATGCTCTGCAAAAACAGAACAAAAAACTATTACTATTCCTAGATACTTCCTAATACAAGGCATTAAAACCGATAGCAGTGTAAGGATGTCAACGTACGCACTAGAAAGGGGATATGTCAACGTACACACTTCTTACCTCGTACACTGACGGATTTATTTGCTAAGGTTAAAATAAGGTTAAAACATGTATATGCTCTCCTGTTATATAAAACTTTTTTCGATGCATTTTAGAAAAATATAGGTACTATTAACTAGAGCTATCACTGAAGGTGATTAATACCCCTGCAAAATGCTTTTGATACAGGTGAAGCCAGACTTCAGGCGAAGCATAGATTAGCATACATAGTATGTAGGTTATGATAGTAAGTAAGAAATAAGTAAATAAAGTCTTTATTTAAAGTGGATAGAGAGTCAGTCATGGTTGTTTGGCACAGTAGTTAAAAAGTGGGTCACAAGATAGAGTCGAATCAGGGGCAATAAATCCATAATGCTTAAGATAACTCAAGTGAAATTTATGTCAGGCACCTCTCCACCTGGTTATCAATGCACACACCAAATTTTAAATGAATCGGTTAAGAAATGTAGAAGAAGTTCGCGTCACAAGATATTTAGAGTCGAATCAGGGGCAATGACTCTGTAATCCTTGAGATAACTCAAGTGAAATTTATGTCGCGCACCTCTCCAACCGATTATCAATGCACACACAGAATTTGAACCAAATCGGTAAAAAAATGTAGAAGTAGTTTGCGTCACAAATTTTTGGATGGACAGACAAACCAACAGACCGACAGACTGATTCCTAAATACCCCCATTCAAACTTCGTTTGCGATGGTATAAAAATGTAGATGATCTGTTATATAAAATGCTTTTCGATGAATTTTAGAAAAAATATAGGTAATAATAACTGTTTCAAACACCATTTTATTAATTTCATTGTTTTGTAACGGGCTACTGATAGACACTATCATAATTTTCTTTTACATTTCAATGAATTTCTACATTGAATAAATATTTTCAGGAAGCAGTGTGGTCCTACCACGTGGTATATGACGTCATTTTAAGCTAACGTGAAAAACATAGTTTGCATCGATTCAGAGGGAAAAAGTGCTGAAAGTATTTTACTTCTTTATCAGTTAATGGTATGTAGGGGATACGAAGCAGAATATTGTGCCCTACACATAGGACCCAATGATCCGGGAAAACCTTCCGAGTTCGTTAAATTTTGTTTCGTAACACGTAAAGCACATCGCTAAAAATGTTTTCCCGAATGTAGGGAAATACTGTACATCTGACAAAAGAATCATAATGCACAATTTTCCGCTTCGCATGCGCTATATCCCATTAAAACTGGCTAAGAAATAAAATACAGCAGTTTTCCTTTACGAATCGAGGCAAATAATGCCGCTGGTGATAGTTTAAAATGACGTCATATACCACGTGGTATTGCCACACTGAAAATGTTGATTACAAACTTTCTATGTGTTCAGTTATTGGACTATTTTTCAGACCATATAACATTTTATGTATGGAATTTGGGCCTCGGTTACATTATTTACAGTTTGTCCGACTTAATCGCTCAATGAGATGCTTGCATTTCGTTCAAATTTGAAAAATACATTGCATGAAATGATCCGTAGGGTCTTAATACTGAGACAATATGAGTGTATTCTGCTTGTGGTGGCGGGTAATTACTTCATGTTTTTTTATTAAATGTTTTTCGCGTCGCTTGCGATAAATTTCATAAAATTTAAAATATAAACGGTAACTAAGACGTAAAGCGTCGCAGAAAAACGTTTAATAAAAAGAGAAAAAAAATGTTTGTTTGATTTTAAATAAAACTTGTGAGGAGTAGGATCAATATTTTCACGAGTGGCGCAGAAAATTTCCCTCTGAATCAATGCAAACATAGTCCAATCAAAAAATATAAATAAGAAACCAAGCACACAATTGTTATAGTATGTGACGTCACGCATAAACTTTCGCACGCGCGAAGGATACAAAATGTTTCAAACGATAAAATAACATGGAACTAGAAGACGCTACAATAAGCAGGTAAGGTATTTTAAAGTATTTGATATTGCAAAAATTATTAAAAATGTATTAACAGATGGAATGCCACTTCCATGGGTTCTTAAGATATTGTATATATCAACAAAAGAGTTATAACCAGTTTTCGCGACTTGTTTACATTCGATGGTTTGCCGTTGTCAATCAAAACGTACGAAAACCACATAAACATATATTTTATGTAGCTTACTAAAGTAACGCAATAAAATGCAGACTTTTTTATTGATTTTTAAAAATTATTTGTAAGAATCGTCTTTATCCGTCGAAATGCTGCCAAATTTTATAATCTACGGAAGGCCATTGCGGACATATTTTTAAATGTATTGAGTTTTACGAAATAATAAAAACTCGCCAAAATATATTTGTTTGTAGGTATAAAGACTTATTATACTGGCAATTGAATATGTTTTTATTTTTTCAGCCCAAACAGTGCTTCGTGTGTGATATGTAAGACATCAAATGACCAAGCAGAGCTGCCGAAGTTAGGAGAAAAGGGATGTAAAGGCCTAATTGAAACAAGTGATAAAAAGGGTAGGTGTACTTAGTATAAATATATTATTAAACATTTTTTTAGACTATTATTGGTTCAAAGTTTATCTGCAATAACTTATTTAAATAGAGAGAGAGAGAGAGAGAGAGTATGAGTCACTGTATCACAACCGATACCCACTATCGTTGAGATGTTTGGTTTGTTGGTGTCTGTATAAATAACATTATGACAAATTATATACATATAGTTTAATTAAGAGTTGTAGGAGCAAACACACATTTATATTAAAAGTATATGTAATGATCCTAAAGGACCAGTGAATATGTAACAATCTGCACTACAAACTATAACTTGTATGTATACAAGTTGGCTACATAGACTACATTGTATAAACATTTTTTTTCAGGCGACAGTTTAGCTGTGAAACCTGGTCAGTTTGTCCACAAAGAATGTAGACGACAGTACTGTCATCCAAACAATGATAGGACTCCACAGAAGACAGAAAACACCTTTAGCCGGTTACAGCGGACAAGACGGGCTGATGACAACAAATTCGACTTCATGAAGAACTGCCTGTTTTGTGGAACCATTGCCAAAACTTCAACAAACAAAAGGGGAAACAATGTATTTCCGGTTCGAACTTTTGATTTTCAAAGCAGTGTAAGAGAATATTGCAAGTCTAGAGGTGATGAATGGGGTGAAAACGTGCTTGGACGCCTGGAATATGCTCGGGACCTACCAGCTGTTGAAGCAAGGTATCATCAAAAGTGCAGTATAAACTTCAGAACAGGTCGTAGTATTCCAATTCAGTACCGCCCTATGGAGACACAAACACACAAGAAAGGTAGACCATCAAACCAAAGTACTGATACAGCCTTCAAACAGGTCATGGACTATTTAGAAGACCATGTTAATGACCAAGTGACAATATCTGATCTTGTTAAAAAAATGACAGAACTTTGTGAAGATGAGGCGTACAGTCCGGTGTACATGAAAAAGAAATTAGTTGACTATTTTGGTTGTGAGATTGTCATATCTGAACTTAATGGGAAAGCTAATGTGATAACATTTAAAGGAACTGCTGATTCCATATTACATTCATTTCACCGTACGTCCAAAACGGCCAATACTGAAAGTGAGAAAGATGCAGTCATCAAAACAGCAGCAAAGCTTATCATGAATGACATTAAAAACATGAACTTTTCCAAAGAAATCTATCCTAGCACAGATGAAATGATGACCGCTGAGATTAACAAAAAATATGTTCCATCAAGTTTAATGCTGTTTCTTGAACAATTGATTACAAGCAAGAATGCAGAGACAAAGGTCGTTGCAATAGGACAGAGCATTGTACAAAACGCCATACCTAGAGGGGCCATTCTACCGTTACAGCTTGGACTTGGTGTCCAAATGCATCACCACTTTGGGTCAAAGTTTGTGGTTGACACACTGAACAGTTTAGGATTCAGCCTTTCTTATTCAGAAGTTCAGAAATATGAAACTGCTGCTGCTTCCAACTGGAATCTGGAAATTGAAAAAAATCTACAGGACCAAACAATCCAATTTGTTGCTGATAATGTAGATCACAACCTTGCTACAGTTGACGGCCATAATACATTCCATGGCATGGGTATAATAGCCACCATAACACCAGGAATCAAATGCAGCAGAGTCATTCCAAGAATTTCAGCAACCCCTGAAGATCTTCTGTTAGTCAGCAAGATTAACGTCACAATTTACAGAACATGTTTCAACAACTTTGATGCTCTAACGTTTCTAAGACTAAATGGGGTGAATGATGTTATTGACCAAACAGAAAATCTGGAGCAGTTGGTGAACATTTCGAGACCATTGAAAATACAGTGTCCTAGCTGGTCAGGTTTTATGCAAACAGTGCATACTGGGCACCATCCCGGGAAATCAACTGTTCAGTTTCTTCCAATGATCGACCTGAACCCAAGTGATTTGACGTGTATTTACTCTACACTTGACTTTGTAGCTACACAAGCGAAAACACTCTCGGTCTTGCCAATAGTCACATTTGATCAACCACTGTATTGGAAGGCAGTAGTAATGAATGAACCAGAAAACAGTAACCTCAAACCTATGGTTGTAAGGTTAGGTGGTTTCCATACCCAGATGAGCTTTCTCGGCTGCATAGGACACCTGATGCAGAACACAGGCTTGCAAGATTTGATAGAAACTGTTTATGCTCCAAACACTGTGGCTCATATAATGAGTGGAAAAGCAGTTTCTAGGGCTGTCAGAGCACATATTCTTGTAGATAGCGCACTCAATACCCTTCTTGTTGAAAAGGCTTTTCCTTTAGCTACTCGGGGTGAAGGCAACAGTGTTTCTAGTGATTTAGAGACACCAGAGATGATTCATGAAATCGAAGTAGTTGAGAAATTGAAGATATTGCTGAAGGATGTTTACACAAAGGAAGTGAGTGTTGAAACTCTGTCAGGAAATGTTTCGTTGCAAGATATATCTGCAAGGTACTCAGCAGTAAAGGCATCATTAGGCTCAAACAGGACTGCGCAACTATGGCTTCAGTATATGAACATGATTTCTATAATGAAGAGATTCATTAAAGCTGAAAGGACTGGCCACTGGGAACTTCACTTGATGACCATGAAAGAGATGCTGCCATACTTTGCAGCTGCTGGTCATCACTTGTACTTGAAATCCGGATGGGTGTACCTTCAACAGATGGAATCCCTTCAGACAACTCACAGGGATGTTTATGACTTATTTATGAATGGTCACCACGTGATAAGAAGATCAGATCGATTCTGGGCCGGACTCTCAACCGACTTGGTCATCGAACAAGCACTCATGCGCAGTGTGAAAAGTACAGGGGGGATGACCAGAGGTCGAGGGATGTCCGAGATGCAGAGAATTCAGTGGCTTTTCTCAATGCCTGCTTGCTCTGATGTCAACAATGCTATCCAAGAATACACAGGGCAGAGATATGAGACAAGTGATCAACACAAAGACACTCAAATAAGTATGGTTGCTCGAGATACCAAGGACACTGACACTTTTGTGACATTTTTAAAACAAAGAAGTCCTTTCTCTGATGAATCAGAGCTCATGAATATTGTAACTGGCACAGTAGCAGAAGGGAATGTTAATGTGGACACTGCAAAGAGTATAGGCGAAGACATTCTTAGGGAAATGGAAGGCAAAACTGTCATTTCACACTCTTTCAAAAGATCAAGTAAAGCTGTTACACTAGGCACAAAGAACGCATTGAAGGTAGGAGACGAAGAAATTCACGTGGATCCACAGCTCCTCTTTCAGAGATTAATTGCTGTATCAGATGCATCATTAGATAATCCATTTGATGTCTTCAAATATGAACTGAGTGCAGTACCAGCATCCTTGTTTGATACATCAGGCTTGATGCGAGAAGCGCAAAAACCATCCCTGGCCAATGCAATATGGGACTCGGGGATTGTGGAGGAGAAATACTCACTGAGAATTTGACATATGTGCTGGATGGCGGGTCATTACTACACAGGGTTCCTTGGAAGCATGGGAATACTTTTCAGGAAATATGTCAAAGTTACGTCCAACTTGTACACAAACATTACGGATATGCAATAGTTGTATTTGATGGATATAGTGGACGGACAACAACAAAGGATCAAGCCCACGAACGAAGGACAAAAAGTATAACTGGTTCAAAAGTCTTATTTGAAGAAAGCACTCTATTCAAAAGTAAAAAAGAGTTATTTCTGTCCAACACAGGAAACAAACAAAACTTCATAAACATGTTGTCAGTACATCTATCCCAATCTGGATGTCATACATACCATGCTGAGTCTGATGCTGATCTTCTGATCGTGAAAACAGCTACACGTGCAGCAGAACACTCCCAGGTAGTTGTTATTGGAGAAGACACAGATCTACTTGTGCTACTCTGCTTTTACGGAAAACCAGATGGAAACAACATATACTTCACTTCTGATTCAAAAGCATCCTTTAAAGGAAAAAAGGTCTGGGACTTACAGAAAACCATTCAGTTGCTTGGAAAAGACGTTCGCAAATTGCTAGTGTTTATTCACGCCTTATCAGGCTGTGATACCACGTCTAGATTGTATGGAGTTGGTAAAGATGTCACACTGAAGAAAATTGTGAGTGATAAAAAATTCCGAGACAAAGCAAGAGTATTTCTCAATGACTCTTTACATGATGAAGTTGAACTAGCTGGTATTTCAGTCATCTCAAGTTTGTATGGTGGAGCGGATTGCCAGGATTTAGACCTGTTAAGATACTATAAGTTTCTCCACAAAGTGCAAACCAAGAAAAGTGTTGTGTTGATACAGTCTCTTCCTCCTACGTCAAACGCAGCTAAGTACCACAGCTACAGAGTATATCACCAGGTCCAGACATGGCTTGGACGAGACATTTCACCGACAGACTGGGGTTGGATGATGAATGGTGACAAACTGGTCCCTCTGAAGACCTCTCTTCAAGCAGCACCCGAACGGCTTCTGAAGATGATACGCTGTTGTTGCAGACAAAACTGTGATACGAAGCGATGTTCCTGTAGGAAACATGGACTTTGCTGTACAACAGCATGTGGCGAGTGTCGTGGATTGAGCTGTAGTAATAGAGGCGAAATCTTTGAGGAGATGGCAGAAAATGAGATTGACGAGTAATGTGTATTTAATTAAACTATTTTCTATGGCAATATTTGAATTCGTGTTTAAATGAAACAATATCGTTGTTTAGGTAATAATTACATAATTCATTATTGGTATATTTAATGTCCTATACCTGTGTTAAAGTATTAAATTTTTTAAAAATTTATGTATTACAAATAATATATATATATGTATTTCTTACTATATATTTCTGTGTAAGGTGACTGAATATTTATGATGATGGTGATGATTGATGATGATTGATGATGATGATGATGATTGGTGATGATGAAGAAGAAGAAGATGATGATGATGATAGTTATAAGGATG
>CM037785.1:40768563-40818563 GCA_021229015.1 Solen grandis
ATATATATGAGGATGATATCTATTTGTAATATTGTTTCCAAATATTTTATGCTTATTACTGAATCTAAAAAGACATTATTTTTCTCATTGCCTTATGTATGTTATCTCATTTAGGGTGTTCAATAAGGTTTTACAGAAAAAAGTTAACATAATTATGTATATAAAACATGCTCTTACATTTGCCATTTGTACATATTAATGAATACAAAATAATAATAATAGAAATAAATCAAATAATAATAAGATTTTTTTGTCATCTATTGGTTATGAATGGGTGGGGTAAACAGACACCAAAATTTCAGATTTCATTTAAAAATATACATAACATGCTATTTTATTCAAATGATTATATTTATTCAAGTATTTTCATTAAATATGGCAGTTATTGATGCATAAACAGACAAAAAAAGGTGCATTTTAAGCTGTAAACTCGCTCTAATTCCATTTCAGTCATTTTTTACAGTTTTATCAATCACTATTATAGGTAGTGAATGTCAGAGAGAATTAAGTAAATTTATACTCCGAATTTTTTTGAGGACTTTTTTTCTGTGGTGTAGGAAGACTTGTACTTCACAACAGTGATTACTTTATTTCTGTTGCAATTTGTTTGAGGTTGTGGTTACTTATGAGCTAATTTGACTGGATTAACAGCTTTTCGCGTAAACTAGCTTAAAATGACGTCATATATCACGTGGTATGGCCACACTTCTACATGAAAATATTTATTGAATGTAGAAATCAATGGAAATGTCGTAAATGAAAATTACGAGACTCAGAGTGTCTTTCAGTGAATATTACCTATATATTTCTAAAGTCCATCGAAAAGCATTATATAACAGGAGAGCATATACAATTTTTAAACCTAATTTAATCTTATCAAATAAATGCGTCAGTATGTGAGGTAAAAGGTGTGTACGCGGATATATCCCTTTTCTAGTGTGTACGTTGGCATCCTTACACTTCTATCGGTGTCGATGTTGTTGTTTTTTTGTTGTTTTTGTTGTTTTTTGTAAGTCCATGCATATGCATAGACGTATCTAGGAATAGTAAAAGCGCATTTGACACCTTCAAGACTTATTCAAAACTTTTGTAAAGTATAGGCATGGCACTTTTGGTCGTTTTTCAGTTGTGTGTGACGCCAGTCACGTCAACTATAGAACTACGTTTTTAACCCAGGTTCTCCTAGATTTAAAACCGAATAACCTCTCAATAGTGTAAATATGATCGAACAATTGTATATTTCTCCTGCATTATAAGTATACTAGAATGAAGCAAAAATGCTGAAAAATAAATGCTGTGACAAAAATAAAAACTTACAAGCTACAAAAATCGCCTGTGACATGAAAACTCTATAGGACTTATTCTTCTATGCTGTTGTAACTGCAATCAAATGATTTAACTTTTTTTATCACTTGATCACTTTACCATGCGCACGAATATAGTTTGTTTCGACGCAAAGGTGGCTCGCAAATAAATTTGATAGTAAATGTGCAGCGTTCAGTCATTTTAGGCTGTTACAGAAACCCACGTGAAGTCCAAAACAAATCATTGTAACATATACAGTACTAAAAATCACATCAATCTATCGATCTCAGATATCTCCAGGGGTTATTTCTTGCACTAAAAAATGACCGAAACCTGTATATCTACTATTCGAAATGAGTTCGGAGCCTCTAACCTGTGTAGAAATATTTCATAATTTCTTCAGTCTATAAATAGAGACTTGTAGATAAAGGTAATGCATGAATTCAAATCAAATCTCTGATAGCACTGAGAAAACAGGAATGCTACATATCTTTTGTTTATCAAAGTAAATTTAATTATTGGTGATCGACTTGCAGCTCTTCAAGCACTCTTTCATTTGAGACACACACAACTTCAGTGCCTTCAGCTTTGATTATTCGAATTTAGTCTGAAGTGTGTATGTTTACATGCCGGTGTTTGGAAAATATTGTTTGAATTTTCTCAAAAACTAAAAGGTGTCGAGAGCCAATGCTTACATCTTTGGAAAGCTTATGAACTGGTGCGGTCGGTAGGCTAGACCTTAAAATTAGGAGCGTGATACTATTTTTGAAATATGAGAAAACTTACCCGATTCGTGCAGATGTGTTCGTTCGCATTTGTGTTCCAAAAAGTGACATTGCAAAAATTGCTTCCCCACACTGAACTGACGATAACTTTCATCACGGTAGTCCGTGCACGTTGTATACCTGATATATTCGGTAATTTAAAGTCCCTGTGTGTTGCATACTTTACATGCGTGTGGTTGAAATTGCTGAAATTACTTACTTCTTGACAAAATGAATACCAGTCTGGTGATACATAACCATATCAATCTGTATGACACGAAATAACATTTTTTTTAAATCAAAATTGTATCAATTAGCACTTAAGATTATTAAGTTTGATCAATAGTTATAAATATGTGTATTAGGTAAACCAGTGTGACTAAATAAGTATGCTGATTGTTTATTTCTTTAAAAAAAAAACAACTATACAATTGCAGATTTATTGTGATTATAAAATTCCGTAAGCTATTCGTAATTAAATTTCCATTTTTCTTTCATAATTAAAAAAAATAATCTATGTATTCAGTATAATACAGAACAGGAAAGATAAAAAGCTAATACCATGTTAAGTACAAAACTACTTTATGTGACGCTTGGATATTTGTGAAACCTCCAGGCCTCTTTATATTCACTTGCACGTTGATACATAATTGGTTGTAACTTCATTAATACTCATCCTTTATTATAAAAAACAAACATCTTTTTATTTTTTCTACCTAATATTTTCCTTTCCTTTTATATCAATTGCTATCGTGACCTCCTTTTCTATTTATCATTTTGTATTTTTAAAGTCTTAGCTACATATCAATGCGCATGCGGAATTTTCAACACAGGTAACTTTCAGAAATTGACACCAGTGTTAATACATTGATGACCCTCTACGCAAAGTTGAAAGATGATTATAAAGACTCCCCCCGCCTTCCAAAAAAAATTCTAAATTTTTCTAACCAACATAAACACTTAGGAGTAACTTTAAGTAGCGATGGTAGATGGCTAAACCATATAAATAACATAATAAATTCAGCCACTAAAGTCCTTAATTCAATGAGATAAGTTAAGTATAAATTAAACAGACAAACTTTAAATCAAATATATATATATCATATCTTCGTCCATTATTGGAATATGCATCTATTCTCTTTGATAACTGCACAGCCTTTGAAACAGATTCACTTGAAAAAATTCAATACGAAGCAGCAAGGATTGTTACAGGCTTAACTCGATCTGTATCAATTGCAAATCTTCTAAATGAAATAGGTTGGACATCTTTAGAAAATAGGAGACATTATCAAAAATTAATTTTTATGTACAAATTATACAATGGGGACTTACCGAATTATATCATTCAGCTCTTTCCCGATTCCGTCAGTAATACAACACCATATGCACTACGCAATGCTTATGACATTAATTCTGTACGTATGAGAACAGAAATCTATGCTAAATCTGTTATACCATCATGTATCAGAGCATGGAACAATTTAGATATAAACATCAGACAATTTACACCTTTAAATATTTTTAAATCTAAATAAACTCGTTTTTATAAATCACGTACAGTTCCAAAGACATATTTACTTGGTGAAAGAAATATTTCGATAATTCATGCCCGATTAAGAAACAAATGTAGCAACTTAAATTCAGATCTCTTCAGTAATCACCTTAGAAACAATTCAATCTGTGAGTGTGGATATTATAATGAAGATACAGAGCATTACATTTTTAATTGCAAGAGATTTACTCAAGAAAGGCTAGTTCTATTTCATGAAACTAGGAAATTTCACCCACTTAGTGTCAGTAAGTTAATGTTTGGGATAAGTGAACTTGCCCAAAATGACAACAATAAGTTGTTTCAGAGTTTCCATAAGTATATAAAAAATACAAAACGCTTTAATCAACATCTTTATTTCATACACCCTTCTACATGTCAATTGATAAAGATGTTGTTAGCGGGGTATACTTTCATACAGTGACTATATTGTTTATTATTATAATTTGTTTATGGGTTGGGCGTACATCGGTTCATCTCTGTAAATATGCGTTACTTAGTTATTCCCAATATCTTAAAACATTTAACAATAATTACATATATAATAATATCATCATCAGGAATATATTTGACTGAATGTATACTTTGGAGAAAACCGAATCTAAGTTGTAATAACTTGTGGTTTATCCATTTGCCCATAATTTAAGTATATGTATCATATATGTATTGATGTATGTAATATGAGTAATAAAATATGTTTAAATCAAATCCAAAGAAAAAAAAAAGGGGGGGGGGGGGAGCACTCCCATCCGCTTAATGGTTCACTTAAACCTGACGCTTACGATGCTAACTCTTATGAAAAAAAAAGCTATGCGGTGTTGATGGGGTATAAATAATGGATGTTGTAGAACGTTCAGCGCTCCATACTGAGAACTCCACTTCAAACAGAGGATATTTTTATTTGTTTTGAGTGGATATGCAATATATCTTATCAAGAAGTGAAAATGTCTTATCATGTGTCATCATCCGTAAATAAGTCAAAAGTGATCGAGGTTGACTAGCTATGCCGATAACAGATTGAAGTTGGCCCGCTGAAGATTGGTTATACGACTATACGTTGTGTACTGTAAAATCATTGATTTTCGTTGACATTAAATTTCGTTGATTATGCGCCTATTATGCGCATATCGTGGGTACATTTATTCGTGGATCTATGTGAAGCGTGAATTCTGTGTAAGAGATAAGTTTTCCTGCATGAAATCGACGAAAATTAGTGTCTTCGAAAATAAGTGATTTCACAGTATTACAGACTCGTTCTCCAGCAACCTGGTGGGATCGAGTTTTGCTTGTGTTTCACCTATTCGAAATTATTTTTCATTGATTATAATCCGATACATGGAATCATTTAGTTCACTCTAGCATCTTCATTTCTATAAATGACAATGTTTATTGCCATAATTTCTCGGCCAAGTCCGATTATGGCTATTATCGGTAAATGAGTCATGAGCTATGCACCTTTTCATATAAACATTTTTAGTTTGCTCTAACATCTTCATTTTTCAAGCAATCTTCCTCAAACTTCATGACAAGTTTAAATCCATAAAATCTCTCGGACATACCAGCCGATAATGTCAGGAGTTAGCCCCTTTTAATATAAAAAATGCCAGACTCCACTTTGTTTACACTCTAACATTTTCATTTCTGAATCCATCTTTAAACTTCATGAGTATGTTGTAATATTATATTCAGTAGATATTATTTATTTCAGAATACATGTAGGCCATAGGCCCCTGAGTACACAGAATTAACAAAACCATCATATAAACAAACTCTCTCTCTCTCCCTCCCTCTCCCTCCCTCCAAACTCTCTCTCTCTCTCTCTCCCTCCAAACTCTCTCTCTCTCTCTCTCAGGCACGCGCGTACACACACACACACACACACACACACACACACACACAATATTCAAAAACAGTCAATAGGTAGTTCATTTATAATGAAATAAATATATATATTTTAAACATAGTATGATCATTTACAGCGTAAGGAGTGATATATATATTTTTTTCTTCTTTTAGAGATTAAATAAACAATATTTAGTCAGTTATATAACACATTATTTCTCAATTCAAGTGAATAATACACATACATGGATAAATTTCTTATGGTCTTTTTGTTTTCTGAAGATACTAATTCAATAAACTTTGGGACATTTGGTCTTATCCAATAATATTTCTTTATATATTTTTTTCTTAATTCATAATATAATGGACATTCTAATAAAAAATGAAATTCATCCTCGAGTAGTGAGCAACATTTACATTTTCTTTCTTCATAAATTATAGCTTTTGGTTTATGCCACCTTCCTGTTTCTATTTCTAAGCGATGAGAAGATGTTCTTAAACGTGTTAATGCAAATCTAAATTTTTCAATATTTATATACTTTAAATATGGCTGAAATTTAAAATCTGCAAATAAATTATAGCTTCGTGCTCTAGATGAATTACCTAATTCTGAAGACCAGTTCTGTATAAAAATATCTTTTAGTCTTACTATTACAAGAGAAATAAACACATTTACATTCCCAACTCCTTGGTTTAACCACACATCATTAAAACCTAAATCTTGTAATATACCTCTAACACTTTTTACCCAAGTTCTTTTATCTGTACCATTGTCTAATTCTCTAAGCATTGATTCATATATAATTTTCATTTTTTTAACCAATATTTAATTACATTCACTGCTCTTTTTACCTTTAATGATGTTCTCCCTAATTCCCCATATACAATATTGTTTTGCGTTTGATTTCTAACTCCTAATAATTTTTTACAATAATTCAAATGTATCTTCTCTAATTGTGTACTTACATGTAAACCTGATAACTCTGAACCATAGTTTAGTATAGGAAGAATAAGTTTATCAAACAAATCTAATTTATGTTCAACTGTTAGACCAGGAAACTTAATTAATTCAGACTGTAGTTTATAAACAGCTTATTATAAGACCCTAGAAGAACACTGTTGTTGCGCACAGTCAGATTGTTTCACTGTTACTAACATGGTATACATGTATGTATATATCACTAGTTGATTATAACATGACTGTTGTTCTAGTTATGCACCTTCTGTTTCCTCTATTGACTTTCTTATGTTGGTAGTTCTTATCTTCTGTTTGTATATTTTGTATTATATATGGTTTCTATTCTATTTGGCTATGGTGTACATGGCTACAAGCAATCTTCCTCAAACTTCATGACAAGTTTAAATCCATAAAATCTCTCGGACAAGTTTATATATATATGTTCAGCTTGAGATTAGGGAGATAAGTAGTGAAAAGCCTAAGACATATCTTGATCTAGCCCCCAGTCCCGACCATGGGCAAGGTACGCTACATAGCAGCGCTCAGTCTGATTGGGTCATGGCCTGTCGTGCTGAATAAAATATAAACTGGATGAAGGCTACTTACTCTAAACGACCAGTAACGACAATTTACATAGCCATGAAGTTTTGACCAAGTTCGATTATGGCTGATATTGACTAAGAAGGTCAGGATTCAAGCCCCCTTCAATATAACAAGAAAAGATTAAAGCAAAATGTTTTAATGGACGGCTTATAATAAGCATACTGCCCCCCCCCCCCCCCCCCCCACACACACACACACACTTTTTCTCTTTTCTACTGTTTTGACCTTATAACCTAACTTGTCCATGCACAGGACCTTTATATTAAATATAAAATAAAAATAAATAAAACATAATAATAATGATCTCTCCTAATATTAATAGGCTTGCAAAAGATGAAGTAGCATTTTCCATATATTTATGACATCTTGTGGATGCATTTAAATTGAAACTTTAAACCCCGACAGCGAAAACATTACATCTAAGATGAAAAGTGCAAGGGAAAATCATTGGAGTGGTCATTTTTTAAACTTTAACTAGGAATTAAAATTTAAAAAATATCGACCTCTCCATATATTATTTTTACATACAGAGGCCGTTTTTTTATACATTTTTTTTATTTTTGGTTATTTTTATGATTAAATCAAAAGGAAGCAAATACAAATGAACAAAAGGAAAATAAAGGACTTATAAAATTACTATTTAAAACAATAATAAGAATTTAGACCAAAATAAAAGGTCCCAGCTGGAATATAACTCATGACCTCTTGAAGGGGAAAAAAGTACCGACCGACACTCTTACCAACTGAGCTTTTTCCAAAAGTGTAATAGACGTGTGTAAATAAGGCTATAGATAATGAACCTGATCAAAACAGCAGGACTAGCACTACACAGACAATTGTACTGTAGTGATATGCGTTCTTTATATTGCGGTTACATATTAACAAGATAAACATTACGCATTACTTATCCCACCCATCATGTAAAAATTAAACTACTATGTATAATTACAAGCACACTACAGAGGACATGAAATGTGCAAAGTCCAGACAGACGGGCAAAACGATAAGTAGGTCACGATCGACCGATATTATGTAAACATCATTAAAGTACATACATCTACTGACTAACAATCTATCAAATATGATAAATTACACTGGAAACTAGTTAAAGCAAACACAAATCACGTATTTGAAACCCCTACAATCACATAGAAAATATCGGTCACTGAAAACTATTACTATCATAAATTCACGTTGGACTGCAATACCAATATTGCACATGCGCAAACGGAAGTGTAAACCCATTTTAATTGGACATACTAAATTATATACAGTACTGAATACTGTCCAGAAAATGCCAGATTTCACATTGTTTACACTCTAGCGTCTTCATTTCTGACGCAATCATCTTTCAACTTTATGACAATGTTTATAGTCATAAAATCTCGGTCAAGTTCTGAAACTGACCTATTTTTTGAGGAGTTAAGGGCCTTTTAATACTCATATTGTTTACACTATACAATTTTCCTTTCCTAAGCAATTGTCAATAAACTTATGACAATGTAATGGCTGTTTTGGGCCAATTCGGTCAGGAGTAACTGGTTTTGAATTTTATAAAAAAAATGTTTACACTCTAGCATCTGCAGTTAATAAACAACCATCATTTAACTAATATACAGTGTGCAGAGCATATTTTCTTATTGAGTGTAAATACAACACACGAATTTGTTGGTTGGGTTTAACGTCCCACCGACAGTATTTCAGTCATTTGTGGACTATGTCTAACTGCAGTATCATGCCGTAGACATGTGTCATGATACCACACCCAGTTACATTATCTTGACACCGGGCTAACCAGTCCTGGAACTACACTTATATGCTGATCGCTAAGCAAGGAATCGCTATACCATTTCCGTTTTTACGACTACCTGACAACAAAAAGTATATAAATAGCAACAATAATAAGTATTAGTAATTAAATATTGAAGTAATTGATACTGTCAGTTAGTTAACGGTTAGCTTGGGGCCGATATTTTATAGATATCATCGAGGGGTGGGCCTGTCCCGAGGATATGTTCAAGAAAATTAGGGCACTTTTTCTATAAAATAAAGACCGGGGTCAATTCAATTGAGGTCGCTATACTTACATCATGTGGACACAAAGTACCAACATGACCGAACTACTTCCGGTGTAACGTTACACCCCCATATCACTGAGTCCCGACCGTATACACAACTCTCCAATTTTGAAATGGTTAATAGTCGGGGAATCCAGGTCTGTAGAATTCAATCGACACCGAATATCCATAACCGACTTTATTGATTCTTAGCTAACTTACGCGCACATCAATCTATCTGCTATATACATGTACATATATATTAAAATGCAATACATGTATGTTTTTGTCAAGCCGTTTTATTAAACTCATGTTATAAATAAAATTTATGATATATAGAGTATAAATATTGACCTGACACTCATATGGATATTCACATATCAAAGGCAAACTTTCCGATTATCCTCGGCATTCGACGATATTATTTATAGCATGTCGTTAAAAAAGGTAATACAAAAAGCTTATCGGTATAGCACATTGATCATGCCGCATTCTACAGATGCTCAGTAGTCAACTGACATGTCAAATCGAGCCCCTGGTATGAATCCCATGGCTGTGTTTTACTTTTTATTTTCAGTTTTCTGCCTCTAAATAAATCTTGATGCACGTGAAAAACATTAAAACTGCTTTTTGTACTTACACGCGTACGTGTAGATTTAATTGATCAGTCATGTCGGAAAGAGGTATGCGCACGTTGCAATGTAATGGAAAAAGATTGTTTCTTTCTCTTTTCTTCTTTTTGTACTTTAAAGAAAATAATCCAATATAATTAAATATAAAAAGAATAAAAAATTAACTATGTGTATAACTTTTATAAAAATAGTTGGATTTTATATTTTACGATGCTGACAACTTGTGCAAAAAGGGCAGATATGAGACTAGAACCAATGGGATTTGGTTGTTCACTGCATGTACCTTACCGTTCGGTTAGCCATGCCCCATTGGTGCTTAAAGCAGTTGACCGCTTATACAAGTGTTAGAATGTAGTTATTTTCTTTGGGAGGATCTAAAACTGACCGCTCAAGGCAGGGAGGCAGTTGATACCAAGACTTGCTTAAGGCAGGTAAGGCCTATAGAAGGCTCAGAACATTGCAGGAAATACAGCTTGTGGTATGCATTTTATGGGTCTCTTTAATAGCAGAGAGCCCTGGCTCGATGTTGTGATGGAGAGTAGGCTATGGTTCTAAAGACCATACTCTATCTTCCGGATGTGTCTCCTAGGTCCATGTCGGTCTGAAGCAATGTTACAAGGCCTAAGATGAAATATTGTTTCTTCCACTCCCACGACCGACACGAAAAACGTTCCGACCCATAATATATTATTGCAATTCTGAAAAAAAATGGCCAATGTACAAATGTGTTAGGCGCAAACGAGAATATGTGGTAGAGTTCCCAAAGTCGGTTACCGCGGTCATTTTCTGTATTGCACTAAATTACACTGTTTTTTCGCTCTACACTGTGAACTACTTCAAGGAAATCACATGCTGTGGTCAATACAACGGCGGTGTCTGTTGTGTCATTTTATCCAAAAAGGCTTCCTAATTATGCAAATATGTGGAATACTCGGATAATATCGGCAGCTTCAACTTGTTCATATTTTTCACGCTCTCTACCGACTTTTGTTTTACGTGCGTTGAGAACTATCATCACAATGGCGGCCATTTGCGATAAACATCAACAATATTTCATGACCGCTGTTTCTTTTGAAATAGTTAAATTGATTGATCGGTTTACCTAGCTCTAGATTTCAGCAGGCAAATACATAAAAGATGTATCGTTGTGCATAAATGGGATAATTTAAATGACTCGATACTAAACGCTAAACCGTAAACGAACAATTGAAATCAAAGGTACCTACGACAGAAACTGAAAGTGACTGACGCTGTCAGGCTGACGTCTATTACGGAATAAATATTAATAATAAAAATGAATATCAAGTTTCTGCAATACATACGAGAGTACGACATGGAGTTTTGTAAAATTTTGACAAGGAAACAAAAATATTTGGCCAGATAAATTATATAATTTTATTGTATGCTATGCTGAAATGATTATTAAATTGAAAGATATTAAAAATATATGACAGAGTATTGTTTTTATTTCCATCTCGTTTATTTTTTATTTCTTTTGAATATTATGCCCTTAGTGAATGTGTATTTGGCAATTTGAGTATAACACATGCATATCAAACCAGTATATATAAACAATAAAAAAAAATATCTGAAAATATATTGGAGCTTCTGGCATTAAATTCGCTCCAACTTCTTAAATTTAGCTCTATGTTTTTCTCATTTGGCGAATGTGTTGGCGCAAACCTTTTTAAAGCCACCGATTTAAACTTGATAGTTATAAGTTAACATCCCTGTTGTCTGAAAATGAGAACTGCAGAGTATAACACCGTTCATCATATAACCTGAAGAATTTAATTCAAGTTTTAACAAAAACTTGCTCTTGTCTGTTGGCAACTCTATTTATCAGTAAATAGCTATCCCTACCAGTGGGCTTTGCTTTTGGTAATGTATCACAAATATTAAAATATGCAAGGTTAACTCCTTTGGGTCATTATCAATTTTTGTTTAACAACAACAACAACAACAAGAATAAAGTTAAGCACTTGTTTATTACAGCGTAATATTAAATACATCCAAAGCATATTGACAGAACATAACAGAAGCAGACATTTCTAGTTTTCCAATATAAGTATGGAATGAAAGATTGTCACATTAGACAATTTTAAAGGCTTGACAATGTGTTAACATCTGAAAGAAACTCAACTTCTTTACATAAGTCATGTTTCATCTCAAGTGACCAGTGCCAATTATTTTTGGACCAATCAGTCTCTATATTACTAAAACTGATTTACAAAAGTTTAGCCAAGATAAAAATCATGCCAATAAGCCTGCAAGTTTAGCTATTATTTTTTATGTTGTTTAACATGTTTGAATGAAAAAAAAAAAATAAAATTCTACCTACCCAACCCAAATCGGCATGAGGCGCGGGAGGGGAAACAAACAATATCTTAATTTAGGCCCAACTGAACCTTCAGGTTTGCTACATGTTACTGTATTCAGGCATTGCTTATGGCGAGTTAAGCCAGGTTTTACTTTGGTTTGAAGCAAGTTTTGGAAATTAAAGGTGACTTATTTGGCGAATATTAAACTTTGAAACACTTTCAATTGTAAGCTTTAAAAGCGTTGTCTTGTACATATTCCACAGTAGTTAAGTTCGAATCACAAGCAAGTCACAAGTAAGATTTGTATTTTAAAGTATCTCATGCATACGATAATGATCTTGATATACAGTGTCGACTGCTCGCCTACTTGTTTACAGACGACTACTTATTGGTTACATTTTATATAACAATTCTATAAATAGTTCTATGTAGGAAATGTTGTTGGTGTTGTTCAAATTCATTCAAACTGATGACCCCTCACAGATGAAGGACCATGCTATCGACGGCTTGGTTACTTTTTAAAGGGGTTGCTGCTTCTGGTAGCTACCTTCTTGGATGTGTTGACATATTCTGCGGAGAAGTGACTGGCTGCAAGTTATTTTTTTTTTTTTTTCCTTGTGAACTGGCAATGTTTCTTCGAGAAGTAACTGGCTGCATGTTACTTTCCTTGGTGAATTATCCATGTTCCTCGGTGAAGTTGCAATCAATTTTGAATAAAGTGCCGGTATTTTACAGTGGTAGACAAGTCTGCCTAATCCAACAAGTGTAATATAACACATTTTTAGACAGATTTTTCAATGTAGGTATTTCCCCAAGTGATAACGAAAATGAAATGACAAGCGAAACTAATTAATTTGTAATCATATTTTATTCTCTACAGGTCTCTATTCTAGGGAGGACAATCGCCTATTTGTCTAAAATTGCTCCAGGTAAATACAATCAAAGGCACGCATGATTCCCTTAACTTCGTAATTGCCTTTCTTCCCGCTTGGTGACTTTCAGATTTATTGGTTTCGCTGGACTTCTCACTTGCCTCTTCGCGACTGGCATCGGTATCTAACAAAAACCGTATCAATTAGTTACGAGTCCAAGATGATGAATTTATTTTAAATCGAATTCGAAACAAAATTATTTAACATATAATAGTTGTGACAAGAAAGGATATCCTGCTACTTGCCCCAAATGACCTTAATTAAAAAATATCCTTCAAATTAACTGTCAGATCTAGCTTTTTACATTTAGGCCCACTCAATACACTCACCGCCAGACTGTCCGTTTTCTCGAAGCGGAACTTCTGCAGCAGACCCACAATTGTGGCCTTGACCTCAAGCAAAGCAAGCCTCATCCCAATACAGCTTCTCGGCCCCACACCGAACGGCATGAACGCGTACTCTTGCAGTTTGTGTTTATTCTCTGGTGAGAATCTGTATTGAGAAAAAATATAAAAGACAATTGTTATCAAATACAAATATCAATATAAATATACATGTATGTATATCATAACTGCAACATCAATGCTTCTGCAGCAAGATCTGGGTCCCCTTTCATCAATATGTTTAATTTCTATTTTAGACTCAGACTGAGTAGGTGCAAACTTCCAAAGTGATATTTTACAATAGATATTTCAGTGTCTTTAATCATAATTCTTAAAAAATAAAATAAAAAAACTTACCAGATAATATTGGGCTTTGTAAATTCATGCATAAATATAAGAAAAAACACATTAAATTTTAGAATCTTAAGTTCAGCATGCCACGAGATTAGTTATCGACACTGATTCATCCCAGTCCCTACTATTAAAGTCACCTAGGGCTTCTCAGTCAATAATGACCAGTTAGAGTTCAGGTGTAATCAGGTTTGTCTATTCATTTTCGGAACATCTCTTGCATTCCCGCATCAGCCTACCAGTCCCACCTCTGATTGTGTCATATATCAAGTCTTGCACAAGCTGTCATCGCGTTAAGTGACAAACTATCCAAGATACATTCGCTTGATGATGCTAGTAGAGTTCCCGGGGACCAGCTCTTGGCATTTTCCTCACAATTTCCTTGGTATTTTGATCCAAGAAGGAATTACCAAGCATTGTCTAAAACCCAGTTTCGTATTTCGGACCTTGCGAGAATTGTCCATGACGTGTGCTGAGAGCATAAGAAGTGTGAAAATGTGTGGATGTACTTATTTGGGAAACCAATTTTATCCCGTCCATCGCTACAGAAGCTTTGGTATTCCAGATACGGATCTCTGCCATGAAGGTGTCACCTTTGATAGTGATAGGTTGGATTCATTGTGATAGTGATAGGTTGCATTCATTGTGGATAGGTAGGTTGGATTCATTGTGATAGTGATAGGTTGGATTCATTGTGATAGTGATAGGTTGCATTCATTGTGATAGCGATAGGTTGGATTCATTGTGATAGTGATAGGTTGAATTCATTGTGATAGTGATAGGCTGGATTCATTGTGATAGTGATAGGTTGGATTCATTGTGATAGTGATAGGTTGGATTCATTGTGATAGTGATAGGTTGGATTCATTGTGATAGTGATAGGCTGGATTCATTGTGATAGTGATAGGTTGGATTCATTGTGATAGTGATAGGCTGGATTCATTGTGATAGTGATAGGTTGGATTCATTGTGATAGTGATAGGCTGGATTCATTGTGATAGTGATAGGTTGGATTCATTGTGATAGTGATAGGCTGGATTCATTGTGATAGTGATAGGCTTGGATTCATTGTGATAGTGATAGGTTGGATTCATTGTGTTTTTCATTCCTTTAGTTACTTCTTCTAGCATCACAACAGTCACGTTAATTTTATTACAAGTGTCTCTCGTGTTACTTCACAACAAAGACAATTCGTCAGTCGGGTTTAGTGTTGTTTTTACCACTTATTGACTGCCATCTGAAGACAGGGTCTTGTTCGACTGATGGTTCTCAAAGATTAAATTATCGTTCCGTCATCTGATTTTAAAGCACTCTAGCTATGTATTCAAAAAATCAAATGTAGGTACTGTTTATCTAATCTATCGTATGCAACAGTAACATCAAACTAAAACATCGAAATTCATAATTTGCATTCAAATTTAGGTTTCAATGTTTTCTTCAATGTGTTAAAAGTATGTAACCTATTTATAAGCAAGTTTCCCTTGAATTGATCTTACCTTTCTGGATCAAACTTCGAGGGTTCCTCCCAATATTCAGTGGAGAAATGTAAGGCCAGGGGTGTAAATGTTACATCCATGCCCTTTTTGATTGGGATATTATTGATAACAATATCTTCTTTGGCCTTCCTGTTCAGTCTTCAACGGAGTGAAAACAGAAAAAATGAAATACATATTCACTTAGCAGCTCAGAAATGATATATATTGTATATATACACGATTCATTTTGTTCGGTATGAAAGATTATTGTGGCAACAGCCAAGAATAACTAAAAATAAATGTCAACCGAACCATGCGATTTAGGCCAATGCTTCGGCCGGCATTGTTTCTTAGATTCCATGCTCATTGTCACCATATGTGTATGCTTTTATATTTAATAATAGCTGGGTTTTTTTCAGCTAGAAGCAGGTAATTACACTATACACTATAACTTATTGTAATAATGAATTAATCCGTGCATTACAGAATTTACTTCTCGAAACTTGTTAAAATACCGAAAACAGGTTATGTTTCCGATCAAATTTGTTTACAGATGCTCTTTTGGTCAAATATTCTGACCGTCCCTGGTGGCCGAGTGGTTAGATCGTCCGCCTTGGGAGCGGGAGGTCGTGGATTCGATCCCCGGCCGCGACATACTAAAGTCGTAAAAAATGGTATTGGTATAGCTCCCTTGCCTGACGCTCAGTATATAAGGGTAGCTCAAGGACTTTTTGGTCCGGTGTCAGGATAATGTGACTGGGTGTGGTATCATACCACAAATCTACGGCGTGATTCTGCAGTATGGAAGCACTAAATCTGTCTCAAGTAGACAGTCTCCAAATGACTAATACTGTCGCTGGGACGTTAAGCCCAACAATCAAACAAACAAACAAATATTCTGACCCATTCCTGATTTAACATTCTTCAAATAATGAAGGGGTATCAACTTTGAAGTTCATTCCAGGATTTTTTAGACTTTGCAATAAGTATTCCAAAAATAAATAGAAAAGTTTATCTTTTTTTTTACATTTTGAGATAATGACTATTTATAAAATACATGGAGTCTCCTCTTACAAATATATTTTCAAAAGCTCGGCTCGGAGGTCCATTGTTTTGTTTGTCTATTTTCACATGATATAAAAATCAATGATAAAGTGGCTACTTTAGGCTACTTCCATACAGAAAAATGTTTTTTTGTTTTTTTTAAATCCTTCAAAGATAAATACCGAGATTAAATATAGTACCAAGACTCGGAAGATAATACCAACCTTGGTATAATGGAGCTGATCCTCAGTGTCTCGTTGATTACCATGTCCAGGTACTGTAGCTTGAATACATTGTCGTAGTTGGGGTCACTTTAGTATAAGTAGGAAAGTACATACATTCTAATGTCTAAATCTTTAAAAAAAAAAGTTTATATTATGAATTGTCATACCTATCTTATGTTCGGGTTAGCCTAACGAATGCATGTTTAAGTAATATAGCATTATATCCCGCTAATATACCTTTACTTTCAGTAAGAGTATCAATTGCGTTCCGTGAGAATGTCATTATGTTTTTTGTTGTTGTAATTTTTTTGTTGTTGCTGTTTTCTTTTCTCACTTTAGGGGCAAACAAAGATGACGTAATCGGTTCTATTTATAGATACGGTCGGTCATATTGTTAAAATTTATAGTAACTCATTAGCATATAAGTATTTTTGGGTATGGACATGCGTAGTGGCCATCTTTTTGACCTTGCGGGCGATCATGCTCATTTACATCTAACGCGTGTATAGCGCGGCGGCCACAATAATGACATCATGCTTAGACAACCCAATGACATAGTCTCAAAAATGTACATTTCACGGCGCGGTCGCGGACATAAGGTCCTTCTTAAGTAGGCCTACACCTTAAAAAGAATGGTTACCGTGATATGTGCATTATGAAAAGGAGGTGAATACAAGAGTGCTTACTATCGTCTTCATAAACAAGAGGGCCATAATGGCCCTAGAACGCTCACCAGAGTACCATCACTTCATTAGACAATTCAGTTTAATCTTGATTAAAATTCCAGATAAAAAAGTATAATTTCAAATGTCTATACAGACTGAATAAGAACTAATAGCCAACCATCTGCAGGACATATTTCTTAGAGAAAATGACCATGAGCAATTATTACGCAAATTACTCCAAAACATAATTAAGACACTTCCAAGACTCAACAGAGAAACACCGGTTTGGAGAAGTCCATTATATACCCTATATAGTTGTCTGTATCTTTTAACCTGGTATAAAGTTAACAGAAACAAACAAAAAGCAACAAAAAATATCTAAAGAGACACTGCTGGTTACGCTATTATTAACAATATATTAAGAGAATTTTATACCATATATCAATTTAATGAAACTCTTTGAACAATTCACATAATATACAATAATACAAAAAAAATAATGAAATCAATAACGGGAGTTAATTAGTATTATGTATTGATCAGTTTCAATATAGGATATTGATTATCTCCCTTATATATCTTAAACAGCAATGGTTTAGCTGGGTTTGGGGCCTCATTTTTTAAGGGATCAACTTGATTTTAGCAAATATTGTAGAGAAAAATAAGGTGACCATTTGTGCCAAATGAAAAGAGATTCTGACCATTGGTTTCAAAGAATATGATTTTTGAAAAATATATATATATATATAGTATGGATATACGGAAACTTGCCAACCCTGAGAAGGCCTCATTTCTTAAGGGATCGACTTCATTTTAAAGCAATTATGGTAGATGATAATGAGGTGACCATTTGTGTAAAAAGGAAATTAAATTCTGACCATCGGTTTCAGAGATATTTTTGGAAGGGCCCACTAACTTACCCTTAATACGTTGTACTTGATTAGTTAAAATGATAACTTCTTTTCTAAATAAGAATGCGTTCTTAATATATCTTAAATAGCGTATTATTTATATAAACTATAGTACGAGAAAAAAATAATTTTTAAAAGGAATTCTTAGACCGGAAAAATTACCGTATTCTTTGTATAAATAAAAGGCAGTACGAGAAAAAAATCTATTAATCATAGCTTCAATGGAAAAACAAAAATAGCGTATAAATTAACGGCTTACGACAGGAACAGCTCCACGGTAAATAGCAAAATGACCCAAGCCTCGAATACGTTTATATTAAAACAATCTGTTTATAGAGGTATTTCACAATTACTCCCCATTTCACTAGGGTCATGTAAGGTCACTTCGTGTCAGACAACCCGTTAGCGACGTGTGTTAAAGATCCCCCGGTGAGATAAACTAATGATTAGACTTCTTCTTCTACTACTACTACTACCACCACCACTTTTACGACCACCACTTCCACTACTTCCACTACCACCACTCCTACTACCACCACTACTACTACTTTCACTACCACCACTTCTACTACAACCATCAACACCACCACTACTACTACTTTCACTACCACGACTTGTACTACCACCACAATTACTTCCACCACCACCACTTCTACTACTTTCACTAACACCACTTGTACTACCACCACAACTATTTCCACCACCACCACTTCTACTACTTTCACTACCACCACTTGTACTACCACCCCAATTTTCCACCACCACCACTTCTACTACTTTCACTAACACCACTTGTACTACCACCACAATTACTTCCACTACCGCAACGTCTACTACCACCACCACCACTACTATTACTTCGACCACCACCACTTAAACTACCACCATCACCACTTATACTACTACCACCACCACTACTACTACTTCTACTGCTTCTACTTTCACTACCACCACTTCTACTACCACCATTGCTACAACTTCCACTACCACCACTTCTATACTTCAGCTACTACTACAATAAAAAAATGCATGATTTTTTAATTTACATTCAATTACCACTACTTCACACCACTTACTATAACTACTTTGCAGTTGTTTGTTTACACGACTATTTTCTTAATAATGATTATGTCAATGGTTTGGAAGTTCCAAAACATGAAAACGACTCAACATAAATAGAGTTTTTGAAGTTGTTTGTTTTATTATACGCCGATGACACTGTATTAATTTCCGAATCAGTATATGATTTACAAAGAGCATTAGACTGTTATGGAGAATATTGTAAGAAATGGAAACTATCAGTAAATACATCGAAAACAAAAGTACTCATATTAAGTAAAAGTAATCGTACAAATCATGAATTCAAAATTTATCAAGATAAACTTGAAACTGTAACTGAGTATAAATATCTAGGTATACTATTTAGTAGAAATGCTTCATTTGTTAAATGTAAGCAACATATTGCCCAACAAGCCACTAAAGCAATGTACTGTTTATTAAAAAGGGCTAAGAGTTTGTGTTTAAGTATCGATATTCAAATAGAATTATTTCATAAAATGATAAAACCAATATTACTTTATGGATGTGAATGCTGGGGATATGGTAATAATAATATAATAGAAAAAGTACAACTTAAATTTTTGAAACATATTCTAAATGTCAAATCAAGTACGCCTAATTGCATAGTTTACGGCGAAACAGGTGTAAAACCATTACAATAGATATAGACACACGCATGATAGCCTTTTGGTCTTCTTTGATTTTACCAAGCAAGACTAAACTCTCTGTCTCTATGTATAATATAGTTTTGAGTAATTTTTTGTTTTCTGTTAATTTAAAAAAATCATCTTTTAAATGGACATAATATAAAAAATATATTTTAAAATGTGGTTTGAATAATATCTGGATGAATCATAATTTCTGTAATGCTAAATGGATAAAAATGACTGTCAACCAAATATTGTCAGATTTATATGTGAATGAATGGTTTAGCGAAATCAACACGTCAAGAAAGTGTATAACATATAGATTGTTCAAAGAGAAGTTTTGTTTTGAAAATTACTTGATTAAAACCCCCTTAAAATTCTTAAATTATATAAGATTTAGAACAAGAAATAATTTTTTGCCAGTAGAAGTAGGCAGTTGGAATAATACCGAATATAACGATAGAAAATGCCCAATATGTACATCTAATAACGTCGGAGATGAATATCACTATTTACTTGAATGTGCCTCTCTGTCATACATAAGAAAACATCTTTTAGATAGATATTATTATAGATTTCCAAACATCATACATTTTAAGCAATTAATGCAATCATTTGATAGAAATGAGTTGAAATATAACAAACTATGTAGACTAGTTAAAGAAATAGTGCTTAAGTTTCAAAAAATATAATAGTTTTTTTTCTTTTTCTTTGAATTTTTCTCCTCCCCACAATGATCCAGAATGTTAAGATTATTCATTTTCTTTTGAAATGTTTTTAGAAAACAAGTGACTCTACAACAATAATCCATCTCGTTCATTTATATGTTTATTATCTTTGATTTGTAATCATTTTGTCTTCAATGACATGATATTTGCAAATAAACTTGTAAACTTGGTGTTTTTTTTTTAGATATTCAACGTATTTCAACCGGGACTAGTGGGGTTAATGAGATATTCAACGTCTTTCAACCGTGACTCGTGGGGTTAATGAGATAATCTGTCTGAAGTGTTTCAGTATCATTAGCATATTGCTGTGTAAAGGCCAAAATATTAGCTCTTAATATTTCAGAAATGCACATATTTGCGGCTTTATTTAACACGTCAACCCGTGTAACTATTTTTATAGCATATACATTTATTCGTTTTTAATATTACTGAAATAAGTTTTAGTAGTAATGATATTTCATCGTGATTTTCGATTAAAAGATTAAAATTGTGCTTAGCTAAAGTGGAGCCTATACTACTTATGACCAATTAGTCAGATCTCACCAGATACCATTATGATTAACTTTGGATGATTATTACTAAGGTGAGCGACCTAAGGCCACTTTGGTCTCTTATTTATCTAAAATCTAGGACTATCTTTATGACGAGTGTATACCTGTCCAACTTGAGCGTCAATTTCTTTCACCAACTTTTCCTGGCATGCTGGGTTTAATGCCAGGTAATACAAAATCCAGCCAAGAGTAACTGCAGTTGTCTCAAATCCGCCACTCATGAAAATCAACGCATTGGTGAATACCTCATTGTCTGTCAGACCTAAAGTAAATAGTCTAGATATTAAGCTTCAACATATTCGATAATAAATCGAAGAAATGCTAGCATTTGTGTCAGATAGAGTAGTGGTTACGAACTTTGCTACTCACTTATTTGTTCCGGGTTCAATTTTTGGCTGTAATTGTTTGAAGAAAGAATTAATCCTACATAATTACAATGTAATTGTCTATATATTGTGTGTGCATGAACGAGCTTAAATTCCTGTATTCCACTTCAAACAAATGTCAGAGTCACCTCACGCTGTGAATTCAAACTGTCTTGTGACCTCCGTAGTTCAGCATTGTTTCGTTCTTATTTCATTATAATGCCGGATGATATTAGCAGTGCCATGGGAGAAAGAGTGAAATTTGAAATATTTAGCATCAAATTAACTTAAATATTTATTCACTCGTCTTTTACATTATCAAATCTTTCTCCTGTATTTCGTCTTGCTTTTGAAGAAGTCTGCTTTTATGGCATTAACCATTCAACTGCGAAGATCATTATGGTTGGAAGAAACGAATTATATACATTGAGGAATACGTATCTTGTCTCAAATGTAACATTGTAGATAATGTGTTAAGTTGTCATTGCAACTTAGTTAAGTAGTTAAACTGAAGAAACGTGTGTAAGGATATTTGTAATTTTTTTGTTGGTAATGCAATACTAATTTGCCAGAATCATCCCCAACTCGGAATGTGATAATGGCCGGTTGCATCATGCAACTCGTTCACAAGAAGATACTATAACACTTGCGTACTGCATGAATTTTTCGATTGAATAATACTCATCTTCCAGTTGAAAAGGGGAGATAGCTCGGAATTGATAGAGATTTAAGAAAGTGTAATTATTTGATTCGAGAGAAGTTGGGATGAGTTCACTACATTCTTACTGCATTATTTTAATGACGTAGACGAAATATTACTAAATAAGCAACAAAATTTTAGCTTTGAATATTATAACACAATGTTATAAAAGCTTTTGAACCTAAGCAAATTTATCCAATTTGTACTTAATTACACACGCTCTCCATCGGCAAATTCTTAGCTTTGTATTGTTACACGCTTCCATTATATGCTTTTGAAATCTAAATATTCTCATAATAATTTTTTGTAGATTTATCGGGAATTTTCTCTGTGTCTGTCCGGATGTGTGCATACTAGCGAATGTTTGCATGTGTGTGTGTGTGTGTTTTCTTTAAATTTTGAATTCTATAATTTTGACCCATCTGCTCACTGCCTGGTTCCTTACATCATCTTATTATTGTGTTAACATTGGTGGTACCTCATATCACATTGTATGAGCGGAGTGATTCAATAAAATCGAAAAGTTGAACCGCATGATACAAATGTATCGTAATTATTGCATGTGGGTGCCACATACACACCACAACATACTGTATCTTTTCACAGCTCTATCCCTTCTAGAGGCGTGTGCTTGTGGTGAAACTTGTAACACGTATGGTTCTGTGAATGTATATCTAGTCTACACCCAGATACTACCGTAAAATTAGATACACTTTTCACATGAGTCTGTAATATATTAATTATCAAATGTCTGTCTTATTATGTAGTTAGATTCTAAATATACTACTGTATTCTTCTATATCAAATTAACATTCTTGTAGACTTCAGCCCTCAATGTGAAGATTTATTGCGCAGTATATTACTGGCAGGCATTTTTGTTATCTCACCTATATTACTTATGCCATTTATCTCACTTATGTCACATATCTCATGTCTCAACTCAAAATTTGAAGATCTTGAAATTCATTATTAAATTTTTTTAACATGGGTGAAATGTTGCTTTTTCAGCATGAACTTACGGGAAACTGTTATCGATTTTTTAAAAAAGAAAATATATTTAAGTTTAGGACAGTCTCATTTTAAGATGTTTCATGAAATGCAGTCAATTGTCTTTAAAGTAAACCATTATCAACCTACAGATATGTCCTTCTTCCTGTCTGTAAAAGCTGAGGTAAGTGCTTCCTTCATGTAATCCATCACGCCTTTGGGCAAAACCGTAACTCTTCCAAACGTCAAGTCAGGGAAAAATGCTGCCGGTGAAAATATTTGTATCATTTCAAAAGCCTTTACATGAACAAGAAAATGCATTTATCTGTATTTGAGTACAAGAAAATGTCCATAAAATCATTATGAGAAAGTATAAACAAATGTGCTTTAAAATACATATTTTAAGTAATTACTATTTGAACAAGAATGTAATCGATGAGTTTCCCGGGAGCTTCAAGGAAGCCATATACTAGGAGTCGGGGATATATATTTCATAGGAGAGTCACGTTCGAGTGAAACTTAACAAAAACCTATATGATATAGAAAACATACAGATTGACTTACTTCCCAACAAAAACTTGATACTAGCACTCGCCTCAAAATCTAAAAGACGTTGGGCGTTCTTGACAAAATCGTTATCTGGATTCTCAATGGCGTTTATCTCCATCCCGAAACTACTGGCGAGAACAACATCCAGAGTGTGACCGCGAAGTGTACTGAAACAGGTGCGACCACGTGATATACGGAAACACAAGCGACCTTCCGTTTTTGTCCAAACTTTTGGTACCCCTCTTTAATTGATTCTTTATTTTTCAGCCAAGTGGAAAGGGTGCTGGGCGGGATTTTAATTTCTCGGGCAATTTATTCAATTTTATCTTAGATTTGGTCCCCTTTTCGCATTCTATGACTGCAGCGTACTTTTCTTCAAAACTTTTATTCTCCTTCTTTCTTTTCACCCCATTTCCTCCAATAACTGATCTGGGTATCCCCCCGTTGCCGGGTCCTTCCCCATATTGCTCAGTCCTGAAGGAAAGTGTTACGGCTGATCTGGGTATCCCCCCGTTGCCGGATCCTTCCCCAGATTGCTCAGCCAAAAGATCTTGTGCTATCGTAGTTGTTCCATATCAGAACGATGACAAGCTAGTTTTGAGGTCTATTTATTCATTAGAATAAACTGAAATTATTTACTCAAATTGTGTTGATTAGTTGTTGTGCATTAATTACTAATTAAAAACAATATTGATTAAATCAGTCTGACTGGCATTCCTTTCTTTATAAGTACATATCAATACCTATAAAATCATTAATCATTACCTTTATGGTTGATCGGGACAAACATCCAATCAATTAACAACTTTTGCAAACTGTAAGCGGCCGTCTCCCACTCATTTCGGTAATTAACTGACATTCGCACCTTGCCATTGTTTTCAAAATGTCGCAGGTAATTAATGCGCGTCAGCGACTTCGGATAAGGGGGTGCGAAAATCATACGAATTAATTGGCACGGGCCAAACAATCTTTTCGGATGAGGCCAGGTATTCGAATGGCACAAATTTAAAAACCCAGATACTTTTTTTATAAAGAAATAAGAAGGAGAGTGATCGAGACCAACGAAGTATTTCGAATGACGCTGGGTATTTGAACGAGAGGGGTGGAGAAACCGGGGTTCGACTGTAGATACAACCAAGTAAAATATTCAAACAAATGCAACAACGTTATATACTGAACAGACGCAACGACGTAACATATGAAAACAGATACGAAGATTTTACATATTTCAACAGACATGACCATGTAATATATTCAAACAGTATATTTGATGAAACTTATACTGTGTGGAATTGTTCATTTTTTTAATATTAAATTTTAACTTTTTAATATCCAACACAAATATTTTTCTTTGAAGCTATTACCTGGACCTTTCGGCAATGGGGGTACGGGAATCTATTTACATCCGGATGTGAAAACCATCTCTCAACAAAGACGGGGGCCGGCACAATCTGTCGAACATCTGGGACAGCTTGTTAACACCTCTCAGTGAGGGAGGTGTTGACAGGGGATTAATTCTTTAATCTCCTCATTCTGTTGATTAAGTCTTAAGTACAAGGACGAAAGCTCCAGGTAATAGCTTTCAAGAAAACAAGAAAAAATATTTGTGTTGAATATTGAAAAGTTAAAATTTAATATTTAAAGAAAAATCAAAGAGATACAACCACTTTACATATTTCAACAATACAACCCTGTAACATATGTAAACAGGTACAACCACTAAACGTATTTTAACAGATACGACCAATGGACATATTTAAACAGATACACCTATGGACATATTTAAACAGATACGACCCTGTAACATATTTAAACAGATACGACCCTATAACATATTTAAACAGATACGACCAAGGACATATTTAAACAGATACGACCCTGTAACATATTTCAACAGATACGACCCTGTAAATTTTTCAACAGATCCGACCATGTAAAATGTTCATATACCACTGAATATAAAAAGTAACATATTCCAACAGACATGCCCATGTAACATATTTAAACAGGTTTGACAAAGAAATATATTTAAACTGATACAACCAGGATACATATTAAAATATATACATGTTCGACCAGGTATTTTAACAGAATTGGGTAAAATATTCAAACATACTACCATGTACATATAAAAACAGATACGAAACCAATTGAAAGATATTACAACATACAAATTAAAACAGGTAGATTTCTTTTATAAAAGTCAGGAACCCATCCACAATTATTCTTTCTTCAGGCTTTGAATACATGTATCAAAATGTGTTTTGGCGTAGGTATAGAATTTTATATTCTGTACTTACCTATAAATATCAAAGCCGTCAGGAAACTTTTTTATTTGCTTCTCAATAAACCCATTTAAGTTTTCAATGCATCGGCTTATAAGAGGTGACATCTGATGAAAGATTATTAAAAATGAAAGTCATGGTGCATGTTGAAGTTAAAACAACAAGGTTAAGTCACTGCTAGATTTGGGTGTCACTCTGTTTCTGCTGAATGTTTGATATTATTAATGCTAGCGTATTTTGCCTATGGGTTTCAAAATGGGAAACCTTATACACAAAATTCTCTACATTGAAGGTAGCAAATTAAAGTAGAATAAAATAAATTATTCATTATATTTTTATTATATTTTTGTATTCTTTTTTAACTCTATTCAAACAAGTTAAGATTTTATCATCTTGCTCTTTATAAATAAAGCGCTCGGGATCTTCTTCCACTTGTAATTAGTTGGACATCATTGTATAATTGTAACAAACACAATAACATTTGAGCTGTATTCGATATGTTATTTTCTGACTAAAATATGTACATGCAATTATGCAGCATTGTCAAACCAGAGTACGATAATTTGCCATCTTCACGGTTGAATTGCTACTTACATACCACATAGCAGGTTTCTTTGAACAATTTATAATAGCTAAATAGATTTTTTCCAATATCTTCGAACAAATCATAATATAACATTGAAATGAAACCAATTTACGTACATTTCTCATTTTTCCAGAGCTGAATGCTGGACTTAAGGTAGAACGTAGAAATTTCCAATGTGCGCCTTTAGCGATTGACACGGCCGATTCGAATTCTTCCTGCACTGGAAACATCTGTTTTAAAAAGAAGAAAGGACATATAGTATCAGTCTTAAGTCATTAGAGTTAACCTCAGGAGAATGTCAAGTCCTGCGGGCAAGAAAATGCTATTAAAGATGTTAGAATCATGTCAAACTTGTTGAAAAGAACAACAACAATTTAAAAACTGACCGTATGCAGATACTGTTCAAATTGTATCAGAATTGGCTTTTCAAACACTAGAGTAAGAAAGAAAGAGAAAATCATGATCACGACATAATTACTGGGTATTATGTTATTATTTCAAGGTATTTACGTTAAGTTGTAATAATGAAAAATACTAATTTCAATCATTTTCCCGCCACTTGTGAAAATAATATTTTTCTGAGCACGGGTCTTAAAACAAATCAATAAATATATTCTATACATAATAAATATATGTAACTATCCCAATCAAAACATCATTCCTTTACAAAAGTATAGCCTAAGTCACCGAGTAGTTCCGGCTGGCGTTGTGTCTTGGTTTCATCATTTGAACTTATCGGATATTTTTTTATTGAACTGTTTTTGAAAGAGAAACCCATAAATTGAATCATGATGATAACGAAGCCATACCACTCTATCCGAGAAATTCGCAAAGTCTTTCACGAGTATTTGCTTCAACATATCTACATCGTTTACGATGAGTGACGGGGTATTCCCAATGAATGAACTACAAAATAAACAGAGAGTACAATATATAAATTTATATACCTTTTTCGACAGAAAGATGGTACATATGACGTCATCATTTACATCACATACGATATCTTGTGATGATGGTGAAAGTATAATAAATATTAGCACTATGAGGGACACAAGTAGCTTTAGCACATGTATACTAATATAATCCATCAATCATTAAATTGTGATCATGGTCCATCAAGTGATTGTAAATGCAAGCCTAATAGACTATGAGCAAAGAAATCTATAACTCCAAGTCAGCAGATGTTTGCATCGGTCATTTTAAGCATTTGAAGGACCATGATTATAATCTAATGATGGATGGATTACCTTATATCTCACACGATTGCTAGTGTTCAAGACAATACAATTTCAATAAAAAGTGACGCCATGAACCACTAAATAGAACCATTCTTATTAAGTTTTTTTCCGTTTTCGAAAACGGTTCAACCTTATATAAAGTGTTTAGAATATAATGTTTTGTTCCATTCAGCCAAAACTTAACCCTTTGTTTATCAGCTTAACACTATGCATACGGTTCGACTCGGGCAAAGTGGCCGCCAGATGTCGCAAGGCTGTTCAGCGTGACGGTAGAAATCTATACAACCATTACGGATGTCACTTGTGACAATTTGCATTGAAGTCTGTAGACACAAACATAGGTATTAAATGTTAATCAATCCTGGATTTTTTTAAGCTATACATTGGTATCTGTCTATTTTCACTTTTGTCACTTACCCGAACACTTTTCCTTCCTTCTCAACAACACTGGCATCAATGTATTCAAGCCCCTGAAATTTATCGGAATATTTAATGAGGTCGGGGAAAAGAGAACTAAAAAATTAATCTGGTTCACGGACACTAGTTGAATATGTCAATATATGTGTATTTTGAAACTCGTCGCTAGATCAGTGTTTTAAGTTAGGCCCTATGATCAAGGAGACCTCTTGTCATCCATCTAAATGATACAGATTTAAATGATCAATAATTCTAATTCTGTGACTGTGTATGAAACGTAATTATTTTATATTAAGATTTTTTTAATACGGTAAAACTACGATAACCCGAGGGACAATCACTCGTTCGTTGTCAATCGGAACACCTTACATACCATCTACGAAATATGGACGAGTAGTTACGATTGATTCTACACGCGATTTTTTTTATTTCCCTCGTCAGATCTCGGGTTATCGCAGTTGTATTCTATATATATTAGATATGATATGTACGTAGTGTGAATGTTCCAATCATTAACAAACTTGCCTTCATGATCACTTGAGGAAGATCTCCAAAGAAGAATATGGTCCGCTTAGTTCGTATGCCAAGTCGTGTAAAGTAATTCTGTTTATGCCACGAGTATCTGAAATAGATCGTAAAAGACATGTTCTAGAAAGACAAAAAATGAGCACGATGGTTTTAAGGAAATTTCATTTAGATGGTGAGGGCTCACGATACAATTAAAGTCAGGAATTCGAAGTCAGTTTATTAACACTCTTTATTCTTGCTATTCAAAGATAATTAAATCAGAGGACAAATATTTCAAAACAAAATTATATTTTTTTTCGAAATGTGGACTTTGCATGTTTCTATGAGTTTAACGTACCAACGACAGTATTTAAGTCATTTTGGAGCTTTAGTCTGCAAGTGTTGCCTCACTAGTACAGTCAAGTGGCAAGTCACGTGATCTCGATACCTGAAAATTCCCATATGTTCTGAGCGTTAAACGACCGTACAGTACAGTCTTAACGTCTTTGGTATGACGCGGATATGGGGTGGGGCTCCAAGCACTTGACCACTAAATTATACATTTATGTGTTTTCTATTCGTGGACAATACCAGCCACGAATTCAACGCAATTAAATCCCCATTTAAAGAATATAGTTCACAGTATGCAGCTATAGATGAGTACATCAACAAAACGTATGTGTAACTTAAATGCGTATATATTTCTTAATTTAAAAAAGGCAGTATAACTATACCACAATAGTGGGTAGGTATGCAAAAAAATCAGCAAAAAAAACAAAAACAACAACAACAACAAAAAAAAAAACCCCAAAAAGAAACAAACGAAAGTTTAACTTGGTATAACAGCTATACATAAATATGAAGTTTATCACCAGGCTTGAATCCTGCCAACCTTACTAAGCCTTAAGTTATGCTCAAATCGCTCAAATACTTAGTGACCTACTTCATTATTATTCACCCTAATGATAATGCCAAATCATTTCATTTCATAAGAATACTGCTGGTCAGTAAGGTAATTATTTGTGTTTCCAGTACAAAGATATCGGAGTGCCTGATATTTCTTAGCGCTAAATATTGTTAGTGGAATTCAAGCCAGATTTCACAGTGGTTAAACAAATTTCCAGTGTTGTGTCAAGTATTCCGTATATATATATATATATATATATATATATATATATATATATATAGTAGCGTCGATTAAAATATATATTTAAAAAGGATGATTGGGGAAAATAGTGTAGGAAACGTCAATACTTACAGACAGATCGGAAATAGTAATGTTGCTACGGCAACAACCCATGTTGGCACTTCCATAAATCCGAGAATTTCCATTTTGTACCTCGATCTAGTAAAGCTTTGAAAGATGAAATGTTTTAAAGATGTTCATACAATTTAATTGATATGATTCATTAATAATTTGAGTGAAAATGTAAAGAAATATACCGTCACCAATAATTTTACATACATAGCACTATATATAATAACAAAATATTCTCTTGAAAAAAAAGAAAAGACTATTAAACAGTATTTTCGTAGTTTAGTTTTATTTTACGATGAAAAGAAATACCTACATTTGCTAGAGAATATCTATGTCAATCTGCGCGCATCCAATATCGGGTGCTCTTGGCGTATCTACGGAAGCCTATTAGGGTCATTTTGTCTTTGGCGTTTTGTGTTCTGAGTCAGGTATTATACGTGATGAGCTAGGTCTTATGACTTCCATAGATCTACTAACTTTTATCAGGCTACACAAACAAGGTATTTTATTACTCACGCCTACTTAAAAATCGTTTTTATATTCATTCCCTTTGAAATTGGTGAATAGTTGAGGACTTGTCCGCCATTGTTTTGTCATGTTGCAAATGTTTTGCCTTTTTATCGCGTGAAGCCTTAAACCTAAGGACTAAGTCATAAGACCCAGCTCATAACGTATAATACCCGACTCAGAACACAAAATGCTTAAGACAAAATGGCCCTTATATGCTTCCGTACAAAGCTGTTGCAATACACACCTAACTTTCATAAGTGATAACGCGACCTAAATATTAACCCCATGACTGGGGTCTCTTCCATGTTTATTTTTTGTTCATGCCGTTACTATTTTAGCACATGGCATTTCAAATGCTAGTATTTGTTCATACATTAAACCTCTAGGTATTTACATCTCTGTCAAAAACAATAAGTGTGAACTATGCAACCACATAACTAGCATCGGAGACCCACGAGCGCTTATTCCTTTCCTTCATACAGCGTAATATAACTTAAGGAAAATGCCAGGTGCTAAATAGCTTAGTTCATAGTTGCCTTTTAACTACACGACATAGTCACTCGGGATCCTCCCTCGTGACGTGTAGTTAATGGCAACTATGAACTAAACTATACATAGAACGTGTGCACCCGGCTCGAATATTTACTTAATACATGTAATATATTCGCTTATTTGGTATAGGTGTTATCTTTTTCCACAGGGACTCGAAGTTGAATGGGGCGATACTGGGGTGCGTTGCTAATGCAAAGGGTCCAAATAAGTTGCGATATAAATTACGCCGCAGTAGTTACCCCCCTCTCCCTAACAGTTGTTAAAGGAGCGTGGTGTGACTTTAACGGTGCGAGGAGTTTGATTGCGATACAGTTAACTCTCGGCAGCAGTTACTTCCCCTGATCAGTACATGTACCACTGCAACCACAAGTTTTATTCGTCACGATGACTTGATTTCAAAACATGTATCAAATAGGGTTTACTTTAGGTAATTCATATGCAGATCCGGATCCAGGAGTTCAGGTTGTTGGGGGGGGGGGAGAATATTTAAGAAATGTAGGCAGTGACAATGCAAGCGGCTTGCCAGGGCCGTGATAAGGGTGTAGTTCCGATTGGACGAGGGATCATGGGGAAGTGTCTTAATTTTAAGCTGTAAAACAGTGCATTCTTGTGAGGTTTTGGGGGGTTGTAAGTTTACCTTTATGTATGGTCGGGGAAGTTTAAAGGTGCGCCCCCTTGAAACCTTCACTGCATATGTACAAATGTATTGATGATAAAAAAATAAAAACAAAAAGAATATCTGACTAAAATAGTAAGATGTCTGTTAAATGATCCAATCTCTATAATCTCAAATTTTAAGTAGTCTTTTTCTATCACCGCAGCAAAAACAGTTTTCACAATGGTCGACTTTCTTCTTATGAGTTTTGGATATCATAGCAACGGATCGCCATGTTTTGATTGCTTGGTTTAACTAACGTCATTTGGTTTTATTCGGTGGCAGTACATTATCACTATAAAGAGTGTGTTCATGGGTTCCTTTACAACTGGATGTTGCAAAAAAAAAAGTTTCGAGGTATATGAAGGTACTCCTCAAGTAACATGGTAAACAAACATGGCCGACAATGTTTATTGATAGATTTTTTTAATTAAATGTCGGAAAACAATATGTCTTGTTTGTTGTTCCTGTTTCGAATTATTGTTCCTTCCCATGGGAAGGAACATCTATAGTCATACATTTCAACTTGACAGTTTCAGATTCGCTTCCTGCGGAGATGTTATCCCGCTTAGTATCTGATTTGCCTCATGATACCTACGATGAGACGGGATCCAATCGGAAGTGACGTGATAGCAGAAACCGCCACTTATCCGCCATTTTAACGGCCATTACGTGATATCACGTAATGTGCGCCATTTATACGCCATTTTTTCGACCATTTTTAGTCAGTCTAGCAGGTGCGTGCAGGTTTAAATTACGGCTTCGTGTTGTCCCGATTAAGAAAACACGATATCAGCCTAAATTGAACTTAGCCCTATTAAAGTCCTTGAATTTCTTGCTTCATTTCCTGTGCTACCAGAAAAAAAAAACATAAGAAAGTTTTGACTTGGAGAGAAATGTTCAACCACCTACAGTTTGTCCTTTTCGTACTCTAAGGTTATCTCTTCCATATGCAAATGCTGAAAAACGTCGGCTTTCACTTCATACTTCATCATTTAGAAATGCCCTGGAAGGAAGTTTTGGTAGGCTAAAACTTGTAAAAATTAATGTTCATGTGCGATATTGATCTTATTGGCCGAGAAATGTTGTCAACGTTAGACGTCATCTTGAAAACAGTGTTTCCAGTTAAATCGTTATGCATAAATGGAATAATTTATATGACTCGATACTAATCGTTAAACCGTAAACGAATTGTTAACCAAAAGGATTGTCTCTTTAGAGGCAAACAAGGCCACAATTAGTCAACAATTTGATAATGCTGAACAATATTCCAGACGATCATGTCTTCGTGTTTCGGGTTTAACAGAGACTCCAGGAGAATCTACTGATGACATTGTCCTAGATATTGCCCGAGTGTGTAATGTTGAGCTGACCATGAAGGATATCGACAGGTCACACAGAGTCCGACCCATGAAAACACCTTCAGTGAATTCTCGTGCTCGACCTCCTGATATCATTGTCAAGTTCGTATCATATCGCCCTCGTGTTGCCCTCTTAAAAGGAAAAAATCAACTCAAGGATAGCCCGTTTTATAAAGGGGTTTACATTAACGAGGATCTCACACGTCACCGTGCAGCTCTTTTGCGCAACGCTATGCAACTGGTCAGCAGCAAAAACTGTTAAATACATGGTCTTTCGATGGACGCATCTATGTAAAATGCACTGAGGGTACTCGACGTCTAATCTCTTCACAGGAAGATCTCGACACATTTGTGTAGCTATCCTGGCATTATTTACATACCCTTTCAATGATTAGCATGAAATTTCCACAATTTACATCATCTCGATCTTTTATAAATTTCCTTCATACAATAATGTATAGTTAATTCACATACTATACAAAAGTGCAAATAAGAGAGAGAAGATGAGTGTGCATATGTGTATTTGTATACAAATTCAGTGAGTTCTACAAACATCTGTTAAAACAACGCACACAGGCTCTCGCGCGAGCACATCCCCGACCACACATACACATGACCATATAATACAGATATTCAACTAACTGCGATCATTCAAAACTATACATCACCACACGCACAACATGCACATAAACCAATCCATTCATTCATACATCGTGCATTAATACGTACAGTCGCGCACATACAAAATTTTAGATACATCTGTATGCACAAACATGCATACGTACATACACTCTCACGCATGCATGCACGCACGCAAACATACACATAGAAACATGTTCATACATACATACATACAAATATCACACACATGCACACACATACAATGTATTTGCAAATTTGTTTTCAACGTGCCACTTACCAAAAAACCAAGATCATGCTCAAATCCATTTTATACTTCGTAAGTGTGTCCTCTTTGAGTTTTATGTTACATCTACTTCTTATGTTATTTCTACATGTATGTCCAAATTACTGTTAATTTAGACACGCTTACATTTCCATAAAAGAGATATGCTTATCTGTCCATCTTTGTGTAGACAAACGCTTGTTGTCAGTGTTTTAACCGCTTGCTTATTCTGTTGTATATATATATATATATATTATGTGTGTGAATCTGATCGTCCGAAGATATGTCTTCTTTCTCGTTGTTAAACTTGAGGGGGCAATAACTATAGCATTATGTAGGGTATTGAATCATCTCTTTGTCTAATAAAGCATGTTATTCTAAATATGAATTATAACAAATCTTAGGAGAGAAAATACCACATGACTAAATTTCCGATGAGTAAAGGACTCTTTCTCGTTTTACTTCTACTGTCTATCAACTTTTTCTTCTTTGGATGGTTTACCTGTAATAGTCCCCCATGTGAAGTTGCACGTGGAGGTGCAATGGCCACGCGTCATTCATCGGTTGTGTTTATTTAACCCAATGGGTAATGATTTTGTAGGGTGGCGTGTGGCCATTGGGGTTTTCTACTGTGGAACACGTTGTTCCTTGAGGCGTTACAAATATAATCTTAATTTGTTTGATTTCTTATACCAATCTGTTTACGATATTACTAATCATGTATCGTTCGCATTTAAAACCGTATGTTTTTTAATGTTATGTTATTCAATCGACTTACACGCATTACACATAATTATAATTCTACTGTCAGGAGATATTGAGGTTAATCCTGGGCCGGAACCTGGATTATTAAGTCTTTTACACCTAAACATAAGAAGTATCCGTAATAAACTTGATTATATTTCTGATCACTTTATATCAGATCACGATATTTTATGTTTTACAGAGTCCCAATTAGACAACAATGTACCTGATTCTATTTTCCTAAATGATTGTTCAAATGTAACACTTTACAGGAAAGATCTTTCGGCACACTCGGGGAATCCTTTTGTATGTTTCAAACTGTTTGTATTCATGTCGCAGACATGACCTTGAGTTACCGCCAGTTCAATCCATATGGCTTCATATATCTTACAAATCTACTTCCTTTTTGTTATGTACAGTTTATAGGCCCCCAAACAGTAAAGTTTCTTTTTGGAATGATTTTAATTTAAGCTAAGAAAGAGCTTTAGATGTAAATGAAAATATTATTATAATGGGTGATCTAAATGAAGATCTTTTAAATAGAAATAACCATAACTTAAATAATAGTATTTTAATTTATAACTTAACAAATGTTATTAACGAACCAACTAGAATCGCAACAACTTCTGAAACCTTAATATATCCAATACTAATCTCTAGTAGTATAGATTTCTTCAAATCAGGCTGTTTAGACGTTGATAGTTCTATCAGTGATCATAAAGCTACTTTTATTCATATAAAGTCTATTTTTCATGAAAATAAAAGTACAACAAGAAAGGTATGGTTTTACAATAGAGCAGATTTCACATACTTAAATTCGTTAATAGCTGCATACAATTGGGACTTCATTAATACTTCATCTGTTGATCAAGCCTGTGATACTTTCACCGAAATCAAACTAAAATTTTTGTCAGAATGTATACCATCAAATGTTATAACTATTCGACCGAACGACAAACCTTGGTAGGACTCCGAAATCCGACGCTTTACTAAATACAGTGACAGACAGAGACGTATAGCTTTAAGCAACCCAGCAGACAATAACTGGTTCAAATATAAAAAACTAAGGAATAAAGTTAATAACCTCAAAATTTTCGCGAAGCGCCGATTCTTTAATAATATTGAAAATAGATTAGAAGAAAATAGTTCTAATAAATGTAAAAATTTCTGGAAATGTATAAAAGGCCTTATGAAAAATTTTAAAACGTCAGAATCTATTCCCGTTTCAAAAAGAAATTGCAATGGTGTAGAAGAGATGTTTCACTGATGAAGAAAAAGCGGAATGCTTAAATGACTACGTTGTTTCTAGATGATACTAATTCTGTTCTTCCCCCATCCGAAGCCAAATCAACAACGTGTCTTAATAATATACTGATACAAAACTCGGAAATTGAAGATTTAATCTAAGTATTGAAAGTTAACAAAGCTGTAGGACCGGATTCTATATCTCACAAAATTTTAAAAAATATAAGATCAACAATTTCTACACCATTATTCATGCTTTTCAACAAATCGTTAAAGGAAGGCATATTCCCTTCAAAATGGAAAGGTGCTTCTGTTTTGCCTCTTTAAAAAAAGGCGATAAAAACTGTTCAGGTAATTATCGTCCTATTTCTCTCTTAAGTTGTCTAGGTAAGCTGATGGAACGTTGCGTGTATAAACATATTTACAATTTTTCTCATAAGCAACAACCTCATTTATGAAAAACAGTCCGGTTTCTTAAGTGGACATTCGACAGTTTATCAATTAATTGATCTATATAATCAAATTGCACAATCCTATGATTCTAATCTTCATACATGCATTGTTTTCTGTGATATTTCAAAAGCTTTTGATAGAGTTTGGCATAAAGGCTTATTATTTAAACTTAAGATATTAGGAATAAAAGGTCAACTTTTAACTAGGATTCCAACTACTTATCTGATAGACATCAGCAAGTTCTTGTTGGTCAATCTAAATTCTTACTCTACTTTTAAAAACATTTCTGCTGGCGTGCCTCAAGGATCAGTCTTGGGTCCTCTTCTCTTTCTAATCTATGTAAATGACATAACAGATAACGTAAGGAGTATAAAGAGATTATTCGCAGATGACACATCTTTAGCGTCGACATCTTCAAATACTACGGATTTAGGGGGGATACTGAACCACGATCTAAAAGAAATTTCCAGGTGGTCTAAACAATGGTTAGTGACGTTCAATCCTGATAAAACTGAAGTTTTATATTTTGGATATCAGCAACCGCCTATTCTTAATTTTGATGACAAAATCCTATCTACCTCAGATACCCACAAACATTTAGGTATTACCTTAAGCAATGATTGCAAATGGCACGCTCACATAAATAATATAATAAAATCTTCATCCAAAATTATTGGTATTATGAGAAAACTTAAATTCACTATTAAACGCAAAGCGCTCAATCAAATATATGTATCATTTCTACGTCCAATTCTTGAATACGCTTCTATTGTATGGGATAACTGCACTGAATATGATAAAGAAAAATTAGAGAAATTACAAATTGAAGCAGGTAAAATAGTCACCGGTACCACGCGTTCCATCAGTTTGAGCAATTTATATAAAGAAACTGGTTGGCTAACTCTAAGTGAGAGAAGAACATACCAAAAAATTATGTTAATGTTTAAAATAAAAAATAATATGGTACCTGATTATCTGAATGTCCTCTTTCAAAGACCCGTAGACGAAAGGTTTAGTTACAACCTCAGAAGTAATAACGACTTCATAAATATCCGTAGAAGAACATCACTTTTTGAAAAGTCTTTTGTTCCTGCATCAATTGATTTATGGAACTCTTTGCCTACTTCACTTAGAAACATCCAATCAATTGGCTCATTCAAACATGAATTTATAGGTGTTACACACCAGAATGCGTAATAATTGTAGTGATTTGAAGAATGATTTATTCCTAAACCATGTTACTGAAAATAATTTATGTTCATATTGTAATGTACCTGAAATCGCCGAGCACTATTTTTTTCGGTGTAAAAAATACAGAAATGAACGTATCCAATTATTCCAAGAAACAAGACATTTTCATCCTTTAAATTGCAATCTCATTCTTAACGGAAATGTAACCATTTCTCAAGAAGACAACATAAGTATAGTAAATGCTGTCCATAAATATATCAAAAACACAAAACGCTTCAGGGAATATTAGGATTATAAATCAGACAGACCATCCAACTCTTATATCTTCTTATTTTTCTTCCTCTTCTTCTGTTTCTATTTTCTCTCTCTCTCTCAATTACACGTTCAATGTTTTTCTTTTTTTGGTTTCTATTACTATTATTACTATAACTATTATTATCATTAGTAGTAGTGTTACCATTATTACTACATGTATCTGCCAAGTACATATACATATTCCCGTCATATAAATTTATTTACATGTATTCTTTTGTCAGGGGAGAGTCGAATCTAAGTTGAGAACTTGTGACGTAACCCTTTTGTCAACAATTGTAACATTTATTCTGTTTGTAAATTGTAATCTGTACCAATATTTTGTAATTGGCAATAAAATTTGTATAATTCAAGTCGGAGACCCACGAGCGCTTATTCCGTTCCTTCATACAGCGAAGATGTAATATAGGCAGCCGTGGGTCTCCGACGCTGCTACGACAGAAACTGTAGGTGTGTCTTCCATACTGGAATTCTGGGGTATAGATATAGATGCTTCAACTTTTATATCAGTTTTAGTGATTTTATTGAAAATATAAGTGACTGACGCTGTCAGCCTGACGTCTATTACTGAATTAATATTAATAATAAAAATGAATATCAAGTTTCTGCAATAAATACGAGACTACGACATGTAATTTTGTCAAAATTTTGACTTGGATACAAAAATATTTGGCCAGATAAATTATATAATTTTAATGTATGCTATGCTGAACATGATTATTAAATTGAAAGATATTAAAAGTATATGACAGAGTATTGTTTTATTCCCATCTCGTTTATTTTTTATTGTATTTGAATATTATGCCCTTAGTGAATGTATATTTGGCAGTTTGAGTATAACACATGCATATCATACCAGTATATTATATTATATATATATATATATATATATATATATATATATATTATAAAATATCTGAAAAATATATTGGAGCTACTAGCACTAAATTCGGCTCCAACGTCTTAAATTTAGCTCTATTTTTTTCTCATTTGGCGAATGTATTGGCGCAAACCTTTTCAAAGCCACCGATTTAAACTTGATAGTTATAAGTTTACATCCCGGTTGTCTGAAAATGAGAACTTTACTGTATAACACATTTCATCATAGATCCTGTATAATTAAATTCAATGTTTTACAAAAACTTGCTCTTGTCTGTTGGCAACTCTATTTATCAGTAAATAACTATCCTTACAAGTGGGCACTGCTTTTGGTAATGTACCACAAATATTAAAATCTGCAAGGATAGCTCCTCTGGGTCATTATCAATTTTAGTTTAACAACAACAACAACAACAAACAAGAATAAAGTTAAGCACTTGTTTATTACAGCGTAATATTGAATACATCCAAAGCATATTGACAGAACATAACAGAAGCAGACATTTTATGAACTAATACACAAGTAACTAGTTTTCCAATAGTATGGAATGAAAGATTGTCACAATAGACAATTTTAAAGGCTTGACAATGTGTTAAATGTCTGAAAGAAAACTCAACTTTTTTTTTACATAAGTCATGTTTCATCTCCATTGACCAGTGCCAATTATTTTTGGACCAATGAATATCTTTATTACTAAAACTAATATACACAAGTTTAGCCAACATAAAAATCATGCCAATAAGCCTGCAAGTTTAGGTATTATGTATGTTGTTTGAAATGTTTGAATGAAAAAAAATACAAAAATAAAATTCTACCTACCCAACCCAAATTGGCATGAGGCGCGGGAGGGGAAACAAATAATATCTTAATTTAAGCCCAACTGAACCTTCAGGTTTGCTACATGTTACTGAATTCAGGCATTGCTTATGGCGAGTTAAGCCAGGTTTTACTTTGGTTTGAAACAAGTTTAGGAAATTAAAGGTGATTTATTTGGCGAATGTTAACTTTGAAGCACTTTTAATCGTCGGCTTTAAAATGGCGTTGTCTTGTATATATTCCACAGTAGTTAAGTTCGAATTATAAGCAAAGCACAAGTAAGATTTGTATTTAAAAGTATCTCATGCATACGATAATAATCTTGATATACAGTGTCGACTGCTCGGCCCGCGCGTTACACTATGTAAAGGTTAGACAGACAAACATACAAGACGGTAAACTTTATTGGCGCAAACTTTACAGTCTCTTGTCATATAAACAATTCTATAATAGTTCTATGTAGGAAATGTTGTTTGTGTTGTTCAAATTCATTCAAACTGATGACCCCTCACAGATGAAGGATCATGCTATCGACGGCTTAGTTACTTTTGAAAGGAGTGGCTGCTTCTGGTAGCTACCTTCTTGGATGTGTTGACATATTCTTTTGGCTGCAAGTTATTTTCCTTGGTGAATTACAACTACTTTTTAATTTTCCTTGTGAACTGGCAATGTTTCTTCGAGAAGTAACTGGCTACATGTTACTTTCCTTGGTGAATTATCCATATTCCTCGGAGAAGTTGCAATCAGTTTTGAATTAAGTGCCGGTATTTTACAATGGTAGACAAGTCAGCCTAATCCAACAAGTGTAATATAACACATTTGAAGACAGATTTTTCAAAGTAGGTATTTTCCCAGGTGATAACGAAAATGAAATGACAAGTGAAAGTAATTAATTTGTAATATTTTATTCTATACAGGTCTCTATTCTAGGGAGGACAATCGCCTATTTGTCTAAAATTGCTCCAGGTAAATGCAATCAAAGGCACGCATGATTCCCTTAACTTCGTAATCGCCTTTCTTCCCGCTTGGTGACTTTCAGATTTATTGGTTTCGCTGGACTTCTCACTTGCCTCTTCGCAACTGGCATCGGTATCTGACAAAAACCGAATCAATTAGTTACGAGTCCAAGATGCTGAATTTATTTTAAATCGAATTCGAAACAAAATTATTTAACATATAATAGTTGTGACAAGAAAGGATATCCTGCTACTTGCCCAAAATGACCTAAATTAAAAGATATCCTTCAAATTAACTGTCAGATCTAGCTTTTTACATTTAGGCCCACTCAATACACTCATCGCCAGACTGTCCGTTTTCTCGAAGCGGAACTTCTGCAGCAGACCCACAATTGTGGCCTTGACCTCAAGCAAAGCAAGCCTCATCCCAATACAGCTTCTCGGTCCCACACCGAACGGCATGAACGCGTACTCTTGCAGTTTGTGTTTATTCTCTGGTGAGAATCTGTATTGAGAAAAAATAAAAAAGATAATTGTTATCAAATACAAATATCAATATAAATATACACGTACATGTATATCATAACTGTAACATCAATGCTTCAGCATCAAGATCTGGGTCCTTTTTCATCAATATGTTTAATCTCTATTTTAGACTCAGACTGAGTAGGTGCAAATTTCCGAAGTGATATTTTACAATAGATATTTCAGTGACTTTAATTAAAATTCTTAAAAAATAATGAAAATCCATAACAGATAATATTGGGCTAGTAAATTTATGCATAAATATAAGAAAAAAAACATTACTTTTTTTTTTTTTAATCTTAAGTCTTATCGACACTGATTCATCCCAGTCTCTACTATTAAAGTCACCTAGGGCTTATCAGTCAATAATGGCAATAAGAGTTCAGGTGTAATCAGGTTTATCTATTCATTTTAATCATCTCTTGCATTCCCGTGTCTGCCTACCAGTCCCAACATCTGATGTTATCACATATCAAGTCTTGCACAAGCTGTCATCGCGTTAAGTGATACAGTCGCTTGATGATGCTAGCAGAGTTCCCTGGTACCAGTTCGGCTCTTGGCATTTTTCCTCACAAACTCCTTTGTTACTTTGATCCAAGAAGGAATTACTAAGCATTGTCTAAAGCTAGTTTCGTATTTCGGACCTTGCGAGAATTGTCCTTGACTTGTGCTGAGAGCATAAGAAATGTGAAAACGTGTACATTTACTCAGTTGGGAAACCATTTTATCCCGTCCATCGCTGCAGAAGCTTTGGTAATCCAGATACGGATCTCTGCCATGAAGGTGTCACCTTTTGATAGTTTTAGGTTGGATTCATTGTGATAGTGATAGGTTGGATTCATTGTGATAGTGATAGGTTGGATTCATTGTGATAGTGGGTTGGTTCATTGTGATAGTGATAGGTTGGATTCATTGTGAAAGTGATAGGTTGCATTCATTGTGATAGTGATAGGTTGGATTCATTGCGAAAGTGATAGGTTGGATTCATTGTGATAGTGATAGGTTGGATTCATTGCGAAAGTGATAGGTTGGATTCATTGTGATAGTGATGGTTGGATTCATTGTGATAATGATAGGTTGGATTCATTGTGATAATGATAGGTTGGATTCATTGCGAAAGTGATAGGTTGCATTCATTGTGATAGTGATAGGTTGGATTCATTGTGATAGTGATGGTTGGATTCATTGTGATAATGATAGGTTGGATTCATTGTGATAGTGATAGGTTGGATTCATTGTGATAGTGATAGGTTGGATTCATTGTGATAGTGATAGGTTGGATTCATTGTGATAATGATAGGTTGGATTCATTGTGATAGTGATAGGTTGGATTCATTGTGATAGTGATAGGTTGGATTCATTGTGATAGTGATAGGTTGGATTCATTGTGATAGTGATAGGTTGGATTCATTGTGATAGTGATAGGTTGGATTCATTGTGATAGTGATAGGTTGGATTCATTGTAATAGTGATAGGTTGGATTCATTGTGATAGTGATAGATGGATTCATTGTGATAGTGATAGGTTGGATTCATTGTGATAGTGATAGGTTGGATTCATTGTGATAGTGATAGGTTGGATTCATTGTGATAGTGATAGGTTGGATTCATTGTGATAGTGATAGGTTGGATTCATTGTGATAGTGATAGGTTGGATTCATTGTGATAGTGATAGGTTGGATTCATTGTGATAGTGGTAGGTTGCATTCATTGTGATAGTGATAGGTTGGATTCATTGTGATAATGATAGATTGGATTCATTGTGATAGTGATAGGTTGGATTCATTGTGATAGTGGTAGGTTGCATTCATTGTGATAGTGATAGGTTGGATTCATTGTGATAGTGATAGGTTGCATTCATTGTGATAGTGATAGGTTGGATTCATTGTGATAGTGATAGGTTGGATTCATTGTGATAGTGGTAGGTTGCATTCATTGTGATAATGATAGGTTGGATTCATTGTGATAGTGATAGATTGGATTCATTGTGATAGTGATAGGTTGGATTCATTGTGATAATGATAGGTTGGATTCATTGTGATAATGATAGATTGGATTCATTGTGATAGTGATAGGTTGGATTCATTGTGATAGTGGTAGGTTGCATTCATTGTGATAGTGATAGGTTGGATTCATTGTGATAGTGGTAGGTTGGATTCATTGTGATAATGATAGATTGGATTCATTGTGATAGTGATAGATTGGATTCATTGTGATAGTGGTAGGTTGGATTCATTGTGATAGTAATAGATTGGATTCATTGTGATAGTGGTAGGTTGGATTCATTGTGATAGTGATAGGTTGGATTCATTGTGATAATGATAGGTTGGATTCATTGTGATAGTGATAGATTGGATTCATTGTGATAGTGATAGGTTGGATTCATTGTGATAGTGGTAGGTTGCATTCATTGTGATAATGATAGGTTGGATTCATTGTGATAATGATAGATTGGATTCATTGTGATAGTGATAGATTGGATTCATTGTGATAGTGGTAGGTTGGATTCATTGTGATAGTAATAGATTGGATTCATTGTGATAGTGGTAGGTTGGATTCATTGTGATAGAGATAGGTTGGATTCATTGCGATAGTGATAGGTTGCATTCATTGTGTTTTTCAATTAGTTAATTCTTCTAGCACCCCAACATTCACGGTAATTTTATTACAAGTGTCTCTCATGTTACTTCACAACAAAGACAATTAGTCAGTCGGGTTTAGTGTTTTTTTTACCACTTATTGACTGCCATCTGAAGACAGGGGCTTGTTCGACTGATAGTTCTCAAAGATTAAGATATCATCGAAATTCATGTGCATTCAAATTTAGTTTTTAATGTTTTCTCCAATGTGTTAAAAGTATGTGACCTATTTATAAGCAAGTTCCCTTGAATTGATCATACCTTTCTGGATTAAACTTCGAAGGTTCCTCCCAATATTCAGTGGAGAAATGTAAGGCCAGGGGTGTAACCCCCTTTTTTTTTTTTCTTCTTTGGCCTTCCTGTTCAGTCTTCAATGGAGTGAAAATAGAAGAAAATGAAATCCATATTCACTTAGCAACTCAGAAATGATATATATATATATATATATGACTTCGGATTAACGAGGTTCTACTGTATATATATCCGATTTATTTTGTTTGGTATGAAAAATTATAGTGGCAACAGCCAAGAATAACTGAAAATAAATGTCAACCGAGCCATGGGATTTAGGCCAATGCTTCGACTAGCATCGTTTTTTTTTAGATTCCATGCTCACTACCATCATATGTCTATGCTTTTATACTTAAAGAACAGCTGTTTTTTCAGCCAGAAGCAAGTATTACACTATACACTATTACTTATTGTAATAATGACTTGATCTGTGCATTACAGAATTTACTCCTCGAAACTTGTTAAAATACCGAAAACAGGTTATGTTTCCGACCAAATTTGTTTACAGATGCTCTATTGGTCAAATATTCTGACCATCCCTGGTGGCCGAGTGGTTAGAGCGTCCGCCTTGGGAGCGGGAGGTCGTGGATTCGATCCACGGCCGCGACATACTAAAGTCATAAAAATGGTACTGGTAAAGCTCCCTTGCTTGACGCATATAAAGGGTAGTTCAAGGACTGGTTGGTCCGGTATCAGGATAATGTGACTAGGTGTGGTATCATACCACAAATCTACGGCGTGATTCTGCAGTATGGCAGCACTATATCTGTCTCAAGGTGACAGTCTCCAAATGACTGTAATACTGTCGCTGGGACGTTAACCCCAAAAATCAAACAAACAAACAAATATTCTGACCCATTCCTTTCTTCAAATAATGAAGGGGTACCAACTTTGGAGATCATTCCAGGATTTCTTAGACTTTGCGATAAATATTCCAAAAATAAATAGAAAGGTTTGTCTATTTTTCTGAGAAATACTTATGAAATGCATGGAGTCTCCTCTTATAAAGATATTTTCAAAAGCTCGGCTCGGAGGTCCATTGTCTTGTTTGTCTACATTCACATGATATAAAAATCAATGATAAAGAGGCTACTTTGGCTACTTCCATACAGAAAAAAAATAATTAAAAAATCCTTCAAAGATAAGTACCGAGATTAAATATAATACCAAGACTCGGAAGATAATACCAACCTCGGTATAATGGAGCTGATCCTCAGTGTCTCGTTGATTACCATGTCCAGGTACTGTAGCTTGAATACATTGTCGTAGTTGGGGTCACTCTAGTATAAGTAGGAAAGTACATACATTCTGATGTCTAAAACTTTTAAACAAAATCAGTTTTTTTTATGAATTGTCATACCTATCTTATGTTCGGGTTAGCCTAACGAATGCATGTTTAATTAATGAAGCATTATATCCCGCTAATATATCTTTACTTTCAGTAAAAGTAGCAATATTGCGTTCCGTGAGAGTGTCATTAGTTTTTGTTGCTGTATTTTTTTCTTTTTCTTTTCTTTTTTTTTAAAAAAAGATGACAGTAGTAAGGGCCTCACTTTAGGGGCAAAGATGATGTAATCGGTTCTTTTTATAGGTACGGGAGGTGATATTGTTACAATTTAAAGTAACTCATTTGCATGTAAGTATCTTTGGGTATGGTGCATTCGTAGCGGTTATCTTGTTGATCTTGCGGGCGATCATGCTCATTTACATCTAATGCGTGTATAGCACGGCGCCACAACAATGACATCATGCTTATGATGCACCAATGCCACAGTCCTACGTTGGGTGCCAAATGTCACAGGGTGAGAAAAATATGCTGCCTGACTGGGACTCGAATCCGGGGCCTTTCGCTTACAGGGCGAATGCTCTACCGACTGAGCTACCCGGCTGCTTACATATAACTCTCTCCTTTTGTGAGTTATCGGTACTGTGACATTATCCTCCTCCATTTTTAAATTTCTCCCTGAATTCTAGGAGTTACAGGGTAAATATAACCACGTGCAGGTGTCTTAGACATACCTAGCACCAATGCCACAGCCCACGTTTGGCGCCAAATGTCACAGGGTAAGAAAAATATGGAGCCTGACCGGGACTCGAACCCGAGGCCTTTTGCTTACAGGGCGAATGCTCTACCGTCTGAGCTACCCGGTCGCTTACATATAATTCTCCCCTATTTAGAGTTATCGGTACTGTGACATTATCCTCCTCCATTTTAGAATTTTTCCCTGAATTCTAGGAGTTACAGGGTTAATATAACCACGTGCAGGTGTCTTAGACATACCTAGCACCAATGCCACAGCCCACGTTTGGCGCCAAATGTCACAGGGCAAGAAAAATATGGAGCCTGACCGGGACTCGAACCCGAGGCCTTTTGCTTACAGGGCGAATGCTCTACCGACTGAGCTACCCGGTCGCTTACATATAATTCTCCCCTATTGTGAGTTATCGGTACTGTTAGATTATCCCCCTCCATTTCAGAATTTTTCCCTGAATTCTAGGAGTTACAGGGTTAAATATATACCACGTGCAGGTGTCTTAGACATACCTAGCACCGATGCCATAGTCCCACGTTGGGCGCCTTTGTCGACGGGCTTAGTTGTAGAAGGGAAAGCCAAACGACAAGATATTGAGTTTTTATATATTTATATTTGGCACATCCGCAAAGGGACGAAACTCTTCGTTAGTCTCCGACTATCTAAAAAAAGATACATTTTCTGACATATATTAAGGACGTTTTCGGTAGTAATTTATGCGCATCACTCAAGCGCATCTAGGGGAGATAATCGTCGACTTTTACTCTTCAAAAAGGAGATAGTTGAATAGCATTCGGACATTTCACTTTGCGTTTAAGTCTTCGATTACGATGAGCCAACAACTACGGATACGCGGTCAGACTGTTAAAAAATCAAAGAAAGAACGATCTGATAGAATAAGAGCGGCATCCCAGCTGTACCGTCAAACTGTTAAATCAATTTATTTGGATGATAATGGATATTTAAAAAGAATTTTTATGATTTTTTTTATAGTTTTGGCAAATTGGTTACCATGGAAATTTCATTTTTACAAAAAAAGTAGCCCGACAACCTTACTTTTTCTTTTCATTTTTAAACTCGCCATTAAATTCTACTATGGATATCAAAAAATAAAAACATTCTATGAAAGGATTATTATTTAATCTTTATTTATTTGCAGAACATGTGTATATTTTCTTTCATTTTTACCCTGTGAGGAAATTCAAAATGACTGTATTGTGTTGAAAAAATGTACAGATGAAAAAATTACTTAATTATAACATAAAATAAAGTTATTTTGTGTGCAAATTCATGTTTGTTATGTTTGTGTAAAATATCTGGAATATTTTAAGTAACTTGAATAAATTAGGCCATTTTGTAGGATTTCACCAAATTGGTTACCATGGAAACTTCATTTTTACTAAAAAAAGTAGCCCGACAACCTTACTTTTTCTTTTCATTTTCGAACTCGCCATTGAATTCTACTACGGATGTCAAAAAATTAGAAAATTCTATGAAAGGATTATTATTGTAGAAATCTGTAGAAATCGTCCTTAAAGATCGCATATAATCATATTAATTATTAGCATGTCAGTATATAAAATATTAAATATATTTACTTTAGTTTAGACATAGAATACTCAGCAAGAATCACGATGATGATTACATAATACAATCAAACATTGTGGTTGTACATCGGATTGCGTTTCAAATATTATCAATTAAGTTAATTACACCATTTAAGTTACAAAATGTAATAATACAACATAAAAGGAATAATGAAGTTGATAAATAAATAATAATTACCTTAAGAGAAACAAAATATTTCCCTTAACTATATTTATATTTCCATTCACGTATCAAATGGCATTGTATGTTAAATATTTGTGTAAGTTTGAATAAGTCCGTCGGTCAATGATTGGTCTGTCAAATCGAGTCCGAAATCAAAGTACAGAGAGACCTGAAAATAAATCTACAACTACTAAATACATCTACACTTATTTTCAACCCTATGACACATACACAACCTAATAGTCTCAAAAATGTACATTTCACGGCGCGGTCGCGGATATAAGGTCCTTCTTAAGTACACCTTAAAAAGAATGGTTACCGTGATATGTGCATTATGAAAAAGAGGTGAATACAAGAGTGCTTACTTTCGTCTTCATAAACAAGAGGGCCATAATGGCCCTAGAACGCTCATCAGAGTATCATCACTTCATTAGAAGATTCAGTTTAATCTTGATTAAAATTCCAGATAAAAAAAGTACAATTTCTAAATTTATATACAGACTGAATAAGAGCAACTTGCCAATCATTTGCAGGACATCATTCTAAGAGAAAAGTTCGAAAATGCCATGTATAAAGAAGAAATTCATCATTTTAAATGGAGAAGCATAAGGGAAAATCCCATATTTTTTGCTATTACCAAAATGTATAGTCATAACAACATTGGACACAGATACTCGTACACAAAACATGAATGTACAGGAACGAGCAATTCGAAATTTCTTAACACATATACAAACCGGGCTTGGTGCTTACTAGTATTTATTAACGCAGGAAATGTACATTACAATTAATTGGTCAAGCCATAGGTAATATCTATCTGCATAAAATGGCTCACCGGTAAATCATGAGATTAATTATTTACGGTAGTGCCCTTCCATTCTGACATGAGCCGACCTTACGTGAGCCCCGAATCTTATGGAGAAAGAATGCATGATGTCGTTCGCAACGTATGTCAACCGTGTCTCGTGGGGTTAATGAGATAATCAACGTATTTCAACCATGACTCGTGGGGTTTAAGAGATATTCAACGTATTTCAACCGTGACTCGTGGGTTTAATGAGATATTCAACGTATTTCAACCGTGACTTGTGGGTTAATGAGATAATCAACGTATTTCAACCTTGACTCGTGGGGTTAATGAGATATTCAATGTATTTCAACCGTGACTTGTGGGGTTAATGAGATAATCAACGTATTTCAACCGTGACTCGTGGAGTTAATGAGATAATCAGTCTGAAGTGTTTCAGAATCATTAATATTTTGCTGTGTAACGACCAAAATATTGGCTCTTAATATTTCAGAAATACATATATTTCCGGCTTTATTTAAAACGTCAACGAGTGGTAACTATTTTTATAGAATATACATTTATTCGTTTGTAATATGACTGAAATATTTTTATATCGCCTTCATTAGGTAGTAGCGATATTTTTACCGTGATTTTCGATTAAAAGATTACAATTGTCTTTAGCTAAACAAAATCTATTATATTATCTATTATAAACATATCACGGTAACGTTTCTTTTTTGAGAAGGAACTGACAGCGCCGTGGAATGTAGATCTTTTGGGATTATATCTTTGGGGTTGTTTTTCTACATATGACGTCATTGTTAAGGTCAACATGGCAGCATGAAATGTGCCCGCTAGGTCAACAAAATGGCCGCCGCGCATGCGCTATACCTTTAACGCTTATATGCAAATAAGTTACTATAAATAGAAACAAGATGGTCACCCGGACCTATAAAAGAACCGATTACGTCACCTTTATTTAAACTCAAAGTGGGACCTATACTACTGATGACCAATTGGTCAGATCTCACCAGATACTATAATGATTAACTTTGGACGATTATTTCTAAGGTGAGCGAACTAAGGCTACTTTGGTCTCTTGTTTATCTAAAATCTAGGACTATCTTTATGACGGGTGTATACCTGTCCAATTTGAGCGTCAATTTCTTCCACCAACTTTTCCTGGCATGCTGGGTTTAATGCCAGGTAATACAAAATCCAGCCAAGAGTAACTGCAGTTGTCTCAAATCCGGCACCCATGAAAATCAACGAATTGGTAAATACCTCTTTGTCTGTCAGACCTAAAGTAAATTGTCTAGATTTCAAGCTTCAACATATTCGATAACCCATCGAAGAAAGGAATCATTGCTAGCATGGGTGTCAGGATAGAGCAGTGGTTACGAATTTGCTACTCACTAATTTGTCCCGGGTTCGATTCTTGGTCAAGATATCAAACCTGTAATTATATCGAAGAAATTCCT
>CM037785.1:40818663-40844820 GCA_021229015.1 Solen grandis
AATTTTAATACAAAGGGCATTATTCTGAAAACAATATTTTCTGAGTTATGCCCATTTTATACTTAGAATTTTGGTCAAAATTGTTTATTAAATAGAAAGATTTGAAAACTGTGACAGGTATCAACACGTAACTTGGAATACTTGGTAATCAGGACATGGCGAAGTTGTAAGACAATGGGGCATTATTCTGAAAGCAATATTTTCGGAATAATGTCCCTTTTAACTTAGAATGTTTGTTAAAATTGTTTATTGATAGAATATTTTTAAAACTCAGTCTATCAAAGATATTGTACTCATTCTTGGCAACCTTGCTAAAGCGGACAAGTAACATAACTCAATGATCAGTATTTTTAGAGTTTTGCCTACATGAAAAATAATTGAACATAACATCATATTATCATAATTTTCAACAGAACATCTTTCATTAATTAATCATCATTACATGTAAATCAGACATCCTACGGAAACGTTAAAGGGCCTTCAATTAATGACATGTTTTGTGTTAAGTCAAAAACTTTCTATTCGCCTTGATCAGATACTTTAACACTTGTCAGTTTATATATCTCGCAAACACTAAATCTATATAGATAATGCGTCTATACTTTTCTCAATATGATTGATGTTTTTGTCAAAGCGAAAGACTGAAATTTTTAATAAATCGAAAAGGGGCTAATTCGCCTTGACAAAAACATTCAAACATGTCGTGAAAATTAAAGTTGCAATATCTATAAAATTCTCTTTATGCGAGCTAAATAAATTGACAAGTGTTAAAATATCTGATCAATGCGAATAAAAAAATGTCGACTTAGCACAAAACATGTCATTAATTGAAGGCCCTTTAACGTTTCCGTAGTCATCATATCAAAACAAGATAATATCGTTTTAAAATTTTTTAAAATGACATGCTTCTTCAACAAGACATGATCTTTATTAACTAAATACCATTAACCAGAAGTTATTTTAATACAATTTTAGACCCGGCATTATCTTTATTTACTAAACATGAGTAAACGAACGAATACTATTCTAGTTGTTAACATTAGACAGTTACGGGGTTCCATATATAGACTTTCTGCTTCTGATATTTATAAACATTCTAGAAATATGTCGTTGGAACTACGTCAAGCATTACAAACGACTTTCGGAACATACACAAATGTTCCAGATTTGATTGTAAAAAAAAAGGAAAATAACTTTCTAACGTATCTAATTTGATATATAGTATTAAATAAACAAATACATTTATAAATATGATCATTTTTTCACGGTGATCATTTGTAAACGGATCTTTTTTGAGCGCCAACTTTATGTCTGAATTAATATATTTTCTTCCATTACTTTTACAGACACTTTTAATCAGATGCATGAGTACTGGTGATGCATCGATTAGATTATGTAAATGATGACAAAAGTTTCGTCTCTCCCTTTATTTAGAGGGTAAACTGGCCAAAATCTACGGCCGGCTTTTATTAACAATAGTTTTCTTTGCTGCCCTTAGAAAAAGCTTACGTACACAGCAAGTGCTCACGAGAAATTCTTTGTTTAAACATGTTTTCTTTTTGTTACTTACCGTTTTTTCTTTGGTTTGGGCGGATATAAGACTTTATTTAATAATGAGCGATAATTCTAATTGTGTGCCTAGTTATAACACGGAGCGGTGTACGGTAACACTTAGAATCGCATTTGAAATACGCTAACATCAAAATGTTATACTGGTCATGTCCAACGAACAAAATTATTGGTTCAACATTGTCTAATTACGACGTCAATGTTTCTGAAAATGTCGTAAAGTTTCACACGAGTTAAGTTTAGTTTCCGTAGGTCCTGTAAAGGTAACACCCAAAATGTTTTAATATTATGGAGGCTATTCGTTGCCAAAAATCCAGCCTTGTTGATCTGAGTTTAACAGTTTATTTTCCGACAAAATTCACAATTCATTTGAATTTCTTAATATTTAAACTCCAGAGATACATTCTTGGACTGAATTTGCCGATGCAACATTGTAAATACGTATTTCAACAAAATGCATTTTGATAAACTACAAAACGCATTCTTCTTTAACGCTCGCAACTTTACATTGTCCGACAATCATGATTCGGTTCAGCTTAATCCAGGTTTACACGTTTGCAATGTTGATAAATAAGCTCCGCCCATTTCCCCGTTCACTACATCATTGTAAATAAACGTAATTGTCCGCTCACATTCGGTATTTTCCGACAACGACTGGCAAATCTCCACGCAGTTATCTCTCATGTACGAATAAGGGAAGTGTTGCAGCGTGTAGGTCTACACATTCAAGGTAAATGCATTATGAGAATTAAACAGTATCACAATTATTTACTTAGCACCATGTGTTTCAGTTGCATGAGTGCCATTGTATGCAGGTATTGAATCAACATCAGAAGATATAAAAAAGATTAGTTTTTGAAACGTACCCCACCTATATTGTAAAGCCAGCAATATAAGAGCAGCATGGCGAAAATTTAGATTTTTATATCCCTGGCCAGGATTTTAACGTTGATGTTTTTTTTATTCGAGCCACCAAAGCCACATGATATGAGAACCCACTTCACCACAATTGAACTTTTTTCAAAATTTAATATCTAGCCACTGCCATTACTGGTGTTGTGAATTCGCGCTCAATGCCACTTTCATAAAAAAAAGTCGATTTTTTTATTCACAATTTTCAGTAAAACAATGCATAATTTTCACAAACAGAGCTAAGGTGTATCGGACTCAATTTTTTGAATAACAATTCAAGAACACATCCAAAATTAAGGTGCCTTAAGTAGTCAATATTGACTATTGGCAGTATAAAGTTCAAGTTGAAGTATTCATTATGTCTTTAATCAGGAGATGTTCTATAAAGATATAAGATATCTCCTGCTTTAATAAAGACTGATCCTTTGCTTGTCACCTAGGATATTAATGTTTTAAATGCAAAAAAGTGTCTGACTTCCAATTTTATTTTGAATCTCTGTGTTTGTTCATATACATACCTGCAGATTGATTAATTTCTTTAAGAAAATACACAAAAGTTACATGCCATCAACTGTCTGTGTCTTAATCCAACTCTCAATGTTTTTTTTCCAGAAAGTAAAAATCACTACTTGACTATAAATCAAGATTTTTATGCAAAAAAAAAAAAAAATATATATTTATAGAAGGAATAAGTCAAATTGATATTTAAGGTTCAGTTAAGTTGCTGCTTTACTATTGTCCAATTTTCAAGTCAAAACAGATGGAAGATTTGCTACAGATAGATCTATACAATATTTTTTACAGGCCAAATTCAGGCTGCTGCCTTTCCCAGTAATATTAAGTAACATTTAATTACTATATCACAAATATAACCTTAATACTAGGGTGTGAATGGATAAGAAAAAAGAGGAAAAAAATATATGCAGTTTCTAATGTAAAGCTTTCATTTCTTAATATTCACTTATAACGTTAGTAAAATTAAAACCAAAATTATGAAGCTTAAATGTCTGTACATAGCAACTGCCCTTTCATAGATCTACATTACATTTTTTCAACCATATTTTTTTCGTTTTCATTTTACCATGTATATATTAAAAGAGTCCAAAGGTAAGTATAATGATTAACAAAATTATATAAAATTATTGTATCTACAAAGTATCATTTTCAGACTCGGGTAAATACGAAATCTTTCTGTACTTGCCGATATATCATGGTGTAAGAGTTACCTCTCTTTATTTTCCGCTCGTGGAATTTGACTCCGCCTTTAAATCTTCGCCTATTTCCGTGATACTGCCATATATGGAAGTTGCAAAATCGTCTACAAATGTTAATCGCGTAGAAATGTAAAAGCCAAGTATGCAGTTGTAAACCTGAGAGTGTTATCTGATGTGGCTCCATTCTCGAACGTCGTGATGTACGGCGTCAAACGCGTCGTGTATGTCGTTGTACATTTCGTAATTTTGAGTTTGAAAAATTATAAATATTATTTGCATTTTATCTTAGCTGCATGTTACCAAATTACACACTAGAAGTAAAAACGTTACTAGTTAAATCGAGATAATCAAAACGCACAATACGAGCACAATATGTACCTCTCGGATAAACATTTATACTTTTACAAATCTGTTTAGTTGAACCGAAGTATAAATTGTCATAATTACAAGGCTGGATTTTTGGCAACGAATAGCCTCCATATAATATGAGGTAACACTTAGAATAAAGAAGCCTAACACCTTCCGAGCAAAACGATTACACTGACATGTACATAACTTCCTCTTACGCGGGGGAATGAGAAGTTTCAGTAAAATAGGTGTAACTAAGTCTTGAAATAAGTGTTACATTTACTTTCTAGAGACATCACTCTAGGAATGGTGTATTTCCAAAGCCTATACCACATTTGGTGTAACCCTTGTAGCAACGTTAAATGTCGCACCAACGCTAAATGTCGCACATGTCGTTATATCTCGCAAGGCTGATGCTAAATGTCGCAACCAACGCTAAATGTCGCAAAACCTCCTGGCGTTATACGTCTGATTTGTAACGCCAAATGTCGCAAAAGATTGCACTGCCGCTATATGTCGCAACATGAACGCTAAATGTCGCAATCATTTATAAGTGGAAATTAATAATCCCACAGAACAACATACTACAGAATCGCAGTGCCAAACAATCGTTTATATTAATTTCGAGTTGTTCACACGAAACAGTTTGGGCAAGTTCTATTTATACTAATATAATCTTCATTTCATTTGTTTCTTCTTCCCCGGAGCAACTTTGAAAGAGAAATGGGTCTTGCATATACACGTTTTTCAAGTAAGAAGTACAAATGATCACGCAATTCAGTGGATGAAATGTAGGTCCTTTTCAAAACAAAAATATATGAACGATTAAAAAGAATAATATTATTACAAAGTAACAAGTTAAATAGCCATTAAAATAATTAGTCTGATAATTTTAAAACATTATACACTTTTTAATATTTTGATTATCAACCTAGAGTTTCGAACCCACGCGAAGTGATACTGAAAGGAGCGGTAGACGGAGTCGCTACCACTACGCCACTTTGGAGCCTTATTGTAAATGGAATTAGAACACATATAACATTATTTTTGGGCAGTTTAATAAAACGATTCAATTTCGTTGGGGAAAAAATAAGCTCTATTTTGTAATTACTGAGTCAGCTAGTTGTATTTTGTTAAGCTTCTGGAAGGTAAAATAACTCTGTATATAACATAAACGAAATAATAAATGCTAATGAAATATATATATTTTCATAAAAAAAACCCCCAAAACAACAACAAATAAACATTTGAATTTAAAACCAATTTAATGCCCGTTCGAAAGATATTACAAGTGAGGTATAAAAAGTGTGGTCAGATGGTCAGAAGTCAGGCTCAAAGTAAGTTTCTGCACACTGCAGACTTTCTCTAACGTTAGCTTAAGGCGAAATCAATCGGCCTTTACCGTTGTACGGTTTAGGTCTCAATTCAAGCATGATCCTGGTCGTGGGCTCTCATGCAAAGTGTTCATCTTTCTCTTTATTTGTTTCTGTCTTAATCATTTTAAAATATGCTATATGGTCCATTTTATAAAAAAAAAATCTGTCTCAAAATCTTTATACTCTATTTTCATTTCATTTGTTTCTTCATCCCCCTGGAAATCTCTTTCTTCAAATAATACAACAGTCCGTCTCATACATTCACTTTTCCCTCTTTAAGTCTCTTTACACTAGCAGCATTTTACAATCTCTCCTGCAATGTCTCGCTTACATTTCATCTTTCCCCAATAATGTTTCCCCAATAATGTCCCTCAGTCCTCATTTGATTCTGTATATTTATCAGGAAGCCGGCTGCACGTGTGTTAATGTTTCGAAAGGAGACACTGGGGAATTAGGTACCGGTAGAGAATTTGATAGAGGGAATAGTTTATGAATGAAATGACTGTGTTACTTGAAGAAAGATGGAATGTCAGTATGAACTTGCCCTAACTGCTCCGCTGACTATAGTCTTCGTGAGATTCCACTCTTTCTACCTTTTCAAAAGGGAAACAACTCGGAATGAATATCGAAAATTGACTGGCACTGCGATTCTATAGCCCCTCCAGCACTATCAGTGCTTTGATTTTTATCTTGACATTATATATCGTCAGATATTTTTTAAGCCTAAGACATTCATTTTCAATTCAAAATTAAACCTAACGGACTGTATAACGGATGAATTAGGGACACATGGCACAGTCCATAACGGCCAATGTTTCTGTTTAAATGCATATATTTATGTACAGGAGCGACGTATCCAATAAAAATTCAAATAAAAAAATGAATTTTGAAATTGTGATTTTACTCTCTTTTTTTTTTCCAGCCGCTTTTTGAGACAGCAGAATATCTTTGATATTGAGTATACATATTATTTCAAATCATCCTTATGTTCACAAATAGATGTAGAATAAAATTTAAACATATTTAAACTTATATAAATACTTTGGCCTAAACGGTAAGTGTCTATGAAAAAGAAAGTCAGCGATAAACAATAAAGGCTCATTTTGCCTCCAAAAGCAGTATACGAGTATAATATAATATTCTTCAGACAGAAAAGCAAAGTGTGTGTTACAGATTTGTAACGAGATGCAATCTGTACATAACCGTTGACGACAACGTTACTACAATGCATAAATAAGAAAGAACCTTTTACTAAAGTACATTCAATTGTTTATAAAATAAACTAAATATGCATATTCCGCATATCCTCGTCAATTTCCCATAGACATTCCGAATGTCTCCGTTAGCGAATCACGAGTGCATAAATTGGTGACGTAGCAGATAAAAAATATGTTTCAAATTATTTCCGTGAAACAACAGAATTGTCTTTATCTAAATGCAAAGAAATCCTAATTTATTGCATGCCAATAAGGTAATCGTTCTTGGTGGCTCGATTCTTACAGGGGGACCTCCGTGGCTGACTTTAACACTCACTCAGCCCCTCATCGCGTGGGTTCGAATCCCGGCATGGTCATTCGGATTTTCATGTGAGAAAGCCTTCAAGCTGGCTTGCGGTATGTCGGTGGTTCTACCCGGATGCCTCCGTGCATTCGGGGTCTTCCTCCACCTGTAATTAGCTTGACGTCGCTATATGACTGAAATACTGCCGAAGCGACGGTAAACTCAAATAGTCAAGTCAAGTCAAGTCGATATTTACAACATTTTGGTGTTCAACGGTTTATTATGGTTTAAGCCGGTTGTTAGGGTTGTGCATCAACTTATTTCATGCAAAACAATGAAGTACTAAGTTCTATTAGTTGAATATATTTCATATCGTCACCGCACGTGCAGTGAGTGATATATTTCATGTCACCACTGTCACCGGTCTTCTGTGGTGAAAGAAAATTGTCTATATTTCCCAAATGTTAAGAGACATAACAATATACTTATGTATGATCACTTACTTTTGATTGAAATAAGATCGTTGACTTTGTATCGATTATTTTGTCGAAATGGCTTAAAATGTTATCGTACTCCATTATCAGTGAGAAGCAAAAATTGCATTTAACGTTGCTACACCTCACTCGAAAGGTGAGGAAAGTTAACTATATAAATTTACAGTGTAAAATTAAACGCAAACACCACAACTACTGGTGGTTACAGGTGAACAGTGATACTCTATATACACATTGTAATGTAACGGCTCCAAATCAGGCAAAACAAATCAATGAAAATAACTAATTGTTTAAGTGCCTTTAGGTTATGCACTTTTTTTTTTACAATATTTCATACCAAACTATTTCGCACAATTCATTTCATATATATATATATATATATATATATATATATATATATATATATATATATATATATATAAGAGAGAGAGAGAGAGAGGGGGGGGGGGGGGTAAATAATAAGTACTGCTTTGTTTTAATAGGCATTTATTCGTAAATTCGTAAATGTGAGAAACAAATAAATCTTTGGATTTTAAAAGGCCAATGTTAAATGCTTCAGAAATACATTAATTCTGGTTTAAATAAGTTAACGTGTTATAAGCAGTGTACTAATATAACGAACTATGGTAAAATAAATAAGACAAGTACGTTTACATTATTAATGAGATATTAAAACAATTATTCACCTCAGCCCCGCTATTTGTATTTTCTGTGAAACGAACAAGGCGGTGGCAAAGAGTAAAAGTGATAATTTGATATTCGTTCATTTTATTCTTTTAAATATAGTTTGCATATCAAATAAATATATTTGAAACTATATCATCTTTGTGACAGGTTACGGAAAAGCAACAGTAGCTTCGTAAAGAACTAGCGCTGCAAACATAACGGAAAGCCATACATGCAAGTTGGACTTATCCTTTGCTGTAAAATTAAAGTTATATTTAAGGACAAGGAAAGCGCGTTGAAAGCCATGGCCTTTTTTTCATAGACGCCCCCATTTAAAGCTTCTTAAAATTAATGCAGTTTTTCCTAAAATTGCTATTAACACAATGGTATTTCTTTCCCAAATAATCAAGAAAATTGGTGATCTAAATTATCAAAATATGGTATCAAGGCCTATTACACATTATCAGAAAAAAAGCTTGAGTAACCATATATATTTGAAGGCAAGACATATGCACTGTTTTGTGGAAAGTAACATCCGCGTCCGGTCCATTACCGGTCCCTAATGGTTTGATATTAGGTTTGATATGCCGTAGTCATAGAAACCGACTGCTCAGAGAGACAAAAGGGAAGCGATCATCTTTTGCTGTATATAGAAATTTACATTGCACGGAGATGCACGTCTATAGACTTGTGCTATCTATGAATTCCTGTACATATATTTACATATTTTAGTCATTGTGTGGTAAAATAAGACAATTGAAAGCTATCAAAATAACTATGTAATATTTCCTTCTATAGTGGAATAAAGATATGAGTCGGTATTCAAGTTGCAAAAAACTATTTTTCACCCGAATGAATGAATCATTATAATGTCATTCATTTGTATCAGCCTTCACACATATCTCTGCTACAATGAGTTGAAAAAGCGTTTCATAATTTCATTTATTATTTTTTATATTCACCATCTTGTTGGGTATTTTTATGATAAAAAAGAAATATGTTAGTCCAAATAACACAAATAATTGCTTAAATCAGAACATTTCTAAACGACAGCAAACCGAAAACCTAAATTAAAAGAGTAGTAAAATGTCCCCAAGCATTATACTCGACACAGTTCAGGATTATGACGGCTTAATTGTTCCTGAACTTATTGTATTGAAATCACACACACACACACACACACACACACACACACACACACAGAGTTTGAGAAAACAGGTTTGGTCGGTGCTTCAAACGCCATGTCTGTTGACAGCCATTTTTTTTTTATCAATTTTAGGTATCACATGGTACACACCATGTTCACGTGGTACCCAGTGTGGCAGTGAATCCACTGCGATGGAGTTTACATTGGTGTATCTTGAACAGATCAAGTAGATGACATAAGTTCGCATCAAAAGATCGAATCGGTACAAATGCAATATTTGGAGATCCGAAGAGATATATATACAATCTTCGGATAATCGCGATGTTCGGAATAGAGGGGTTTAAATAATTGCGTATTTGTGTTGGGACTGGTTTTTCCTTAGAAATCAATATTTTACTATAATTGTATAATTTTATGGTAATGAATCTATAAAGCATTTATATTCAAACAATAGATATCTTTAAAAAAGATATTCGGCGTAAGAAAAAAAAAGGACAGTAAAGGTGTTACAATATAATATATTTAATATAATAATGCTGGCAAGTTTTAAATGGTCTGTGGTCATAAAAATAATGCTATAAAACGTATGTGTCGCTAAATTAATGAGATGTAATATACTAGGAAGATAAAAATGTAATATAAGCGAAACATAAAAAAGTTCATTCCGTGGGATTCGATTTTGGGGCCCCTAGTTCAGCAGACGAGCACCTTGAGCTTGTCATTTTGGCGAGTGTGGTTTAAAAAGGTGATTATATTGTGTTATTGATGTTTGTATTATAAAATGATGATTATGTTTTAAAAACAGGAGTTTATAATGTGTCATTGATATATTTAATATAAATGGATGATTACATACATGATGAAGTGCAATTGTAATAATGGATATTATGTTGCTGTTTGTTGTTTGTTATGTAATATAGTGAATTGTTATTACTTATTTCTCTCTCTCTCTCTCTCTCTCTCTCTCTCTCTCTATATATATATATATATATATTCATAAATTTACTTGAGAATACGTTACTTAGATTATTAATTGATGGATATTTGTTGATTACGTAATTTCCAAATTGTATAGTTTTTTCCCTTTTAAATTAAAGGGGAATTGTGTTTATATAAAGGTTTGATAGTGGAGAATATGCTTTTATATAAACTTAGCACCTCACTCCCCCATACATGTATATAGCCTGTATGCTAATGCACACAATGAATTGTGTGTTGAAGACGGGGTGGGAGGGGCTATGTTGATTATCCCGAGTGGGCTGTGCTCAAACAGGATTATGGATGTACAAGTTGAAAGTTAGTATATATATATATATTATTCTTTGTGTCAGTCTTAACCAATACATTAGCAAGCATGGTTTGAAAAATTCTTATGTACATTTATTGTAAAATATGTATTTATTAAAACTTGTGGTTCTCCTGGCATTTAGTCACATAATTATATATGTATATGGAAGACTTATATATTTCCACTGGGTTAAGAAAAATTAAAGGGAAGAAATTCAAGAAAATATTAATATTTAATAATTTTCACCTTGCAGACAAAACTAAATAAACAAAACTAAATCATATACCATAAAAAATTAAAACAATTACTCCAGAACCAATTAAGCCAAAAGGTTATAATATAAAAAGCTAAAATCGTTTTTAGACGGCAATTTGTTAGACTTGCGGCCAGCGGCCAGCGGCCGCTAGTCTTATGCTGAAATTCGAAATCGGGCCTTTCTGATTTGCATATTTTCCACAACATTTTTAACTGTAGTACTCCGCGCTTTGTACGGATCCATACAACGCAAGCTGAGCTAACGAAAGCGAGTGGAGTGTGTTACACAGATGTGTTGCAACGACATTTAAATGATATTTAGAAACTCTTTTAATGTGTAAAGTTTGTGACTCCACTCTTCTTTTACAAATTCTTCAAGCTGATACAACCATTTTCAGCGTGAACAAAATACCTGCGTCGTTTACAAAACAGAGATTTAACTCAACTGGAGTACATGTAGATCCACTCATGCAATTATGAAAAAATAGTGCTTCGCATAAGTACGTAATTAACCCAAAGTAGTTCAGCAGCGTTTCGCACGATAATAATATATTACGTTGCACTTCTGTCTTCTCATAAACTCAATAGCCACGCGGCCATAATTTAGTGGAATGGAAGATCACGTGACCCAATGTTTTGAAATGGGCCTAAAACACGCAATGAAAATATTACCGAGCAATGGAAATTTTATTTTCAGAATAGCAGTAAAGTCTATTGTGCCTCGATAAAACACGCAAAGGAAGTTTGCTAGACACAATGAGTTGAAATTTGTTATATTATTCTTGCATGGATTAAAATAAGAAAACAATACTTATGCTCTGGTATACGCTATTTAATATGTTTCCTCAAAATAAAGCAGACACACGTACGATGTTTACACTGCTGGCTCCACTCTCCAGGCCAGGTATAAAAGAATGTATCTAGATAAACAGGCATCATATCACAAAATAATAATAATCAATATAATGTTTTAAATTTAATGAATATTATTAATTTGTGTATCTATATCATCAAGATTTTTCATATACCGCGCAATGTAAATAACCGCGAAATGGAAATTCCATTGCACCTTAAAAATACCACGCAGATGACAGTTATTTGTTCATATGCAAACTCGTACCGACGACAAGTTATCAAGACATGTTATTTATATGTATTAGATACTCCAAATTAAAACTGCTCAATTCATTATAAATTTGTCATGCACCATACTATACATAGCGGATCCATTTTAAGGTGATACCGGTATACTCTTACAGCATTGACTGGCGCGTGTATGCCACACTTCCAGTAAATTAATCAAAGAAGCGCATGCTGACGCAATAGAAGTATGAAGAAGGAACTTTAAGATTAAGTTTAGGCTTCTGTCCAAATCACCATCATCAGCATGTAATTATTTAATATTATAAAAAAATGATTCATATATTTATAATCAATAAAATTTAGAACTGTTAAATGTGTGTGTGTGTGTGTGTGTGTGGTATTGACACGTGCCATTAAGGGTCTTCTTCACACCTTATCAACTGGGAAGGGCCGTGGGACGTTAAACCCAACAAACAAACAACTAGGAAGGGTGTGCTCGAGTCAATATTCTAGATTACGTTAGTAAGTCGTTGTTTCTGTTCATCATCATCATCATCATCATCATCATCATCATAGGCATGGGATTGATTTTAGACTTCATAAATATAAAGGGTCAGAGTATCAAGGTTTATCATTTTTACTATTTAATATATAGGGCATTTGAAATCAATTTTATAGTCGAGCGTTCTGTTCTCTGACAGCTCTTGTTCAATATTTAGTTTAGATGTATGTTTTTAATTTTGATTATCGTGTTCTAATGTTTAATTAAAAAAAAATGAAAAAAATCTTTACTTGTTTCTTATTTGACAACAGAGAAACTGATACTGACCACATGTATACCCCCCTTTATAAACAGATTAGAATCCAGTATATAACCTATTTGGATTACAATCTAGCGCGCTTGCTGCTCACCACGACCAACCCGCCGACAGTCTATCAATGCCTTCGGCGCTTTGACTAGTAGCTAGAAACGCTTACCAGGCATCGCTGACCTTGCTATTTTGCATATTTTCCATGACATTTTTAACTGTACCTCTCCGCGCTTAGTGAGGATCTACGCAATGCGATTCTGCACTTACGAATACGAATGGAATATGTTACGCAGACCTTTTATTCATATCCGTAACCGCTATTCATATGCTGTTGTTTGTAAACGTGTTATTTTGCTCTGTAAACACCCATTTATTAGCGTGAACAATATATCCGTGACACTTATAAACCAGAACAGAAACCCATTTTACAGAACAGAACAGAACAGATTTTATTACACGTAAACTTTACAGTTTTTTGTGTTATATACACATAATTAATAAAGATATACATCACAATTATACAAAGTAGTGAACGGCATTTAAATACATTTGAACACAATATATAATATGACATATTTTCATTTATCATATAAAGGATGGACTGAATTAGTACTATTGCAATTCAACAATAGTAATATGACCACTGAACAAGTTCATAAAGATATGATTGTTGGAACAGTTACGTCTCAATGTTTAAAATACAACCATGAAAAAGTATATGACTGTAAAACATGACCTTTAAACCTATGATTTACTACGTATAAACTTAAATACATATATGAATGTATAACATGTACTATGTATTTGTTAATAAGGTATATCTAAGCTTAAATGATTCTGAAATGTATTTGCTTAACATAATTCCGATTTGTTTTGTGTATTAAGAAGCTGTATAAGTTTGAACCATATTAGGTCTTATTCTGTAATAACGTTTGATACATTTTTGTCTTATTTGGGCATATGATTTACAAATAAACATGAAATGAAATTCATCCTCTATTTCATTTGAATCGCACATTTGACAATAACGTAAGTGCCGCTCCAATCCATCATATCTTCCAGTATGTATTCTTAAGTTATGAGAACATAAACGTAACTTTGTTATCGCAATTCTTAGATTTCTTGACTCAATATTATCTAAGTATGGTTCAAATTCGAATGAAGTTTTAAGGGCTCTATATACTGTTAAAACACCATTTTCACGGACATTTCCTTGCCATATTTGTAAATATTCGTCTATAAGACGTTGTTTAAAACTACAAATAAAATGATTCACGTTCATATCATGTACATCGTTATACCAAATATAATAAAACCCATATCGTGTCAGAAGGTTTCTGACCTCACCAAACCAATTCATGTTACCATTTTCAATTTGTAACATAGCATCTTTTAAGACTGATTGAATAATTATATTATCGCTTTCCCTCAGTTTAAACCAGTATTTTAAAATTCGTACGTATCTATTTATGTATAACGGGTATCTACCCAATTCGCTATATACTGCACAGTTAGAGGTTGTTTGTCTAACACCAAGTATAGTTTTGCAAAATTTCAAATGTATCATCTCCAACTGTTTAGATTTAGAAAATCCCAAATTTCACAACCATACGAGATAATAGATGAAACAAAAGCATCGAATAACTGCAAGGCTACTCTTGGTTTACATTCATACTTTTTTAAATTTGACAACAGGGTATTTAATGCTTTCAAACCTTTACCATACAATGTTTGGGTATTAAGGTTAAAATTGCCAGTGTAATTCAGCGTGACGCCTAAATAATTAAAATCATTTACAACTTCCACATTTTCATTTGCATATATCCATTTCTCATTATTTTTTGTGCCACCCCTTTTGCGAAAAACTACAATTTTTGTTTTCATTATGTTTACTTCTAAGCCCCAGGTATTACAGTAGTTGTATAAACGATCTAGTGAGTGTTGTAAGTCTTCAGGGGTTTCCCCAATAATAACCATGTCGTCTGCAAATAACAATAAAATCAGACATATATCATGTAAAGCAATACCACAATCATTTCTATTTTGTAAAAACAGTTCTAAGTCTTCTACGAATAAAGAAAATAGTATCGGGATATTATCTCCCCTTGTCTCAAGCCTACTGCAATATTGAAGTAATCTGAGTAGCTGTTACAATGTCTAACACAAGACTTAACTGATTGATACATACTACGTATTATTCGTAACATTTTACCATCTAAATTTGATTTAAACAACTTTAACCATAGCGCATTGAGATATATGGAATCAAAACATCGTTTCATGTCAATAAAACAGCAATACAAACGTTTGTTTAAGTTAGCATAATTTTTGATAATTGAGTGAAGAATAAAAACAGCATCGATTGTAGACTTTCCTCTTCTAAAACCGAACTGAGCGTCAGAAATAACATTATTTTCTTCACACCATTTTGTTATTCGCTGATTAAGTACACATGTAAAAAGTTTTCCAAAATTACTTAACAATGTAATACCTCTATAATTGTTCACATTTAGTTTGTCACCTTTCTTGTGTAGTGGGATGATTATACCCTTAGTCCAAGCATCTGGAAAAGTTCCGGTGTTTAAAATCATATTGAAAATTTCTGTAATGTATCCGGCTAAAATATCACAAGCTTCAATAAAATATTCATTTAATAAGTTATCTCCTCCTGGTGCTCTATTTTTCTTGAGTAGAGAAATAGCTTTACACACTTCCTCGTATGTTATAGGGTTATCTAGATCTCCATAAATATTACTAAAATCATTGAAATCGAAGTCGGTATTAAAATTTTCAGCTTCTTCATTAATATCATAATTAATATCTGCAAACATCTGTTCAAAGTGATTTTTAAATTCATCAATAGGTACATTTTCTTGTTTATTTACATTTTGTGAACGAAAATATCTCCAAAAATCTTTAGGTCTATTGCGCTTTAGATCCTCAAACTCCTTACAGCGTTTAATTGTAAAAGCTCTACGCTTTTTTGAAACAGTACTTTTATACAGTTTTTTTTTCAATCTACACAGCTCAGCTCTGTCTAAATCACTATGCGAGTTATTATAAACATACAACGCATTTTTATATAAGATCTTAGCATTTCTACAGTCTTGGTCGAACCATTTAGATGAATCATTTATAACACTTTTTTCGAAGCTTGGAAATTTTACGACATGTTTTACAAATAATGGGTCTGAAACCTCACGTACAATATCTGTAAAGGCATTTACCAAATGGTTTACATTTCTGTCAATTTGTCCATCTCTATTTTGTACTAATTTGTTAAAATCAGTAACCCTGGTAATCAATCCATTTCTAAATGCCTCTTTTTCATCGTCATTCCATTTTACAAACTCACTTAAATAAGGTTCTTCCTTAAATATATAAGTGTTACAAACAATATCAAATGATAATGGGGCATGATCACTGAAATCATTAAACTGACAAACTGTGAAATTTTGAACTAATTTGAAGTTATGCTCATTTAATATCAAATAGTCGATAACACTTGAACCATTGTTATTAAAACAAGTGTATTTGCCTACACCAAAGTCCGAACCAAGACGTCCATTTGCAATTCTTAGCGTAGTTGCTTTACAAAGGTCTAACAGCTTATTACCACGCGAGTTACTGCCCCTATCCATAGAGTATCTAGGCAATGAATTATCACATACATAGTATTCTTCGTCAATACCTGGAATATAAGAATCACATATAATGCTATCACTTTTACATGCACACCTGGAATTAAAATCGCCAGCAATCATGACAGTACCCAATGAGTTATAATGGTAAATATCGTTTTCAAGACATTCAAAAAGGTCAGTGTCTATCAAATTAGCAATAGGCGATGAGTCACCCCACATATACACTGCTGCAAAATATATATCACTATCGTTAATAAAGAAATGCTTATCCAATTTTAACCAAATAATTGTATCATGTGTATTCTTTACAACGGAAATACCATCTTTAATACCATTTCGAATATAAATGACAATACCACCACTATTGCGTTTGGCCAGTCTATGTCTATATTTTCTATAATAGTTATAACAATGAAAACCTGAAAGATCAATTTTACTAGATTTACCAGTCCAAGATTCACTTAAAACAATAACATCATGTTGAACTAAAAAAGAAATGAAGTTTGCATCCTCCCTCTTAGCGGCACTCAGCCCATTACAGTTCCAAACTAAACATTTAAGCCCATCCGGTCCGTCCTATGCGTCTTTAACCGGCTTACCGTTGACATACAATGTATCGTAAGACACCCACGCTTTTCTACCGGCTTGTCTCTCTTCCTTGACTCTCCTAAAAAGCCGTTTCCTCTTTGCCGCAACTTCCGGTGGGAACTGCTCCGTCACATAGTAACGCGAACCCTTCAAGTTCCTACTGCTACCGCGGACCTGCTCCCTTTCGCTGAAAAAGGAGAATTTACACACGATGCTCCGGTGTCGCTGATCACTTCCACTTCCGGTGGTTCCCCTTCCGGTTAGATTATTACGATTCTGGCCCATCCTATGTACCCGTTCGAACCTCATGCTGTCTACCGCTTGCTGTGATAATTTCAACTTATTCACCATGAAGTCCCTCACTATCTTTTCAGATCTCGTCGGGGTTTCATCTGCTTCTTCTGGAATATTCCCAAAAATGAGATTATTCCTCATGCTCTGCGACTGGACATAGTTCATATCCTCCTTCAACTTATCCTTGTCACGCTCCAGATCTACAATCCTCCTTCTAGCCCCCTCTAACTCAACATTCACAGAGTCCACTTTATGTTCCACTCTATCCATTTTAGCACTGTTTTCTTTTGTAAAGTTATCGATATGTAACCATAGCTTCTTTAGTTCTTTATCAAAATTATCCACTTTTTTGTCAAGCCCATCCAGAGTTTTAAGTCTAGTATCCATATCATTGAGTTTTAGGTCCATTTTCCCTAATAAGGCTATGATGTCCGAATTTGTTGGCCCAACATTATTATTTTCCGACCGGTCCTCCATATTTTCACGTGCCTGTGAGATGTAAGTATCGCTCAATGGTTCAAATAAACTTTGGATTGACACGCTAATCCCCTCGTCATACAAAACAGAATTCGCTTCACTCAATACCTGACTAATTGGTCCTGGCCCCTCGGGCGAGTTTTGTATATTTATCCGTTTATTTTCACTATAATCGTCATCAGTTTCACTCCTTTTCTTCTTTTTTCTACTCTTTTTAACATTCATTTTAAATCCATTTTAGGTCACTTTAAAGCTTATAAAAAACACTTTCCGCTATGTATCTTTGATGAACATTAAGCAACTTTTTGCGTTAAAATCCTAACTTTTTACCCGAGACCACCAAAACACGTCTGCTCACTACAAAGTATAAAGATGGGGTCACATACTTGAAGATCTACTCCTGTAAAAAGAAAAAAAAATAGCACTTCGAATATCTGTAATTAACCTAAAGTAGTTCACGCGTAATTTTGCATGAAAGCGAGTTAGGTTTCTCTCAGAGCACTTCTTAACTTTGAAATAGAAACAAACATTCAAGTATCTAAAACATCAAGTACCTTGTTAAGTTCTACACTTAAGTAACAGTAGAGAGTGTATATTAATCGGGTCCTATGGAATTATCTGCTCCTGAACATAGACATATTCACCATTAATATGCATATGTCTGTGTTCTGAAGTTCACACAGTCAGGTTCATGACCCTAATTCTGGATTGTTTTGTAACAAACAGAGTGCGTATTCCATTGTCTTACTACCGACTATAGTTGCAAGAGAGTGTGTGGAGTTTTTGCGTCATGTGGCTTATTTTGCCTCTATTATATCAATAATTAAGAATCACAGTTTTTTTTCTGTTAATCTGGCTGCCGTCTCTCAGCCCATTGAGTGCTTTGATTCTATATAGGGCTTATGTTAGTTAATTTGTACATTGAGAGTTTTGCTACTTAATTAGAGGGACGACTCCACTACCAAGGTTAACTACGTTTCTAGATACTCACAACCGTTAAAAATTTTCAACTGCTTAGTTTTTATGTCCATTTTTTTTTTCAACTGGATGTTTTTTTTTATGCTTAAATAGGAAGATTTAATTGTTATATGCCGATTGACAACCATGCAGAAAGATATGTACCCTGAAATTCCGATTTTACGATGGAATATCATAAAATAATTAATGCAAACTAATGAAACGAGTGCTTTTTCGAACTCTTCGGTTGTTAACAATGATTTCATTGGTTCAAGAAATAGGTCAAAATTCATTTTATACAGCTTACGTATGAAAAAAAATAAAGTTTTTGATAATTACCCTATGTCGTATTTTTAATTGGTTACTCATTTTATAAGACTAAAAGTGTCAAATTAAAATCGGAAATGACAAGTCACATTTTCACACTAACATTTTATGATGGAAATATAACACTGTATAGACAAGACAATATCGAAATTGTTAATGATATTGCTTATAAAGTATTATGAATAATGATATTTATTATTTTTTTCGGAATAAAAACATTTTTTTTGCATTAAGTCATAGATTTAGGTTTCTTGAAAATTAAAGCCGGTTGTACACAGAATGTATGGCCATTTTAATTTCGAGACACATAGAAAAGGCTTTTTTTTGGTTCAGTATATAATTATTTTCTCACCAGTCCTCACTTTTTAAAACATACCTATTTTTTATGCTTTAATTTTTAAAATTTTCATTTTTGACACGCAAGAAAGTAAATGTGTGAATCGCTTTTCTGAGAATCATCAACTATATAAACATCATCACAAAGATTCCTGGCCTGACGTTGTTGAATTTCTCTCTCTCTCTCTCTCTCTCTCTCCCCCCCCCCCCCCCCAAGGAACCATACTAGTATAAAATTGTTAATCACGTTTGAAGACCTTTCCTCACGAAGCCTTGTTTTGGGTGAGATTATCAGAGGCCTTTTTTCTGTTAAGACAACCTGCCAAATCCATGAATGGAATCGGATTATTTCTAGTAATTATCGCGAAGGTCCATGAGATGGTTTTTAAGCCAAATCCAGTTGGATCTGACGACCCGTCTTTCATGTTCTTTAACAGATTATAAAAGAATACAAGCCCATCTCCTTTGGATCTTAATGTAGAAGACCATTAGGTTAGTATTTATTCCACTTAGATTTTTTCCTAAGTTGCTTATAAGAAGATTAGCATGGATCAAATTTTTTAAGGATCATCGAATGATCATTCATGAATCAATCTCTAGCCAATGGTTAGAGAGATGCCATTAAGCATATTGTGGTTCGTATATCCGAAGGTCTTGTACTTAATATTCTCAACAAATCAATTAAGCAATTAGCGCGATCATCTTGCAATTTTATGTACGTCGACAAGTCAAAATGCTGCTTACATAAATGAGTTCTCTTCAGTTGGAGAACTAAAATCTGTAAGTCCAAGTTCTGAAAGTATGAGAGAAAATCGCCACTACTTAGTGGGGCTGCGAATAGTTTTTTAAACCCTTTACCTCATATATATTCATATAAATATTTGACTTGATGAATGTTGATTCACTGAAATATAATTGTATATGAAACAATGGAAATTTCTTTGCCGAGCAGACTGTAGAATCTAAGCTACAATAGTGTATGAGCAAACGGAGGAGGCATAGGTAAGGCAGCTCAATTTACCTCTGGTTTGGGAAATAAACTGCATTTGCATACTATTTACATATGTTGTTTGTTCGTCTGTGTCTGATTTCTTTACCTAAATTGTCGACATGGTTTATTAACACAACATTGCCTCTCTTCGGTATCTTGCCCTTGATTAGTTGCGCAACACCATTTCCAGAGACAAAATTCAGATATTGTGCCATGCAGTCCTGGAACTGCCATTAGAAATAATAAATGTATGCAGTAGGAAGAAAATAAATTCATTTATTTAAAATTATGACTGATCATTTTTGTCATTTTAATAACATAATACAAAGTCAATGAAAACTGTATATAAAAGCCAATCGAAACAAGTTCCTTGCCAACAAGAGCAATATGCATCTTACAAAAATGCATGGTAACTTTAACACACGGAGCAGACCATAAAATAAGGTTATAGGGACTCATGGCCTGGTAGTTACAGCCGCTTACTGACCATCACTAGAGGGTGCTTTTCTTCTGTACTTTTAGTATAATAGCCCCCGTCTGGATCAGCACATTTAATGTAAATGCTGCACTCTGAATTTAAACCTTAGCAAAACCTGGTATTAAAGTCAGTTCAACCAGAGACGATCTTAGGAATAGGAGCTTCAAGGTCGTTACTGCTCTCGCAAGTTGGAAAAGAATTGCATTGATATCTGATCCAGAACACAGACATCAAATGTGCACTACTTTGAAGCTGGTGGCTCATGTTAACATTAAATTGAGGCATATGATCGGATAACTCGGAAAATTGAAAACATTATTCTGCCGGAAAATCAGTACACTTAAGGAAATTATTGCTTATTCTAAGCATCTTTTCTTTAGCGGCAAACCTATGCTTTCCTTAAAATATACTGCAATTTGATAAGGAAGTTTAGTTTCAACATTTAATTTGTTATTGCAGGCAGTTAAGGTTTAATCATCTAAGATTCTAAAGGCACTGTATATAAAATGATACAACCTTGAGAACTACAATGTACCTTAGAATTAAACTCATTAACCATTACATAAGTCTAAGTTGAATGTCTTAAAATAAATTTTAATTTCAAAGATTAATTTGGCAAATATAGGCATACAAAATGAGATTTTGTGTAAGTGGGATCAGATGACTATGGAATTAATCTAAAGTTTTGTCCTTCCTTTAACAGTAAATGTATAATAGATGCTCCATGTCTGCTTGTCAGGTATAAGTGATAATTCTGCAAAACCCATATTAATTCCATAATGATCTATTTCCACTTACATAAAATCTCAAATTTTGTTTGTTTTATGTCTATGTTTACGAAATACACGACTTATTTGCAAAATTAATATCTTTTCATCATGGTCGAAATTTCTAAAGAACAAGAGTGTTCTTTAGAACACATGTGTCACCTGCTAAAGATTGACCGACATACAGACAGACGGACAGACTGACGACGGAAAAGTGACCCCTATGTGTCACCTCTGCTTACAGTAGGTGACACAAAAAGTTTGTTATCATGGTAAAAATATGTTTTTGTTCATATTTGACCCGTTGAATATTTGCAAAAGATTGTATTGAACATTTTGATTGCTTTAACTGATTTAAAAATAGTATGTAAATAAGATAGTGTTTTAAAGGGGAAAAAAAAAAAAAAAAAAAAAAAAAAAAAAAAAAAAAAAAAAAACGAAAGAGAAAGACAAAACATAAAATTTACTGTATTTCCCGAAAATAATTTGTTTTCTACTCAAGCCACAAAAATACTACCAAACACTGAATAAAACACTTGATTTTAGTTTATTTCAGTTGTTTTTATAGACAAAATTTAGTTATCAAATAGATGCCAGAATAACAAAGAAAAACACAAGGGCCAAGGCCTATAATGTTTTTTTGGCAATGTTTCAAAGATTAAAATATAACATACATACCAAAACTCAGTGACATTTCAATTTCATTTAAAAATTTATAATTGCACTTTCATAACTTATTGACTTAACCCTTTCCCTCATATAGACTCATTTTGACGCACTCAATAGGTACCACATAAAGCCTGATCTGCAGAAAACCACACTTAAACCTTACCAAATTTAAATGCAAAATCCTCAGTTCCAGACCACTGAGGAGCAGCGAACAGCATAAAACCTGATCAGCCTGCGAGTTACTCGCAGGCTGATCTGGTTTTATGCTGTTCGCATAGGTCTTTTCATGGTTTCCTCTATGAGGGAAAGGGTTAAACATATAAAACAAGTTACTTTAACAATTTTATCACAACACCAAAATCTACCAACACAAAAGAGGACAAATGAAAAATAAATAGAAATAAATCTGGACCTTCTTAATTACCATTTACAATAATGTAGGAGTTTGTTATTACAAGTTTGAGCTTACCATTCTCAGTGGCTTACATCTAGAATCACATATGCCAAGACGGCCATAGGGAGATTTCACGGTCACATCCTATAGCACTCACATATGTTCGGGTGGCCGCACAGCGCATTTTGAATATATGGGGACAGAAAATCTGCGGCATCCGTACGGCGTAGGGCTAAAATATTATAAATCCGCGCACCCTGCGCTATAACTCTACGACGACCCCCCAAGGCCAGTATGCTATAAGGCTATGCCCAAGGATGACCGTGCGGTCGCCGCAGATTGTTTCTCTCTCTTTTTGTCTGTGTGTGTGTGTGTGTGGGGGGGGGGGGGAGCGTATCCTCGCCGTATATCAAATGTGACTTAGGTATGAGTGATATAAACCTTAGTCACAAGCAGGAATGACTGTTGTGTCTCGTCGTTTTTAAACAGTACAGAGTGGGTTTCGTTTAAGGCAGTACCATGTCTGAACCATCTGTCTCATGTTCTGAATTACTCTTTAAAAAACTTGTCGGTCGGACGTTTAACCATCCAAAACAAACAAACAAAATAATAAATATATAAACAATATGTAAATACAATATATTCTAATCGGGTCAGTGGTAATGAGTCTTGCTGTACGAAACAGACAAGAGTGTATCGGATATCAGGATGCAAACAGTTTGTTGTATGCATGATGCAGTATCCTTTCCACCAAAAATCATCATAAAAATAGATGATGAGATCATGATAACTTATCACTGTCTGCAATGGAACGAGAGGTCAAGAAGAGAGATAAATTCTTTAGTAAAGTGTTGGCAGTTATTGTCTATTTTGGTGTCACCATGTGAGGGGCTATAGACCTAGCACATTAATAAAGAGGTACAGCTTATAGACACTGTCATTTCGCTAATATAAAAACATAGCTACTGGTGTTGTTAAAAGTAATTGTCTGCATAATATATTATGTTTTCTTGTCAAGTATTGGAATTTTCGCTCGCTTATTTATTAGACATTATTCTTCCTAGGTTTGCCTATGGTTAGTTTTCTCACTCTGATGTGATATTTTATTTACACTGTTCGTTTGTCTGAGAGAAATACCTTCTGGAAGTGCAAGGTTGAGGTCAATTTTAACCTATATTTTAAGCACCCCAGTTGGTTGTTTTGCCGACTGATGGTTCTAAGGCAGTAAGGGTTGGTATTTCTATATTTTATGTAATGTCCCGTCTTCTTATTTTTGTCCATTTTATCTTGACTTCCATCTCCTTCTGTTGTTAGTTAGCTTTAATACTGTAAAATCATTAATTTTCGTTGACATTAAATTTCGTTGATTATGTACCTAAGGGAAATTCGTGGGTACATTTATTCGTGGATCTATGTTCTAGAACGTGAGGTCTATGTAAGAGACAGGTTTTCGTGGGGACTAATATTTATGGGTAAAACCCACCTCGAAATCGACGAAAATTAGTGACCCACGAAAATTAATAATTTGACAGTATATGTTGAAGGTCTAATATATATATATATATATATATATATATATATATATATATATATATATATGACCTTTTATATTTCCTTATATACCGTCCCCGGTGGCCAAGTGGTTAGAGCGTCCGCCTCGAGCGGGAGGTCGTGGGTTCGATCCCCGGCCGCGACAGACCAAAGTCGAAAAAATGGTACTGTTATAGCTCCCTTGCTTGGGGCTCAGCATACAAGGGTAGTTTCAGGATTAGTTGGTCCGGTGTCAGGATAATGTGACTGTGGTATCATGCCACATGTCTACGGCGTGATACTGTAGTGTGGCAGCACTATATCTGTCTCAAGTAGACATCGTCTCCAAATGACTGAAATACTGTCGCTGGGACGTTAAACCCACCAAACAAACAGACACACATATTTTCCTTACTCTTATTTGGACTAAATCGTTATTCGTGTAAATTATTTATACACTAAAGCCTCTATCGTAAAAGTTTTTATGCAACGCTAAAAACAATGAGGATTCGTGAAATAAAAAAAAAAAAATATAAAAACAAAACTAGGAAAGCATTTTTTTTTTAATGCCTGACATTGGTCTGTTTTTGTTTTTGTGTTTTATTTATGAATTAGATACCATACTGGGTTACCATACAAATAATTAATCTCTAGGCAAATGTACTGAATAAGGATTTCTACTTTGATTATCTGTTCAAATGTCTCAGTTATAGGGCACTCGTCAAGCGCATAATTTATGTGAATAGAAATCAAATTTGTGACAAAATTGAACAGAAGTTTACTGAATTACATGTATCTCGACTAAACGTCTTCATTGTCACAGACTAACCAATGTATTATCTCCCCTGAAAGTAAACCATCCATCATTAATCTGTGATCATGGTCCGCCAAGTGATCATGGGATTTTTATAGTAAATGCAAGCTTTCATTGACTTTGAGCAAAAGAGCCTATCAACAATCATACCAGTCAATGGATGCTTGTATCTGCACTGAAGTCTTTCTAGCATTTGATGGACCATGATGAACGTTCCGTTTTTTTGTCACTAAATACTTTAATTACCGAACCAGTGCGTGGATTATTAAAAGGTGCTTAGAATGTCGAGACTACACCATGGGCAGACGCAATGTAGGTTAGCTCATGGCAGGAGTTTTTAGTTCTTTCTAGTTCAATTATATAACATCACGAAAATGCCATTTATGGTGTCTAAATCAACTTTGTGACGCAGTATGGTAAACCATTCACATCTAATAGAATATATGCGCTTTTATTTTATGCTAACTGATAAAATACTGTCTGTGAGATAAATGTTTGTTTGTTGGGTTTAACGTCCCACCGACAGTATTTCAGTCATTTGGAAACGATGTCTACCTGAGACAGATATAGTGCTGCCACACTGCAATATCACGCCGTAGACATGTGGTATGATACTACCCAAATATGCTGAGCGCCAAACAGGGGAAGTATTCCAGTACCATTTTTACGACTTTGGTATGCCGCAGCCGGGGATCGAACACACGAACTCCCGCTCCCAAGGCGGACGCTCTAACCACTCGGCGATCAGGGACGGTCAATGAGATAAAATCCACATCTTCCACACCGTGAGTGATAAAGGTCTATCGGAGCTACTTTTGTTCCTATGAAGGGTGTGTATATGGATATGCATAAGTTATAAGTTAGCATATAAAAGAAAATGTGTTTGCTTTGAGTGAATGTGGAATATATCTCATGTCAGTGATACAGTTTTAACATTTTCATTTGCGCTGCGCGTTTGTGAAAATACTAAAACTATATCACTTCTTGATATGAAGTCAAAACAAACTAACATCCTCTATCTAATTCTCAAGGGCCACAAGTTTCAAGCATCATCGCGTGTATTGCTAAAACATAAGGTAAAATACGAACTAATGTCCATTAAAACTTAACAAAAATATAATAGAAGTAAGAAATAAATCGCTTAAGAAGATACGAAATTGTTCACCGGTATTTCCAAAATACTGTACATGTACGTGGAGTGCAACAAGAACTATCTTAAAAGAAGAT
>CM037785.1:40844920-40894920 GCA_021229015.1 Solen grandis
TGATACCACTTGATATTTATTTTGCAAATTATATGGGACAGGAAAGGGGTTAAATATGAAAATAAAAAAGGTTAAAAGATTTGAAAAAGAATACGTAAAGAATGCAATTAACAAATATAAAATAAAAGTTTGTATTTACCATCTTCATGTTTAGGTAGAACCGAAAATAGAAGTAATTTGGCTTCTAGGTTCCGCATTTCAAGAAAAAAGTACGGACGAAATATAACGAATATCGGGTAAGAATCGAAATAATCAATGTCTATATGTGTTTTGGTGTGTATTTAACCACATGTTCCTCGTTAAGGTGCAAATAATTATATCACCCAGGCTTCGCCCTCGGGATATAATGATATGCAGCTGAACTCGAAATTGTGGTTAAATTAACAACAAAACACAAAAAACATTGATTATTTTTAAAATAAAAATAAATGAACTTGATGAAAAGAAAATTGGGAAAAATCAGTGAATTCACTGACGTATCTAACATAACCAATATGTAAGATATTTCAGCTTTACCACAAAGAAAATGTTTTATTATTATTATTATTTGAATGTTAGATTCATGCACCAACTTGTGTATTGTTACTGTATTTAGTTTATTTAAAAAAGGTTTTGTTATGAATTTAACGATTGATTTATTCATGATTTCCTGTTTAAATCAAACTTGATTCTACAATGAATATATTCTTAATCGTACGAATATATATATAATTTAACCCTTTACTCCATGAATATTCATGTACAAATTTATGACTTAATGAATATTAATCAACTAATCTTTCAATGTATATGATACATTGGAGTTTTCTTTGCTGAATCTGAGCTACAATATTGTATAAGCAAACAAAGGAAACCCTGATCAGACAACTCCTATAGAAGCTGTTTGATCTGGGTCTTCTCAGTTTGCCAATGCGTCAAAATGAGTCTTTATGAAGTAAAGGATTAATGTAGATTTTATAGTGAATATATTTTCATTCCTCTACAATACATAGAATATATTTTAATGTTAAACATATTCTTAAATAAAAAGAAGTCAATTGTTTTATCATGTAACGTTTAGGCAAAGCAAGCAAAAAGGAAGTCATAAATAACATAGACAAGAATAATGGCGTCAATATGACGCATACACTTTGGATAACTGAAGATATAGGCCCTATTTTCCATTGGGATTAATACAAAATACATATGATTTTTGCAGGTATTATGAAAAAAATTATAACTTGTACAAACTTTACTAGACACTCAGTAAAAGTGTAAGAAATGTGAGATAAACATTACAGTATTCAAAACACAACCAGAGGTAACAATAAAAACAATATGTTTCTCAATAAACCTTTTTAATCTCACTTCACTGGGAAAGGCACTACCTAGTGCATCCAGATATTTCCAATCACTATCAACCCTATCGAATGACATAAATGAAAAAGTAACCATTTGGGTAAAATGTTCTGGTAAATCGTAAAGCAACGTCTGGATCGTCAAGCCCAGGTTAATATTTGCTAGCACCTCAAAGGATATTGCATAAAATAAAGTATTACTTAAATAAGCATACCCTCCCACCATGGGAGATATTATATTTGTTTGCTAATTTTCCTGCCATAAGGCTATTCAGCTACATTTGTAACATTAATTATATCTTACTCTCCAAACCCCTTGTCTGTCATACATTACCGACATATTGGATATATTTTGTATTAACTTATACATCCTGACAGAAATGTATGTGTTTTAGGTAATAGTAAACATACTGAAACGCATCGCTGGAAAGTCGGTATGATTTATTTTACAAAGTTTTTAATAATCCTTATTGAGAAATAAGGCTTTACTTATTTTCACATTACGTATTTTATAACAGCTGAATATATCTGTACGATGTCAGTTGAAAGTGATGATGCTCAACCTGATTTTTTTTTTTATTCCTCTATATTGTATCATTATCGAAACATCTCTTTTTACGATTTATACCAACAAAAAGCTAATCTCAGAAACGAAAGAAATTCCTGTTTTTTGATATTATAAATGAAAAATGTTAATCTATAATATATCGATAACAAAACAAAATGATTCAATCATTTGCAAATGTTCCCATGTCAATCTTTAGTATGGTGCATCTAGTACCATCTTTGGTTTGACGCCAGAGGAAAGCGTCCAGCCTCTAGTTGTGGTGCTCACTGTCTGAAAACGGTCTCTCTAAAAAATGACCAAAAACGGACCAATGTTCAAGTTCTGTTACATAAAATCAGCGCAACGACCAAATATTAGTACAAAATGACTGTCAGAATTTTGCTGATACCCAATATTATGTATAACGAAGAAAAGTGACCCTATAAAAATGATCCCCGTCTTTGTATATCAAAAATAAAAGTTACTTCCTGGTCAAATCATTTCGACTTCCCCCACTCCCGGTCATAGTATTATGATCCTTCCCCCTAGTGAAGTGAACTGAGCCCCCTCCCTCCCACCAACCCAATAAAAAGTTTTAAATCCACGGTAAAATTATAAAAAAAGTATTTTTTAATGAAACGTTCCTACGATTAGAGGACGAATGAACGGATGGACGGCCGGACGCACACAGACAGACACACTTCCAATTTTACTTCTACAACTAAGCAGCAGCAACAATGATAACAACAACAACTACAGTCGAACTTCGGTGACTCGAAAGAGCAATTTGTTCTAATCATCTGTTCGACCTAGCCGTGGTTAAAATGATTTACATATGTTCATGTATTAAAAATATACGACCTTTAGAATTGATCGATTATAGCAGATATCGTGTTTTGACTTAACGTCGGCAAAGTAATAAAAGAAGAAACATTAAAAACATAATTTGTTATTGTTTTAACATACATATAAATCAATAAAACAGCAGCTGTCAAGATCAAAGCACAAACATCATTGAAGACATACAATTCGTACACGTATATGTTAACATAATTATATTAGTCTACGTGCAAGTCGTAACGTTTCCTACATGCATTTTATTTGGCATTAAAAATGAAAAGAGAAAAATGTATTGCAAATAATCCGCAAATATAGCTGAAAACAAATCAAATAATATTCCATTAAATCAATTAAAAAAGTCCTCCTTTAAATTGCAACATGACCAACGTTAACTTATATCATCTTATTACATGAATTCGCAACACTGTGTTGATTACGATGAGGATGTTGCTGCTGACGACGACGATCATCATAATCTTTCAGAAATGAGCTACATGTATATACGGTGATATGCAGCATCTTAAAGTTACTACACAGCTCACGCGTAAGCTGTATACGGCGTGAGCTATATACGATGTAACAGCTGTATACGGCGTGAGCTATATACGGTGTAACAGCTGTATACGGCGTGAGCTATATACGGTGTAACAGCTGTATACGGCGTGAGCTATATACGGTGTAACAATATACGATGTAACAGCTGTATACGGCGTGAGCTATATACGGTGTAACAGCTGTATACGGTGTAACAGCTGTATACGGCGTGAGCTATATACGGTGTAACAGCTGTATACGGCGTGAGCTATATACGGTGTAACAGCTGTATACGGTGTGAGCAATATACGGTGTAACAGCTGTATACGGCGTGAGCAATATACGGCGTGAGCTATATACGGTGTAACAGCTGTATACGACGTGAGCTATATACGGTGTAACAGCTGTATACGGCGTGAGCTATATACGGCGTGAGCTATATACGGTGTAACAGCTGTATACGACGTGAGCTATATACGGTGTAACAGCTGTATACGGCGTGAGCAATATACGGTGTAACAGCTGTATACGGCGTGAGCTATATACGGTGTAACAGCTGTATACGGCGTGAGCTATATACGGTGTAACAGCTGTATACGACGTGAGCTATATACGGTGTAACAGCTGTATACGACGTGAGCTGTATACGGTGTATACGGCGTGAGCTATATACGGTGTAACAGCTGTATACGGCGTGAGCTATATACGGTGTAACAGCTGTATACGGCGTGAGCTATATACGGCGTGAGCTATATACGGTGTAACAGCTGTATACGGCGTGAGCTATATACGGTGTAACAGCTGTATACGGCGTGAGCTATATACGGTGTAACAGCTGTATACGGCGTGAGCTATATACGGCGTGAGCTATATACGGTGTAACAGCTGTATACGACGTGAGCTATATACGGTGTAACAGCTGTATACGGCGTGAGCTATATACGGCGTGAGCTATATACGGTGTAACAGCTGTATACGACGTGAGCTATATACGGTGTAACAGCTGTATACGGCGTGAGCAATATACGGTGTAACAGCTGTATACGGCGTGAGCTATATACGGTGTAACAGCTGTATACGGCGTGAGCTATATACTTTGTAACAGCTGTATACGGTGTAACAGCTGTATACGGCGTGAGCTATATACGGTGTAACAGCTGTATACGGCGTGAGCTATATACGGTGTAACAGCTGTATACGGCGTGAGCTATATACGGTGTAACAGCTGTATACGGCGTGAGCTATATACGGCGTGAGCTATATACGGTGTAACAGCTGTATACGACGTGAGCTATATACGGTGTAACAGCTGTATACGGCGTGAGCTATATACGGCGTGAGCTATATACGGTGTAACAGCTGTATACGACGTGAGCTATATACGGTGTAACAGCTGTATACGGCGTGAGCAATATACGGTGTAACAGCTGTATACGGCGTGAGCTATATACGGCGTAACAGCTGTATACGACGTGAGCTATATACGGTGTAACAGCTGTATACGGCGTGAGCTATATACGGTGTAACAAAGCATTCGCAAAAATATAAAATGCACGATATTTAAGATATGCAACTTAAATAAATATAAGTGGAATAATATAGAATAAAATCAAACTTGAATATCAAGATTTGTATCTTCATAATCATGTAGAATTTCAGTATGGTTATTATCAATATTTTTACTGTTTTTGAGAATAAGAACAAACTCCTCGTTCCTTTTTCAATGAAAAGTACCGTAATATATTCTGGACTGTTTAAACACACACGTTTAGTTAAAAGAATGGCTATAAAGTAAACATATAAATAATGGTAACTTTGAGCCCTTGTAAATAGAGGTACATCAAAATAACAAGAAACATGCAACTATAGTTGATTCTTTCTATTTAAATAGTGAGAATCAAATGAACAACTATGTCCAATACCACAATGACTACCTTTCCCCTTTTGACGGCGTCCAATAGTTGACTGAACAAAACGCAGTTTATTCACATGGGCGTAATCCAACTTTTTTTTTTAACTTTGAAAGAAATTTAAAATCAGCTTCACGCATATCAGATAGAATCAAATAAATATTTTGCTCTACTTTTCAGGTCTAAATAGGCCGTTCTTTGAGAAATAGTTATGGATCTTAGATTTTAACTTTATAATCTTGTGTGATGGTACAATGTATACATGTAACTGGAGGCTGAAACACGGATGACTTAGGATCCAAAGGTCGCGGGCTTGATTCTTTTTTGGGTGTTATTTTTCGTCGTCGAAAAGTATAATCCTCCGTTGTAAAAGACTTAATCCTTATGGACATAAAAAATAAGCCACAAGCAACAATATATTTGAAAACTTCATTATGTGCTCTTTTATATTATAATTGCTTAAAATCCTCTAAATATCATTTTACTTTTCAAGAAAAAAAGGAAGCAAAGAATAATAAACACAAAAGAAAAAGATCCGTATTATATATTATATATTTAGGATCCTTCAAAAGAAAATGTACTTTAGTGCACAAGTACACACGTCACGGCAGATTAAGTTTGAACAAAAACACTTATTTTTAAAGTTATATCCGACAGTAGACACAGACATCGTGCTTCTGTTTACTATCATGGAAAATAATCCAATATCGAAAATGTCAAGAATCAGAAAGCTGTAATCATGAGATGGGGGAAAAAGTTTATTAAAAGTCATTAATCATTCGTATCATAGACGCAGACGGTCAAGTTTATGCTCCAGATAATGAGTCACGTTTTAGGGCTAAAAGAAAGGAATAATCTAGGTATCGGTTCGAAAACGGTGATTTTCGATGAAACACGTGACATGTTAAAACATCCGAATCATTCTGTTATTTTCAGTGGAAAAGTATAAATCGATCGTTAAAGATTTTTCTTTTTTAATGTAAGGCCCAAAACATTTTATGATATTTAACAATATGTCCTTTCGCCATGGGCTGACAGAAATTATTTACATTGAAAAGGGACTTAATTCAATTTACTATATTTTATAAAGAAATATAGTGTACTTATTTTCTTCCTTATATCGGATATCAATCTGACACCATGCACATTTCAATTGATACTTTTCAGAAGGTAAATTTGGACTCATTTCAAAGCGTTATATGACTAGGTTATGATTCTCGACTACAAAAGTGCAATTCATATTCAGGCGTGAATTATATATAAATATTTATCTTCATGTAGATAAATACATTCTATCAAATCGAAGCCACTATATCATCCGTCTGCCATTTTATTATTGTTGCTTACTGTTAATCTATAATTGTGGTGTATTCATTTTTAGGTACTATCTCTATCATTCGGGTATGGATAGAAAAAGTAAAAGTTTTAAGTAAAACATTCACTTACATCTACATATCCAATTGTATGATGCATATAATTGTATTAATTGTTTTTTTTTTAAATACTACTGAAGCTCTTTAAAGGTACTGAATTTTCATAAAAAGTTCTTGTACAACAAGAGGATCATGATGAGCACTGGATCGCTCACCTGAGAACCTGGTATAAATGGGAGAAATAGAAACAGCAAATATTATTGAAAATGGACTCTGCCCCTGCCAGCTATAAATCCAATGCATACATGTACTTTTGGACAAGAAATATTTTCAAATTTGTGCTATATACATATATAAGGAAAATGATCTTGCCCCTGGCGGGCACGTTTTATTTACCAATCCAAATAATTAGAAATATCTAGGTAGAGAATGACCCATGGAACACCTGTGCTAAAAAACTTTGAAATCCAGTCAGTACTTTTAGACAAGAAGAATTTCAAATATTAACTATATGCATATAAGAAAAACGGGCTCAGCCCCCCTGGCGGCCATGTTTTTCAACGCATCATAATAACTTGAACAATCTTAGTAGAGAGTGACCTAAGGAACATCTGTGCCAAATTACTTTGAGATCCAGCCAGTACTTTTGGACAAGAAGGTTTTTCAAATTTGGACTATATACATAAAAGGAAAATGGACTCCGCCCCCTGGCGGCCATGTTTTTTGATCAATCGAAAATATTTGAAAATCTTGGTAGAGAGTGACCTATGGAACATTTATGCAAAATAACTTTGAAATCCAGCCAGTACTTTTGCACAAGAAGATTTTTTCTAATTTGTACTATATATGTAGATATACGAAAAACGGGCTCCGCCCCCTGGCAGCCATGTTTTTCAACGCATCAAAATAATTTGAACAATCTTGATAGAGGGTTACCCAAGGATCATCTGTGTGAAAAATTATTTTGAAATCTGACTTTCAGTAGTTTTGGAGGAGATATCTTTTAAAGATTTCACTGTACACATATATGGCAAATTAGCGCCGCTCCCTGGTAGCCATGTTCTTTTAAGGATCAGAATAATATGAACAATCTTGGTAGACAGTTACCAAAGGAACATCTGTGCCAAATTATTTTAAAATCTGGCCAGGGGTTTTGATGGAGATGTCTTCTAAAGTGTTCACTATATACATATATGCAAAAAAAAAGCCCCTGGCAGGCATGTTTTTTTACGGATCGGAATAATTTGAACAATCTTGGTAGAGGGATACCCAATGAATATCTCTGTCAAATTATTTTGAAATCTTGCCAGTAGTTTTGGGGGAAAAGACTTTCAATGTTTCATATCTTTTTTCTTTCTGTTGCCATGGCAACCAGAGTTCTGCATGGAATACAATTCTTTGAACAGCTATGAAAGGGCATCATCCAAGGAACATTCCTGTGAAGTTTCTTTGAAATTGGCCCAGTGGTTTAGGAGAAGATGTTGTTAAAACTTAAAAGTTGACGATGGACGACGGACATTGACCCATCCTTATGGCTCACCTTGAGCACGTTGTGCTCAGATACGATAGAAATAATGTCATTACATATCATAGATCTACTACAAATCCATGTTTGTTTAGTTTTCTTCTTAATCGCCACAAACAATTGGCTGTGCTATAAAATCATGTTCATAATCACATGTGATGCTACTTTACCAATGTACTCGTATCATGGTAAGTATGACGGTACGTGTTCATGGAATAAAATAAGGAATATTTAACTGATAGCCATGATTATCGGATCCTTTCAGAGGTATTTTTCCAACTCTGAGAATAAATTACCCGCCGTCTTTTAAAAAAATGTTAGAAAAAGAAAGAAAGAAGGAAGTATCTCATTAAGATTTTCCCCTTATGAACATTCTTTTATGAAAAACAAGTAACGATAAATCGCTATTTTGGTACCACTTCGACAGATTTCTAAACTTTATGTATATCTAAATTCATAATACTGGCAACAGTCTTTGGCATTCGTTTTGTATTGTAGAAATTTGTGTCAATTCAGTACAAATACAATGATGCCTGTTAAATATTTCTTTTATAAGTATATTCCTCAATTTCCACACGCGAATAAAGGATTGAAAATATGATACTACGTACGGGCTACAATAAGAGAGCTTACCGTCAGACCGCTATGACAAGTAAGAGAATAATTGACTCTTATATCATTATTTCTGAGCGTCCATACAATTCTTATGGATCTTCAGATAATGATTCAGCAACTCTTTCAAACGTTAAATTCTCGGAAAACAGACAATGTAATGCATAGGATCTTTAAGTACATCAAAACAATCAAATATGTATATCAGTGATCGCTTTGATATAGCCATAAAGGCAATCTCCACGCAGCAGAAGATCTCACACATATCTCTTCGCCACAATGAGATGAAAATAGCTGAATTTCAACTATATCGCATTTAAACATCATTTTTGTCGTTCGGCATCAGGTACACACAATGATCACGTGATAAATCAATATGACAGAGATTGATGCAGAGTAAATCCACTGCGCCGGAGTTTGACATAAAACTAGACATAACACTTAAATAAGTGGGTTAGAAACTGAGTTCATGCTATTCTTGATTTGACCGTGATAACTGATGCTGGAGTTAACAGTCGCTGTGACAGTTAATAGTCAAAGAGAGACGCCTAGTCGACTACAGATTGCTGAAGATGCCAAGTATGAAGCTACATCCAATTTGTCACAAACCAGCTACAAGGCTTCCGAACTAGAGAAATAAATATGGGCGACCAGACTGGATACTCAACCGTTGACGGTGAGCGACAAACTAACGCGTGATCAGACACTTAAACAATCCAGAAACAAGGGAATGTTCTCCTTGTAGCTTGGCATATATGCAATTCAAATACTATGCTGCTTTTCCTAAGGTCTCTTGCAAAAGGATCAAGATTTTTATAACAACAGTCACTGCAATAATTTCTGACCACAGAGCTGCTGAAAACTGTTTCTGAGACAATATTAGCCTGATATTATGTATCCGGTCTTTCCTTTTTACATAATAATCCGAGAACGGCTGATCCCTATAGCCAGACATCAAATAAACAAGGCCGATAGACAATTTGACCAGCAATGATATGATGTACAACTAACGGAGCTCATTAAGGACCGGATATGCTGATTCTATGCCTGAGACAGATTTCCGCTCTTATTCCTAACAAAACAAATAAAAAATCAAATCAAATCTGTCTCGGTTTTGAATATATTATCGCCCTTTTGTATAATACAGACAGTCCATTAAAATGCAACAATTTTATCCGAATAATATGTCTGGTGTTGTTTTTTTCTTTCGTTTGGGCGTAATTTCCTACATTAAATGTTACATTAATAGAGACAAAGAGTGCTGAACCATAGATATCATGGTACTAAAAACCACCATATCCTCTATTAACCACTATCATTAAGTGGCAAATGCCAAAACATAGGAGATATGCCAGTACCATTTTTCCAACTCTGCGATGTTGCAACCGAGGTTCGAAGCATCTGATCACAGGGCCGACGCTATCAGGGTTGGAGATACCTCTCATGTTTCCTGTGCCGGAATTCATCTGACAAGTAAGTTCAACGTTGCCAACAAAGCCTTTTTTTTCGAATAATAAAGGAATAATGATCACGGCAGAAATGTCAGAAGAAGCTGCAAAAGGATTTTCTTTTCTTTACTGCTGTAGTAGGAGCTTCTATAATTTGTCTAATCTCGGTACAGATGCTACACCGGTAAAATATTTCTCATAATTTACCAGTAGCTTTGTACTTTAAACTGTTACAATTATTTGTTTTTCTATAAATTAAATTCGGAAAGGAGTATTGATATTTTATATGATGCAATAATTAAGCATTTCTTTATTCATACTTTCTTTCCACATTTCGTCTCAGCCACGTAATACATTCTTTTTGTATATGTCATAGATAAATGTTATAAAAACGCCAGGGTATCATGGCATGTTTAGCGTGTCTGCAATTCACACATTGCGCAATTAATCGCTAATCGCATTAAACTGGTCACGTGGCTTGTCTGTCACCCCCATCTCGGGTAGACGAAACTTTTCTTTGTGAAAAGTTAAGAATTCGAATTTTGGCTTTCAAAGAGGAAGGACCTCTGTTTAGGATTTCCTAACGAAAATTATGAACTGATATTTGATATTGGTATTTACTGTGATTTCACGGACATTTGTATGGATAACCATCATTATTATTATAATATACTACTGTGTTTTCACGGACTATATTATTGTTGTTATTTGAATTTGTGGATTGCCACAGAAAGAAAAGAAAAGAAAAGAAAAGAGGAAAATAAAATCTCATTAATCACAAAAGGACTTATTCGTCATTTTGTGAGAGTTCCTACAGTTCCTCAACATAATTAACCAGATACCGGGGCACAGTCGGACAATCAACAATTAAATCTACAGATTAACATTTGTTACATCACTTACAGGAAGTTTAAGCCTGATAGCACAGAACATAAACACATCAAATACAGTAATGTACAACACCGATCTCAGGAGGGTGAAACAATATCAGGGAAGACATACTTATTCACACAAAACATAAAGTAAAAAATGAGAGAATATAATTCTGAACAAAAGATTCAGATAATTACACAAAACTTAAAAAAGAAAAAGAAAAAATAAACTGATCCCCCTTTTTTAAAAGTTGATGAGTCGGATAAATTTTATGGTTGACTAACCAGTTTTCGGGGTATAACAAGTTTTCGGGGTATTTTACTTTTACACCGTTTGCGCGTGAGAACGTGATATGACGTGTTATTTTTGCTGTCCCATATGATCAAAACAAATGTCAGCCATGCTCTAATATTCAAATTAAGACATCATGTGAATTCTTGTGCAAATTCTGGACAATGTTTAAGATGCACGTACATTTAATTAAAATCTTGAACTCGTATATGAATAGTTATTTTGTAGATCAAACTCATCTGAATTATTTAAATTGACATATTTTCAAACAAAAATCCATTTTAGTTTTTATTTAAGTAAATACAACTTACAGGTTTAGTATTTTACGCAGAAAGCAAACTAAATGTTATCAATTACCCGGATAATAAGTCACATGATGGCTTAATTTGAATAAAAAAAATGGTGGAAATTTGTTATGAATTTTAAGGGTTGGAAAATAGCTTGTGCGAGAAGCTTTTTAAGGTGTGTAAAGTATATGTTTTGTGATGAATATGTGTAAAAATGTTTTAATTATCCATATGTGTCATCAGTGGTAACTGTCATTAAGTTTAAAATGAAAAAAATATCGTCGAATGGGGTGGGTGTAAGGTCAGCAGTTTAGTAACTTTTTATGTTGTCACCGTTGACCTACATTGGAATGAACGTTGCTCTGTTTTGAGCGAGATGAATTTAAGATCGCAAATGTGTACAGGGAGTGACAAAATATATTGTTGCACCCCTTTATTCTAATTAAATGAAAATTTTAACGATATTTGATATGCAAATATGGATCGATCTCGTTAGTACCCGGAAAACTTGTTAGACCATCATACTCTGTCTCCTGTGGCTTGCAGGAAATATGTGAGACACATCAAATTAAAACAACCAAATTGTAAAGATGAAGGGCTAGGGTAAGCGGATACTTTTTTTTGGCTTAAAAATACTGATAACCAACTTCAAGAACAATTAGAGGATAAGCTTAAGACACATATGCTATATAAATAAAATATCTAAAGAATAGAATGCCCTGTAGTATATTAATTTTAGAAATGGACATTGGCACTACGCATAATAAATGTCAAAAGAAAAACCCTCTTCAAGGAAAACAGTCGCTTAATTTATAAATATATATTGCTTCATATTTTCCCCACGAAGATCCTTATAATCTCCAGTTCGGAAATTATTTCTTTTGTAACATTGTTTTTTGTGGGATTCTAAATTTAGAATTGCACTAATCTTGAAAGAAAGGCATAATGAAGGACAAACAGTGTAATACAGAAAAGTTAAGTTATACTATTAACTTTCAACTTTGGATGTTCATTTTTGAAATATAACGGTTTTCAGAAACAGCAACATCATGGCGTAAACTTACGTTTACAATATACAAATGCACCTTTAAAACCTTAAAAGTTAATGGCAAAATGATATGACATTCTTCATCTTCATTAGCTAAAAACGCCTGATCTAATATTGGTCGAATTTCACCAACAATTCTTAGCACTAAGTTAATCTTAAATTCTTAAGGGCGAATTTATAACTCTGTTGAAGTGGTAAATGATTCAGTCGAATACTTTGCGCTCTTTTTTTTTTCCCCCCCCCCTTCGTTTATGTTTTATACACAATTCATGTTGACATGTATGAAGTTATGTTATGTCTGTGTCATTTGTATATTTAAATCATTTACATATTTCCATTATTCCATATTCATACAAATTATGTTTATTAGTTTCATTTTTTTAATTTTTTTCTTAATAATAGTTTTTAATTTTAATGGAACTTTAATGGCTTCATTGATTGTACCTATGGTCATCTAGCGGCATGATAAGTTTTGTTAATCCGTTTTGTCAGTGTTATGGCTTTTCAGTGACTCCGCCCACATAGGCGTGATTGGCATATCTGTTTATTCTGTAATTTGTTATAAGAATTGTTGATTTTGATGGTAAAAAAAGGATTCTTGTTTTAACCACCGTCCTGCGCAGAAATCTGTCGGGACAATCTTTACGTATTTGATGTCAAATATTGTGCTTTAAATTTTTACAGAATACTAATTGTTTGGATATATCTGTGTTGAAATATATTTATTTAACAACACAGTGACTTTGTGTATTTTATACACCCTACAAAGCGTAACCACGGAGAAAAGCTATTAAGGACTACCGGATCTTATTTTAATCATCCTATTTTCATCGGGTTACCAACTCTCGTTTCTCTAATTAAAATAACCACATGTGTTCTATCTTATCAATTATGGCTAGTTTTTAAGGTAATAATTCATTCCACTTAGTCGTGTACTTGAATATTTCATAAAATAAAATTGGCAGAATGTGTTTCTACCTAGTTTACAAATTTTGTTATTACTTAGCGCTTTGTATTGTTAGTGGAATTAGAGCACGATAATGCTTCTTTGATACGCGTCAACGAAATTGATAAATACTTCATCCGTATTGTATCCGTTTTCGTTTTAATAGTAAATCAAGTTAATGTCCCAAGTTGGTACTACTTATTAATAATTAAATATACAGACCATAAAAAATATTAACATTTACAATAGGATCCAACGTTACACACATATAACAGTATCATACATCCGGGTCGCGACTTATAAGACACTGTACAGTGTACATATTAAAACATTCACATACGTTATAAAACAAAGTTAATTACAATATACATTACAAGTAAAAGCATTTTAAAATATAAAAAAATCAAATATCACATGTATTTAAAAACTTAAAATCAATAAATATTCTAAAGTGTAGTTCATGTGGTAATTCATGTAAATATTTTCCGACGTGTAAACATCCTTGTAACGGAAGTTCCAAGTGAGGACTGCATTTCCTTCGACTGCATTAAAAATACTAATATACTATTTAATATGAAATTTACGTCGTAGGAATAGGATGCATATTATGGAATGATATGAATAGGAGGGTATTTATGGAATGATATGAATAGGAGGGTTATTATGGAATATGTGAATAGGAGAGATATTGTTACACCCGGGTTTTCACAAAACCCGATGTACGATAGAGATATTGTTACACCCGGGTTTTCACAAAACCCGATGTACGATAGAGATATTGTTACACCCGGGTTTTCATAAAACCCGATGTACGATCATTAATGTGTTAATTTTAAAGTGACTTTAATTGCATGTTTCAACATGGGTATTTCAACAATAAGAACACTATGAATGGCATTTTTAGCTTTTCATAATCTCCGTTCGAGAGTAAAAAAAATTTTAAACCTTCTTGATTTCCTTGTGTTTACATTTATTCCTTTGAAATTCCTAAGTGTCTGTTAAAGTGTCATTGTTGATGCCTACATATTCCATGATACTTATAATACATTTAAGCAAGTCTGATTGTGTAAATTTCATTGTTAAACCACTTTAAAACAGTATTCATTTATTGTTTACTTTAAAACTTTGTCCAAGTTACGCCATGTTTACTGTAGGATTCTGGGTAATTCTTCAGTGACTCATCAAATATCGATAATTAAAACTGTGTACTAGCTGCAATAGTCAAGTGAAGGTAATATCTGTAAAAGTTCAACTTGTTGAGTCTTATTTATATTATGGATTTGACAGCCATTTTCTTGTTCCAATTCATTAGATTTAGTACCAATACTGGGTATCTACCACTTTTTTCGGTAGATGTTACCACTGCTTAGTATAAAAGTGGCGCATTTTTGGTTCAGAGTCAGTTTGCGATCTAAGCTTGATTCAGAGGGGGAGCTTACGTCGGAGTTCAGATCTAAGCTTGGTTCAGAAAGGGAGTTTACGTTAGTCAGTTTGCGATCTAAGCTTGATTCAGAGGGGGAGTTTACGTTAGTCAGTTACGATCTAAGCTTGTTTCAGAGGGGGAGCTTACGATAATTTTTATTCAAGACAGCATGCGATAAATCGTCATTGTGGACTGGATCTATGCTGACTTATTTTGAAAGTTAATGTGAGTTTATAACATTGCGTAGATTTATCTCATATTATAAAAGACCGAAGTATTGCTTGGGATCCAATGGACATAGCTTAAGTTAAACCTGGTATTTTTTTTCTAACACCGAGATTTATGTATACATGTACTATTATACGCGGAGACCTTGACAGTAATAATATTTAAAAGGTTCAAACTATTAACGTGTTGTCTTGTGAGACATCTCATCTGGTTGAACATGTCTGATACTTTGACATTTATGAAGTTTTAATAGTATTTAAAATTATATTGACCTTTACCAAAATAAAGTTGAAGTTAATTTAAATCGGTGTTGTATTTCTTGCTGAAGCCAACCAGTTTACATAGTTAACTGATAAGCTTGGTCTACCGAGAGCTCCATCACATGTATAACTTGCCAGCTACCCTATGTAATATTGCAATTGAGATGGACAATAAGAGGTACAACGGTCAATTCCTTGGGTCTTTTGGAAGGCCCTTACCCACCGGACCGCAATAATATTATAGAATGATGTGAATAAGAGGGAATATTATGGAATGATGTGAAATGGAAGAAAAATATGGAAAGATATGAATAGGAAGGGTATGATGGAATGGTGTGTATAGGAGGGATATTATGGAATGATGTGAATAGGGGATATTATGGAATGATGTGAATAGGAGGGATATAATGGAATGATATGAATAGGGGGATATTGTGGAATAATATGAATAGGATGGATATTATGGAATGATGTGAATAGGAGGGATATAATGGAATGATATGAATAGGGGGATATTGTGGAATGATGTGAATAGGGGATATTGTGGAATGATGTGAATAGGAGGGATATAATGGAATGATATGAATAGGAGGGATATTATGGAATGATATGAATAGGAGGGATATTATGGAATGCTGTGAATAGGAGGGATATAATGGAATGATATGAATAGGGGGATATTGTGGAATAATATGAATAGGATGGATATTATGGAATGCTGTGAATAGGAGGGATATAATGGAATGATATGAATAGGGGGATATTGGAATGATTGAATAGGGGGATATTTGGAATGATGGGAATAGGAGGGATATAATGGAATGCTGTGAATAGGAGGGATATAATGGAATGATGTGAATAGGAGGGATATTATGGAATGCTATGAATAGGAGGGATATTATGGTATGATGTGAATATGAGGGATATTGTGGAATGATGTGAATAGGAGGGATATTATGGAATATTGTGAATAGGAGGGATATTATGGAATGATATGAATTGGAGGGATATTGTGGAATGATGTGAATAGGAGGGATATTATGGAATGAAATAGAAAGAATATTATGAAATGATGTGAATAGGAGGGATATTGTGGAATGATGTGAATAGGAGGGATATTATGGAATGATGTGAATAGAAAGGATATTATGAAATGATGTGAATAGGAGGGATATTGTGGAATGATGTGAATAGGAGGGATATTGTGGAATGATGTGAATAGGAGGGATATTGTGGAATGATATGAATATGGGGATATTGTGGAATAATATGAATAGGATGGATATTATGGAATGATATGAATAGGAGGGATATTGTTGAATGATGACTATTACATCATAAGAAACCTAAGCAAAAGGGCACCTCTATTGATAAGCGACGAACATTGAGAGGAACTTTGCTTCTATTTATTTCATCAACTAAATTGAAATAGTGTGTCAGTAGGTGACTTTGAGTATTTAAGAAAATCACAAAGAAATTATAAACTTTTCTCGAATATGAAGGGGTTCTGTACACAATTTTCAACGTTAATTACTTGATTCTTTGACTGAAACATTGCGAGTGTCTGACAGAGATTTCAATACTTCAACAGCATATTGTTAGAATGCCATTCAAATGTTCCTAATTTAGGATATTCCCTTTCAATATAGATTCATACCTCTATAGAGGCGACAGGCCGAAAATCTGAAAATTTGTGTAGAATAATAAGAGACCAATATAGTAATAGAATTTGGATTTCTTTCCACAGATGAACGATATTAGTCTAGACAAAATAGGCAAAGATTATATCATAGGGCTAGATCCGCCTATGTATCGTATGATTTATTTATTGGTGTCATTAATAATTTGTTGTTTATTGTATTGTCCCAATTTGTCTAACGTATGTCAGTGTCTTTGTATTATTGTCTTTTTATGTCATGTCAGTTATTCGTTCTTTCGTTAATAGTATAATTCATAAGTAAATTGGTCCCGCAATATAAAAACATAAATTGATTTTCCCGCAATTCACTGCACGTATGCGTTATTCAATAGACATTCTGTCTGCGACAATTATATAGACTATAATATATATCTGTTAAGAAGAAGAGGGTCGGTCGGGCGACCAGAAACGGAACTATTTTTGTTAATCTTGACGAACTTCACAAGACAAGACGGCTTTTTTTCAGGACGTTAACATTTGCTGAACAACTCCGTGTTACTGTGGGTTATTTTCAAGTCTCGTCAAATGTCAACACGCTACCACACCAGTGATTTTTCATATTTTTGAGTCTTGGCGTTTGATAACCTTTAAAGATTATGGATTTCCCTACAGTCACAGATCCCCGAATATTTACTGACTTGGCTTCATTTTTCTCTCAATTGTACGTCAACTAAGCTCAGTACAACATATATAAGACGTTCAATAACCAATAGTGAAATAAATATGTCGGGACAGTAATACATATAAAACAAATATTTCATTACCAAACACAAGTGTTCCAGGCTTCCGGTCATGTGGGACCAGAATAATATATGCTGACGTCATTGTCATCTCGTGTAACCTCTGTGTTAAAAAGATTTTTTTCCATTATTCAAGTTTGGTCTGGACGTTATTTATTACAGATTTACATATGGCAATTCTATAAACATTGATTTAAAGGGCAATAAACATGTGTATCTTTAAGTAGCCATTCATAGTTATAAAAGAAATATTGGAAGAAGGAAGAAAGAAAACAGTTTACATGCTCATATCATTTTTATAGAAAACTCTCATTAGTTTAATCTTTCTTCTCTCTCTGAAGTTCATCTTCATAGAATATAATGACAGGATTCCGAAACTATAAATAATATTACATGACGCCATATCTCGACAAAACGGGCATTGCCCTGACACCTTGCAATTCAGGCCTGGTATTTCCAAAATAATTTTGCCGAGCGTCAAGTAGGTTTGCAAACCAAGTACTATATAAATGATAATCGACCCGAAATTGAATAGAGAACGGTATAGACTTTCTTATACAGGATTCAGGCGATACTTAACTATTCTGAACTCTACTATAGCAAACTTGAGTACTTACCCTTCAATTCTGATTGTAACCTATAGCAACAATCACAACAATTGTAAAAGCTTCATCTCATCAACGTTGATGGACATGAACTGTACACCCTAGATAATAGACAGCATAGCAATAGATTAGTATTTATGTACAGGATGGTTGAGGGATTCGATTCCAGCTATACATTCAAACGACTGCTTAACTTAAAAAACAAAAACATAAAAACAAAAACAAACAACATCAGAATTTGAAACTTCGTTCTTCGTAAAAACCCTTTTGGACTGGAGCCACCTGGCAGAATCAAAAGAGTGCGCACCAACTGTGGAAAGCTTGAATCTGTCTTTCGAAAGAGACAATAATAGAGCCTCCTAACCGCTGTGGCAAAACCAGAATGGATTACTTCAGCAAGACCCATACAGATACAGATAATATTATACACCCTTTTCAAAACCAAATATTGTTTTCCAAGGAAGCATCTTTGCTCACAATGGATACTGCAATGAAAACAACAACAACAACAACAACAACAACAACAACATTATTTTTTTTTATCAAAACACAATCAATAATTCAATCATCCATTTGTCTTAAAAAAAACCTCAAACTAATTTGTCTTTGGCACTTTGAAAAAAACCCTATGTTGTTATAAATTTTGAACATTCTGTAAAGTTAAGTATATAATTTACATATTCCATAGAGACAAGCGAATCGACCCGATGAATGATGTGTTATTCATTAATTTCATAGGCTTACATTTGCCACAAATCATATTCAAATGTTGAATCATGAATGTGTGGAACATCATTCTAAAACACGGAATAATATAAAGGAAAAATCAACAAAAATGTTTCATCAATCATTGGATGAGATAAATAGATACTCTGTTAAACGTACAGACAATTAATGGGGATTATGCAGATTACGTATGTCTTCCACCAAAATAGACTAGTATTGATGCATCAGTATTTTTTTCAATATAGACTAGCCGTTCAGAAACCGTCCAATCACGAATATATGAGAATATGAAATTAAATACAGTGTTGCAATTATCATATTTATTTAAAACCCCGCGTTTTATAGATAATGATCTTACAATGAATATACCTTCAGCATTTCCTTCAACCTAAATATCTAGTGATTAATAGTCTACTTGAGAGCATTAGGGCTCGTATATCCGAAATTTATAGGAAGGAAATAAAAAAATGAGCGAGTCTTTGCGAAGGAAGATGCATGCATCATTTTTCAATAATAGGCGCCGTTCTGCATACATAAATGTTATCTTCTACCAAAGTCAACACTCCTCCGATAGTTCTTTGACACTTGAACTCCTCATCAATTATTCAAGCGCTTTCACCATGAATGGATAACTATGGAGGGAATATAGAAGGGTCCAATAGCATTTCGATTTTATATTCAAAAGTTGTATATATTTAATATAAATAATTCGAGATCGAAAATTGCTGATTTTTTGCCCCACAAATGGCTGTTTTACACTCATATGTACCACCGGAAATCCACACACTTTCTTTTTAACAGAAGCACATTTTGGGAATCCATGTAATGTTAGCCCCCGTGTACGTATACTGGCAGCACCAGAGGTTGAGCATTGTACATGTATGTATTTATCAAAAATGAATGATGTAAGAAGGGTTTGTTAAAATGTGTACCATTAAGTGGGTAATCCAATGTTTAATAAAATAACAGTAACATCATATTGTTTATGTTATTTTTGTTAATTACATCTTGTTGCATGATGTTCCCATTCTTTACAAAACTTTTGTGAAATTTTGATGGATACAAAGAAAACTGTTATGGATAATACTGTGTGTACCATGTGATATTTTTATTTTTATGCGCATCCATCACATGATACATTGTACCAACGACTTAGCACACAGTTTTATGATGTTAAAGGTGATAATTAGAATTTGAAAATAATATTAAAACAATAAATTTATTTGAACAAAAATTGCCTTAGTACTTTGCTCATGATTAACTTTATATTACTAATAAAAAGTAGTTGGGATTGCTGCTTATTTGGTTGGGTTTCACGTCCCACTGATAGTATTCAAGTCATATGGATACCTGTCTACATGAGACAATAACTGCTGCGACACTGCGATAACACGCCGCAGACAAGTTGCAGGAATCCAATGGCTCATGTGCGCTTCAATGATGAACACCACAGTCTGTTGATGACCAGTTAGCTCCAACAGATACCATGATGAAGTTTTAGTTTGAATCTACAAATAAATAGGACATAAAAAAAATCTGTAATTAAAGGAGAGACTGTCAGATTGGTTTGGATTTCTGTCGGAAGTTTCATATACATAAATATTTAAATTTGATTTTTAAGTTAGGTACATGTATTAAGTTTATCTACTACACTTCACAATTTCAATGTTCAATATAATGTGTGAAAACTTTCCAGTTTGGGTGATCTTCGGCACCAATCTCTGAAATATATCTGTCTCAACCGGAAAGAAACCCCTGAAATCCCCATGTGGCTTCCTCATTAATAGTTCCTGCATTAAGTTTTCATATTGGCCAAGGAATTAACGTCTCTGCAGCAAAGGTTTGACCCAGAATGTACGCCTTCTGTGATGCTGTCTTGCATCCTCTTCCTCATCTATCAGAAGTGCTACCAGAATAACGGACGGAGACCCACACGCAGCTTGATCAGCCTTAACCTTTGAGGAGTTACTGCCATAGTGATGGTAAACTCTCTGTATCAAAGAAAATGACATGGCATACCTTTTATACCCTATCGAGGTCAGTCAATATTTTCGCAAGAGCCCCGAAGGAGTGCCGAACAACACACTCTCGATGTCCTTAAAATCTTGCGTACCTCGCACGGTTATCTCAAAGACGGCTAGTAAGAGTAATGTGACTGGAACATTTCACTTCTTTCGGAGTATACGGTAATTCCATTACTATTCTTATCCGCTGACACTTTATACCATGACAAGAGTGTTCTTTTTGGAACACATGTGTCACCTGCTGAAGTGTGACAGACAAGCGTGCCGGAAAAGGTGTGACGGACAGAAGGCGACGGAAAAGTGATCGCTGTGTGTCACATCTTCTAACAGTAGGTGACACAAAAATCCTAAATTTGATGCATACATTTAAAATAATTTATATCTCAGCTAAAGCATGTTTCACTTCATATCTAAACCAGTGCTTATAGAAAACTGCATGCGGAAAAGGCGAACTTGAAGCAAGTATGTCTCTTATCTAGCTGTTGAAGGTTCAGTCATTTCCTGAGAATATATGAAGCGTACATACTACAATCAGCTTACACTTGACGAACGGAAAACGTCGTTGGCAATCCTTTTAGACAATAATTAACCCAACCTAATCAACATGGGTAGGATATCTGTCATCTAAATGCCACTTTAAAAAAAAAAAAAAAGGATTTTTGTGGACTTTTTTTCCTAAGTGAATATATGCATGCAGAATATGTGTACTGTATTCCTCATTTACTGCCACGGTCATTTCCGAACTATTTCTATGCAAAAGTGTATGAATTGTTGTTCTGTATAACAAATACCTTAAATACGACATTGGGAATGTCTCTTTGCAAAAACGTAATCTACTTGATAAGAACAGGAAAACCTCTGTAATATCATTAATTCTCGTTGGCAGTAAATTTCGTGTTTAATGTACCTAAGGGAATTTCGTGGTTATCTTTATTCGTAGATTCATGTTCAAGAAAACGTGAGGTTGGTTGATATTCGTGGATAGAACCCTTGTCGAAAATTAGGGCCCCACGAAAATTGATGATTTCACAGTATCTGAATTCATTTTTTTTTTTACAAGGAATGAAAGCTATCAGGAGTAGACGCGATATGTATAGTTCTTCTGCAAACCGAGTAATGATCTTGATTAGGATTAGCAATGGGAAAACAGAGTCTTTACCATTTATATCTATTTAGCATTCCCCTAGGAATTGAATAAGAGAAATTAGGAAGCCGGGATGAGGAAAACACTAATCGTACTACTTCTGGAGATTGCACTATGTCTTCGGGATAAGCAATAACTACGGGATGAGGAGTGCACAGCAGACGGACACAAAAGAACAACATTGGTATTTATGCCACTAAATTGCATTCCTAAGTAGATATGCTTTCAGTTGGCCAGCGCTTATGGGGCCGGTTGGAATGACCGTCGCTTATAAGACTGAAAATGCAGAAATTTATCCAGTATTTCATAGAAAAGACAAATCAAGATCCGAGATGTGTGTGTGTGTGTGTGTGTGTGTTGGTGTGTGTGTGTTATGGAATCAATGACCCCTTATATATAATAAGAAGGTTAGTAACTTCCTCCACTGAACACGTACATCATGTCGTTTCAATTGCCGTTGTTCTTTTGAAATTTGGTGGATTTTCATAAAATTGGTATTATTTTGCGTGGGAGGGATGAATAAAGATAATCAGGTACAAAAACATCCCCTTGCCAAAGGAATCGCGCTACAACAGTTCACGAAGTCGAAAACGTGTTTGGTCAGAAGAGATCCAACCGACGGAATCTCGCCAATCTCTCCCGTGTAAAAGTTAAAGAAAAACTAAAGCTACAATATCAGCATTGAATTGTATGGCGAGATGTTTTATGCAAATGCATTACAAGTGTCTTTTGGAATAAAGTAAAACATTGAACTTACATGTACTTTGGTTGATCAATAAATTCGTGGACGCGTGCTGTAATTTAGCCAAAAATATACCAATCGTCCTGATTTGTGTTCGATATAATCACCAACTATATTCCTTTATTCATGTATCATTGCAGCAAGTTAGGTTATATGGTTAACTTGAAACCGGCTGCTATAGCAACCCCATTCTAATTCTCCGCCGCAGGTGACATCTTTTGGATATTCCTCGGTTTGCTCTTGAAAATCCAGTAAATAAATTCGCTAAAAAGTCCCATTAACTAGATGAAGTCAGTCACGTTTACCTTAACGTCATTTTTATTGAGCTCTTTAGTTTGCGACAATTAATTTAAATGTTTGTTACTAATGTCAATGGAGACAGTGTCATCAAATTAAACGTCAAAAGACGTCACTTTAGAGAAAAGAACAGTTTAAAAAATTATAAACGTTAGGAAGTCACCGATATAAACGAAAGAAAATCGGAACGAGTAGCGAATGGAATGAATGTTTGTAAATCTCTAAACGCTTTTGTTATGACAGACAAAGTATAAGCAATGACAAATGGTATGGTCGTCTACTTTTCAACACACGACGCCTTGAGTGCAGGCCGTTATAAAGGACATTACTATTTTTCTTTTTTTTTTCTTCTAGATTTTCACGTTATTGGCATGATGTTATTTGAGCTGCGATAAAGTACTTTACTTAATTGCGTGCGTTTAAATGTGCAGCGATTTATCATTTTTAAATGAAATGTCAGTATGTAATAAAGAAAAGCATTCACATTTATTTGATACAAGTTTTTTATTCCTTTGTTTAAATGTGTTTGTTATTAGATGTGTCCACAAATTTTCTGATCAACCCTCGTGTAAGTAATAGAAAGACTTCAATTCAGAAAAAAAAACGGTCATAATTAAACTATACGTATATTCACTGAAAGTTATTTATGTTTGGAAAAAAGAGAATAGAATACATTTTCCTAGATATATCAAAAACATATTTTTTAATAATAACAATAGTGTTAATTTCTCTAATTAAAAGTAAATGTATATATACAGCCTTTGGATGTTTTTACTTTTTCTTCTACTATACTGTATCAGAGATATATATGTCGCCGGCTGTATTACATATTAATTTTTATGAAATGGACATGATTACATTAAAACTGAGCTTACAATTGTCCATCAAATACTTTCAGCTTCGGTGTACATGTATATAGTATTTTAAAACGTTCTATTGCTAATCTGAAGCTTTGCTAAAGACCATATATAGTTGATATCAAATCTGACTTGATACTTCTTTTTTCATTAAAAAGAACTGAATCATATTTGTTGTCTGTTTCTCCGGATCCTATTTTCACAAAAGAATTTTCCATGTTTAAGAATATTTCATATTCTTAAATATTCCATTTTGGGTTTGGTTTTTGTACGTTCCCCTAAAAGATGGACCTATGCCTCCTCTTTACTGTTACAAAAAGTACATGAATTATATACGTTTATTTTCATTTTGTGAAGAAGATAATTAGAACTAATATTGTTTGCAACCACTGAAAATCAGTATCGTTAGAAAATTTAAAGGTATAAGTGTAAATAGCTTTCCAGTTAACCTAATTATGTCCTAAGATGCGAAGTGTATGGGGCTGTATTAGAATCACCTCGGTGGGTTGGTCAGTCTGTAGACGAGATTTGTCTGCCCAATTTCTTTGCTAACTTTAATCGGATTTTGATCAAATTTCACAAGACTGATAAGTACCAAGCGTAATTGCGCATATCGTTGGCACGACATGATTTGCTTGATTTTAAGTTATGGTCCTTTGTTAAATTGCTCAAATAAATTATGTATGCGCTATTTCTCAGCTACCTTTCGTTGGATTTTGATTTAACTTCACAGTATTGATAAGTACTAAGCCTAGTTGCGCAAATCGTTGACACGTCATCATTCGCTCGATTTTAAATTTTTATGGCCCTTTCCTATATTTCTTAAATGTATTTTGTACGCGCTATTTCTCGGATAACTTTGATAAGATTTTGATAACTCCACGGCATTAATAAGTACTAAGAAAAAATGCGCATATCGTTGGCACGTCTTCATCTGCTGGATTTTGGAATGAGTTATTGCCCTTTGTTATATTTATGGAAGATATTTTTCCACACTATATATTTGGCTACCATTCGTCTGATTTTTATTTAACTTCACATTATTGATAAGTACAAAGTGTAAGATGCGCACATTGTTGAATGCAATCGATCTCAGTGCTGCTATTGATACCGTCGACCACGGTATTCTAGTAGATGTGATACGAAGCTTGCGTGTAGTGTGCGAAACAGCGTTATCTTGGATCAACTCATATTTTCGACCACGTAGTTTTTGTATACGTGTAAATTCGACTGAGTCATCTCCACCCCTTTAGAATTCAGTGTGCCTCAGGACAGTTGTCTTAGGCTCTGTATGTACAACTTCATTGGATATGTATTTATCAGGCGTTTAACCAAATATAACAGTTTCATGTTAAAACAGTTTATTAAGACAGTCTGACATGGTAACAGTAACTGTGACAAATCGGTATTTCGGGGTATCATCATTTTCAATGAAAGCTCTTGTTTTTACATTCCAATTACAATAACAGGTTAGTATATCAGTGTTTCTTGACAATACATTGTAAACACACTTGTTTTTATTAGTGAAAGTAATAATATAATTTATACAATATTGTTCTCTGAAACACATATGCAACCTGCTGAAGCGTGACGGAAAAAGTGTGACAGACGGACAAACGGAGAAGTGATTCCTATGTGCCATCTCATCTTACAGCAGGTGACACAATACACATTGTTTCTCGGATTTTGTAATAAAATAACAGAACAATGATAAAGCTGTATTTTTTTTTATTTTAGCATAACTTAATATAGCACAAATTTAACCTTTGAAAATGCATTATCCTGTAAGTAATCTCAATTTAAGTATTCTCTATGAATAAAATTTCCACTATCATCTATTAAATCCTTTATGAATCTTATTGGTCGATTATAAAGTGAGTAAAAATATTAGTCTTATTATTTAATAAACAATAATTATAAGATAGTGTCATACGTTAAAAAGTTATCAATTATACTCACTTTTAAATAAACAATAATTATGAAATAGTGTCATACGTTAAAAAGTTATCAATTATACTCACTTTTAAATAAACAATAATTATGAAATAGTGTCATACGTTAAAAAGTTATCAATTATACTCACTTTTAAATAAACAATAATTATGAAATAGTGTCATACGTTAAAAAGTTATCAATTATACTCACTTTTAAATAAACAATAATTATGAAATAGTGTCATACGTTAAAAAGTTATCAATTATGTTCACTTTTAAATAAACAATAATTATGAAATAGTGTCATACGTTAAAAAGTTATCAATTATACTCACTTTTAAATAAACAATAATTATGATATAGTGTCATACGTTAAAAATTTATCAATTATACTCACTTTTAAATAAACAATAATTATGAAAAAAAAGTTATCAATTATTCACACTAAAATTAAAGTTAAAAAGATATCAATATCATCAATACAAACTTGATATAGCATATTTTATTATGTGATGTGATGGCATCTGTCCAGAATTTATTTAAAATTCTTTTTTTTAATGACTACACATTTATACAATTTATTTATATAAATAGGGACTTTAACAATTTTTTTGTAAATGTAAATAGCAATCATTTTTAAACAACCATCTTCATATTTTTTTAAGAATCGTGTTCTTTTATCTTACTTTTACTATCCTATCTGGAATCATAATATGAATTGTCAAACGTCTGGAGAAAATTTGATAACAGTATTTATTCCCATCGTGGTTAACATCCTTTTTTCCAGTGACTAGTTTACGCTTTTTACAATTTAGAATTGAAGTTTCTATTTTTGGAAAATCAACATCGAATATTAATCCTAATAATTTTAATTGTTTGAAAGTTATTTTCCATTCTGTTTTTATTGAACATGTACTATATTTAAACGAATCATCTTATAACAAATTATATCATCTGCAAATTTTAAACGTTTATGTTCATTTCCATCAATCTTTATTTCTTGACGATATGGGATCTATTTGTCTACATCCTCTTTTACCTTGAAGAATTCAGACAACACACATTTTTTAACACTGTATCAGTATTGTACAAAAAAGAGGTTATCGATTTGCGGAATAACTCACAAAACTTAAAGAACGTTATTTCAATGATTTTATTTTCAGGTCCGTATAATCAGGGTCACCCCTTTACTTTCCTCGTCAAAATGTGTGTGTGGGCCGAGGTCCTCCCACTCCACACCGTACATAATAAGGCATAAGATATATACAATTTATGCAATATATTATCTGTAATAATTTATAGGGTCTAAAAAAAGAACAAAAAAAACAAAAAAACCAAAAAAAACCCCCAAAAAACAACAACAACAACCCCCCCCCAAAAAAAAACAACAAAAAAAAACATTGAAATAAAAAACTTTAAAAACGAGGGGAAAAACATATTCTCCATATATATATTTTCTATGAAAGTGTTTTCATGATAAAGATTTTTTTTTCTGTTTTGTTTTGAGTTAATTATCAATTAAGGCATTTGAGACAGAAGTCTTACAACTGGCCACTTTTCTCTTTCTGCATTGCTAAATTTTGCAGATTTATACATTTCCCAAGCAAATGTTATTCATCATTGATTGACAGTTTGGTAAAATTTGTTTCGTTTTACATAGGAAAATATATCTTTTAACTTCTAGAAATAATATTGTATATTTATCTTTGTCTTTACATTTTTCATATACTCCAAATATAAAATAGTCACTGTTGAGAAGTCCTGATTTTTTTGTATTAATGATTTTCTTTCTTTAAGAATTCAAAGATAACCTGTATTTTTGGACAACTCCAGAATAAATGTAATATGTTTCTTTTTCTGTTTTACAAATTGTACACTTCTTATTATTTGTTATATTCATTTTGGACAACAAATAATTAGTATCTAATATTCTATGAAGTATCCTTGTTTGTAATCATTGAATATATGCATCTCTTGTAATTTGAAATGTTAGACTGTAAATATCATTCCATTGTAAAGATAAATCAGAGGAAAGAGTATTCAATTTTTCTTGACTACTTTGAAAATCCTTATTTGCTTTAAGTTTTCTTGAAGCTTGTTTATTGGTATTCGCACCAACAATGATTAGTTTTAAGTAAGAACTGGTCAATGGAAATTTTATTATGTTATTTTTGAATCCAGTTTTATAGGCAGCTATATATCTATTTACATTTATTCTGAGAGCTACATAATATATAACATTGAGATAACCTCCTGTTTTTTTAACAACTTCATTATGCATTAAACGTTCTCCTTTATTGTTCACAATATCTTAAACAAAAGGTAAATTCCTTTGTCATATAATTTTTTTTATAGAAAATCCATTACCTCTAGACAAAGATTTATGATTATAAAACAATGATAAATCTAAGAAACAAGTTTCTATATTGATCATTTAACTGTTAACATATTCTGTTTAACTTTTCAAGACAGTTATCTAAAATGACTTTTTTTATTTTACTAATATCTCTATCTGCATACAATTTTTCAGTACAAGACATCTTTCTATATTAAATATTCTTATTTTATAAAAAATTCGTTTCATAACTTTAGGCTATATCGCTTAATCTATGTTTCATTATTAGTCAAGTTAATGTTTAAATTAAGACATTTCTACAAAGATAAGAAGTCACGGTTTTATAAGTGTCAATGCGTATTCTTTAAATATATTTTGTAAATACAATATAAAAAAATTTGATTTTCATTCATGCATAAATATACTTTAATTAAGAAACTTATAAAGGAAATATATGCAAAACACATTTCAAAGACTCTAATGTTATGATAGGTTATAAAAGCATTGTTGTAAATAATTGTAAAAAAACATGTCTAATTTTGATAGTGAACAATGATGAATGGCAATGTTTTTAACAAGGTTTATTTTGCAAATAAGAAAATAGTCCAGGTTAAGGAATTTTAAAAAAAAAAAAATGTACAGTAAAGAATGGCTAGACTATTAAAATGACCATTATCGTAAACAGGCTTACCTGCACCATAAAAAATTGTAAAATGATTAAAATCAGAATATGAAATGATTTGATATAACAAATATTTCAGAGTACCTCCAAATGTTCTTATTTAAAAGCAGTGTAATGTTATAAATTATCCTATGAACTTTAAAAAAATCTATGATAATCCGCTGCATAAAACCTAATTTAGTTCCAGGCTGATCATGTATAAATGAGCAGTTATCTGCTCGTTGTAGTTAGGACATACAATTTTTTCTTCACCTTCATTTTATTTCTTACTGACAAAAGCTTGTTCAGGTCTGATTTTATCAGTTGTAAACTGTATCAAAATAGTTTATATAGGCATATACATTAATGATCAGCACCTTAAAGCATAGATTCATTGATAAAGGACTTCTAGAACATTCCGAGGAAAAGCGCGCGAAAGACCGACGCACAACAAATTTAGTACGCTGTAGAAATAGTTCAGTATTTTTTCTATGAAATATACTTATTTATAGACGGTAATACAAAAAACTTGTTTTGATATTTGTTCATATCATTATTGCATATGACAATTATGATATAAAAGCGTTATTAGTTGTTTTGGTTTTGGCGAATTAATTTTCAATGAGAGCGTCTCGGCAGGCTGGAAGAATTCAATATACATAGTAATTAAGGGGTTTCATGTCATAAAACGGTGGATTCTTTTTTGTTGTTTTAAATCATTTTCACAAAGTAGCATTCCTCAATTGATGGAAAAGGATTGTATTTAACTTACTGAAATCACTTTCATGTTTACATCAAAAAGAAAAGTAATAACACCAAGCTGAATGATATATACAAGCTGCACCCCTTATTTACAGTAATTTTATAGTCCATAACGATGCGTAAACCAATAACAGGAGTCCTTTTATTCAGCTTAGAATTATTTACCGCTATTAGCGTACATTTGATTGGTTTAAGATGCGAGTTGAAATCGAAATTATACAGCTACGCCGAAAAAATGGAGGATTGGAGAGAAAATGGAAATATATGCACAACATAATTAAAAAGCTTTCCATCAGAAATGTGCTTTATTAGAATGGAAGTAAATTTGAAATTTTAATTCTTGTAACTTTAATACAACCAAAATGTGCAAATGCATTTTATTTGGGCAATGTTTTTATCCTAATCGTTCTTAAGATTTACTGGCATATTATGGCCAATACAAGCAGGGGCGTGGAATTCAAGAATATACTCTTTTACTAGATCTCAGAAAAATTTGGAACACACCAATAGAATGAAACGATGATAGCCATCCTAACATCATAAACTAGGTTAAATCGTAATTATCTATCGCAATGGGCTCATTAAGCTGCCAGTGATTTCTATCTTATAAGGCGATTAAATTTCTTACTGCCAGTAATGTCACACATACTCTGTCTCATCGCTTTAATTATAGGACTGCCTACGAAACATTGGTATATAATATCTTTTATTAAATTTAATACAAAATAAGATAGAAAAATGGTATATACAGCTCCAAGTACATAGTACTTACATGGGGTATGGGGGCTGGAAACTTCACACTGATAACAATAAATCATATTCTGAATTATGGCGTGTTATGGCGCAGAATATCGGAAGGTCGGCGGTCTTTGCCGACATTTAGCGTAATTTTCCGAGTTAAATAGGGTTCCTATGCCTTAATTCCCTGACTGCGCATTCATTATCTATGTATTGTCAAAGATTACCTCAAACAGTTCTAATTTTAGTTAGTCGATGCTATAATTCTTGTGTGACACATTTATTTTATTTTACGAATACAACCGTGTATTAAAGGTGTAATATATATAATATTCCTTTTGATTTGCGAATTATATATCATAAAAACGAAATAGTATCCATAATTTCAAACTCTTACCCAATAAAATGATGTTTTGCTTTAAATATATAATTCGAAATTTCGTCATAACGAAACAATTAGTCATAATTGAAAAACAAAATACACACTAGAAAAGCACGTGCAGTATAACTTTAAGGTCTCCTTACAATTTAGTCAAAGCACTGATTTAACATTTTAGGTAAATTCATTGATCGTCTAGACTAAAACATAAAGACATTAATTCAATTGAATTCACTACTTCAACTTCACATTGTTAAAAAAATAGGGCATATTGCCAGGAACTAGACTAGGGTAAGTTAGAGGGACTGCTGTACTAAAATGTTCAAAATGCAATGCAATTTTCATAGCCTGATAAAAGACAATATAAGACATTTCTACAATAAGCCTGTTCAAAGACAATAAAAGATATTTTTACAGTAAGCTGTTCAAAGACAATATAGAATATTTTCTTACAATTGGTCTGTTCAAAGACAAGCACATTTTTACAAAAAGTCCGTTCAAAGACGATTAAAAACATTTTTAACAATTATTCAGGTTTCTTCGTCCATTTAATTTATAAATTGTTAATCTCTCCCTAATTCCTTTATCTGCATGCTGCGTAAACTAAAAGGCTATTTTTAAATATTAGTGGAGCACAAATGTGATTTAATTTCGAACACACATTACGAGTACGTTTCAATAATTATGTTTTCAGCATTTGACAAGTTATCTTAAATCGTAAGCATCATCTGGCTGATTAAATTTTTGTCTTTACATTCCTTGTGTGTCAGAAATAGGTTGCTTAATCACCCGAGTCTACAAAAGACGCACGGTCTGCATTACGTGCCCATGACAATATAGATACTGTTGTTTACTTGTGTTACATAAGTATTACTAAACCACAATGCCTCGTAAAATTCTAAAATGTTTGAGGTGGGCGAAATTTTGTGTTGTAGATAAAGGTCTTGCCAAAGGTTTGAAATATAATTACAACGCCTACAGTGTCTCTAAAGAAAAAGATCAAGCTTACCATTACGATAAAAGTAAGATAAATGGAAGGCTGAGTTGAGAGAAGCATCATAGATTAGACAATTTAGGAATCTAAATGCATCTTCGACCTAAGTTAACTACACATTATGGAGATTTACTGGACCAGATAGCGCCAAAGGATTGATCGATCTGATGGGTAAGGGTGTTTCTGTCTCTAGATGGTGCCTGCCAGGTTATATATTTGGCGTTCAGATATGTCCAATGAGACTGACGGGAGGGAGTGACTGCCAGTGAGACATACACTTTAGACAAGCTAGCTGATGCAGGTCAGATAACCCTGCTCCAAGCTCACGACAGGTGCCTGACATCAGGCAGTTGTCCAGTGAGGTGTTAAGAAATATTTTATTTTCAAATCAAAGGTCACTCTTCACACAATTCTCTTGGACCCATCAGTGCATGCTAATATATATCTATCAACCTGCTTGAACATGGAATTATGTCTATAATGTATCAGCCATTTGAAAAATGGTGTCTATATATGACAGTAATATATGTTGTTGCAATCTTCTGGCCTCAATGCGTTGAAAAATAGCAGGAATTATACAACTCGAAGCATTTTTCTTGATGAATTTTATGTTTGAGATAATTATTTTACATCGACTGCAAAACAAGTTTTCACCATATAGCCATTATCACTGGCACCATTATATTATAAAGTAAGAGTACCCTGATAGATTTATGACGTATAAATAGGCCTGACTGATTGCCATTTATGGAATAAAGGATTACAAATATGTTAGTCGAGAGTTAAGCCACCAAAGAAAATTAAACATCAAATTAAGCGTAATATTGTTTTGCCAGTTCTTTTTTTTTTCCATACATATTAACTCAATAACGTGCCGTGCTTCACAATTGACTTTCAATTTTTCATCTAATTGTAGTAATTTTAAAGCAATACTTGTTTGCTGTTTGGCAAATGAACGCATGGATTAAGATGTTACTTTTACGACCAATATCTAATACAAATGTACCATATCAGATCTATTCGAATACATCTATGATAGCAATAATCAACGTCAAATGTACTTGTATTTGTTCACATTTTGACACAGCTTTCTATTCGTCGCATCATAGACGTTTCCTTTCTTTTCCAAACTACCATGACATTGACCAATTATTTGATAAATATTGAAAAATGATAAAGGTAGAAGAGGATTTAAATCGGAGGGAAATTGAATAAAAAAATTGTTAACTCGTGAACTTTTTCTAAACATTTCCCAGACCTCAAAGGGATCTTCTTTACCGATCACGGTGGTTTTGTGGCTACAGCGTTTACCCTGTAACTGTGATGCCGTAGGTTTGATCCATCCAGTACATACATGTGTCACAGTACCGATAACTCACAATAGCAGAGGATCATATGTAAGCGCCTGGGTAGCTCAGTCGTAAGAGCATTCGTCCTGTAAGCGAAAAGCCCCGGGTTTGAGTCCCGGTCAGGCTGCATATTTTTCTCACCCTGTGACACATGTACCAGAATCGTTAAAATGACACTGGCTGTTTAGTCAGTGTAACGAATTGACTTGGCGTGGCATCGCATTGAGGTAGTACTATATTAGGCACAAATAAACAAAGTATATTGTCGACAGGATGTAAATTCCAAGCAATCAAATCGTTCCTTCAGACTGAAATAACTTAAGTCGAAGTAATTTTGTATATATTCAGAATTTCCTGCAATGTCTATTTGTTAAATCAAATATCGTTAATTACAAGAGAATATTCGACGTTAACCAAAGGCTTGAAATATATTATTACTAATGAAATTGATGAGAAACTTCTAAATTAATAGTTACATTAACTAATCCAAAGTCTAGTACTTCTCGGGGAAGTTAGTGATGAAACGTGACATTAAAAAAGGAACGTCAAGGAGACACTTATGGTTAATTTTCTGAGACCAGGACGGGATCCCAATGTATCGTCATGATTAGATAAGTACATGTTATAAAGATATACGACACCACTATTAATTCTATAGGCGGATTTAAGACATAGAATAAGCAAATATGCATTAAATCGAATCAGTAACACACTATCGTACATTCTTTAGGCAAGACAGCTTAAGAGTTTTTTTTGTTTTTGTTTTTCTCTTGATAATAAATGACACTGAACACCAGACGCTTATAATCTGATATTTGGAAAGATAAGAAACATAAGTACATATCCTATATCTCTGAAAGTATGCTTCAAATAAATTCTTTATAATCTGATATTTGGAAAGAAAATTTAGTACAGTTTCAATATGTTTGAATTTCACAGGCACTTTTATACACGCAATGCTACACATCAGACTATTTGGGGGGATATCTTATCTCCAAATTGCACAATATGAATTTGACAAAACTTTGTTTTATTTTATCCTAATAAGAAAAAAAAAGTTTATTTCAGAACAAAATTCCTTTCAATGACTTAACACGCTTGTTAAGGGGATTTTTGATAAAAAAAACCCCATTTATTTATATACTTTTTAAAATTGTTCAGAAATATAAATATCTAAATAAAAGAATTTGCTTTGATAAATTTCAATCGTAAAGGAAAGATGGCCTGTTGAAAAGAAAACGAACCGTAACTGAATTTAAGTTCCAATCTAGCATTCCACAAATTACAACTAAAAGTGTAGTTACTTAGAAACCTATATTCATGAAATACAGAAGTTAATATATAACGGTACATTTAAGGGGTCATAAATTGATTCCAAGAATGAATATTTAACAGTAAATAAGGAAATTAATAAATCTTTTGGCGTAATCAATGTGATACAGGGCTGTCATTAGCGGTATAATGTAATCTTATATGATATCCCTAGTTTTCTTATGTCATATATACTTGAATTTTTAAAGTGTTAAATCAAAATATCTTTTATAACTACTATTCTGTACCACGTCATTTTAAGCTATTACAAACAGCATATTTTGCCTCGATTCAGAGAAGAAAACTATTGATTCTTTTGTCAGACGTACATGATTTGCGCTATATCCCATTTAAATTGGTAAAGAAATAAAATACTAATAACAGTTTTCTTTACCGAATCGAGGCAAATTATGTTGCTTGTGTAAGTTTAAATTAACGTCATATACCACGTGGTATGGCCACACTGAAATATATGTATAGGTTAGAACTCAAATATAATTGTTCTACGTCTATAGAACATTTCTATGTGAGTTCTAATCGTCTTAAATGTTGCCCCGCCTCTGAATGACGTACCATGCTGTTTCTTAGGAAGTTGCGTGAATCTACCTTTGGCCACACAAGTATGTGAAAACATGTTTTCATTGAAAGGTGATGTTTCTTGTCGTTTCTATTGGACCGGTATTGTTCTAACCCGGTTATATTCATTTATTGTTGGTATGACATTTGAAATTCAAGACGAGGAATTCCTAAAAAATATCAAATCTCACTAATTGAAAATACACTAAACATGCGCACATTTAATGCTGACCTAATGATTTTGTTGTATTCCAAGCTCCTGAACTCAAACTCGACGCTACTGGAGTATTCAGTGCGTTTCAGATTTCCATCGTCACGTGACCCCCTTTTTTAATGCAAAATTTGAAATATGCGCTTTCGCATATTAAATCTGAAGAAACTGTTATACTAAAGTGTACTAGGTCATTTCCGTGTTCTTTCTGATCACCTCTCGTATTTTATGTTCCTTGTATAGAATAAAAAGTTAAAAGTTTATATTAACATGTTATGCTTCTCGTATGACACTATGTTTTACTTTAATAATGATATCCTAAATAAGATATCTTTGTTTGACGCTCAGCGTAATGACAATTTAGGGATATTCAAAGGCCTAACTGGCCTTGTGTCAGAATAACGTGACAGCAAGTGGTATCATGTCATGCGTTTACCGTGTAATAGAGCAGTGAGGTAGTTCTTATTTGTCTTACTTACGTGGACTGAAAAACACGGCAAATGTCTATAACTAATCACAAACTTACAAGTACCATATAAACCAACCTCAATTTCTATCTTTATATGTATACATTTTAGCAGTTAAATGATTGTTAACAACAACAAAAAACAATAACTACAACAAAAACACAAACAGCAAAAAAAAAAGAAAAAAAAAAGAAAGGAAGAAAGAAAAGAAAAGCAAAGATGTTTAATGAAATGTCGCATATCTGTTGTTTATTATAGTAAATTTAATAAACGAGGATCAAATTTTCAAGGCATGCCAAAAACAACCAAACAAACACAGTCATAACAAGAAAATACGGACACAACATTTGTTTCAAAGGGACAGCTATTTCTCCCTATTTCTCTTGCCTACATTTCATAAGATTTATATCAATAGGTGTATATAACTAAAAAGGAAGCAAATATAAAACAACTTACTAACGTCAATTACTATTTATGTATGGTATATTCTTTCATTTAATTTTTTTTTAACTTAACATAGGCCAATGGTAAATATTCAATATTACAAAACTATCAAAATAATATATTTACATATTTAGTATTGCAAAAACATTAAAACAAAATATTCCACGAGCTGGATTTCGAACCCCCAAACGTTTCATGTAACGCTGTGTTTTCCAATTTCCAGCTTACCCACGGAATGAGCTATTTTGGCAGTAGCATTATGGTAACGAATGTATGTTTTTTTATAGGTGAATTGGTCAAATTGCAGCCAGTAATGGTTCAAAATATTTCCGTTTGAATTATGACCACAGCCCGCCGTTGATGTTGATTCCATCCAGAAGGTAGAGGCCTTCATATCGGACGACCGCCGCAAAGTGAACCAACTATGAGGTCAAGAGTGGGGTCTGTGGAAAATATCATTAATAATCATTTCCAAATAGAAAAGATGTCTGCTCAATGGACTCCTCTTTTCTTCACAGAAGCAAAATCATTTGAATACTACCAGGTTCTTTTGACCATGTGCCAAGAAATTCAGGAGGACTTTTTGACAGACTATTTACACGGGAAAAAACATGGACGCATCTCTATGATCCACAGTCTAAAATCCAGTCGAACCAATATACACTATTTTGATTTGACTCCACCGAAGAAATCACGTGACCAAACCTCAGTTGTCATAGTTCAGCTGCCAGTATTTTGGATCAGCGTGGAGTAGAGATGACGGATTTCATGGAAAAGGGTACCACATTTAGAGGGACATACTATGCATCACTTCTGCAGAACTACAAAATTACAGAAAACATCAAAATAGAGAGGTGTGATATGCTACCCAGAGGTATTCGACTCCTGAAATATAAGTTTTGGTTCACTGCCATGTTGCCGAGAAATAAGCACGAACCTGTGGCTATAAAATCCTTCCTCATCCTCCCTACTCTCCTGACCCGACACCTTCTGATTTATACTTATTTCCAAACAGGAAGTCAATTTTATAGGGAAAGCAGCTAGAAGTCTCTCAAGGCATGGCTTTCAGCACAACCTGCACAGATTTCTATAGTATAAGTCCCAACAGCTGCATATAGGAAAGGGAAAACTGCCCTTACGAAAACAGAAAGTTTGCAGCAACTTTGCCGCATAAAATCAGCAAACCTTTTTGTTGGCAGTAAAGTTTGCAAGAAGTTCGCAGGACTTTGCGGTTAGCGGTGAAATTTCTGTGACTTTGCTACAAATTTGTCGCGAATGCAGAAAGTTTGCAAAAAACTTAAAACCCGCGTCGGTGAATTTATGGAACGTCGGTTTTTTCCATAAACTTTTTTAAAAACCACAGTTCTTACATATATTTTTATTATTGATAATGAAAGAGCATTGTTTCCCAATTCTAATTATGTCTTGTTTTCGAAAAACACATTTATATTAGCTGAGATATCGTGCATTTTGTACCTTGAAAATAACACATATCCGACCGGAAACAGCTGATAAACGATCGGAATCCTCTAATAATCGATCGATTATTACCTGTCGAGAAAAAACGATCGGTAACAGCTGATCTCCTATCGGAAAATAACGATCGCTTTGTTTCTATCGGAAAATGCCGAACGTTCATATCCAGTTGAAAAAATCAAACATAAGACGGGTTTTATTTGGAAATTGTTTGATTTATTTGTAGTTAAAGGAAGAAACTAGTGTTTAAAATCGCACGTTTGTTTACAAAATGAATTACATCCGTTGTTTTAGACAGTATAATATGGTGATCTTCAACGAACCATATCCTGAACCAGATACTGAATTTTTTATTGTTGCATCTTTGTAGCTGTATAAATAATTTTAGTTAATCCAAGTTCTACATTTTTTATCAGACGGTGGTCTACAGTACGTTGATTTTTAGAATAAAAATTAAGTTTTGATACAAAATGCTTAAGATTAAATGTTTATGAAAAAATAACATTAGGTCTGGGTGTGTGGTGAGTGTATTATATATATACATTAGGCCTGGGTGTGTGGTGAGTTTATTATATATATAAAAACAATAATGACATCAGGGTTAAAAATATATGTGTCCAGCCTGACCAGGACGCAACCAGGGGCCATATGCTTTCAGGGCAAATGCTCTACTGACTGAGCTGGACAAGTCACTTACACTTATTCCTCAATGTTTAGGGTAAAACTTAATGGCCATTACAATAACAATAATTGTAATTTATATATATATATTATTTAAATGAAAAATTACCATTTAATTTTTGTTCTTTTCATATAATGCAAAAGTAGAGCATAAATGAATTATATTTTTAATATGGGACCTCCGTTGCCAAGACACTTTAACACTCACTCTGCAACTCACTGCATGGGTTCGAATCCCGGCTGGGTCATTTGGATTTTCATGTGAGGAAGCCTTCCAGCTGGCTTGCAGTAGGTTGGTGGTTCTACCTGGATGCTTGATGGTAAATTAAAAAATCTATCTATTTATATTGGTTTGTTAAAAATGAATGTTTTCTGTGGCTTATTTGTTACAACTGCAGAGATTCAATCACGTAACTTCTTTCAATTGTGGGTTCGATACCTTGCAGTGTCACTTTCTTCATCTAAGTAAGCCATCCAGCTCGCTTGTGGTAGGTTGGTGGTTCTGTCCGGTTGCCTATGTGTACTCATCCATTTTATTAGCTGGACATGGATCACTATATAACTGGAATACTCACAGTTGCAGTGACAGTAAACTCCAGTCAACACAATAATTAATATAACTTTCGATTTGTTTATACAAATTCCTCAGACTTTGGTTACCAAAAAAGACTGCAATATAATGAAAATAAAATAAGCACCAGAAAATTCTAAGTGTGCCTACTGTTGGTGCATGACTCAAACCAACGACTCCTGCTGTTGTGGAGTTCCAAAAATAAATATAACATTAACAGGACAGATCTATATTCCTTTTCATACACACTACACTTCTCCCAAACCCATAACTGACGCCACCATGCTACTCTACCGCCTGGCCTAACTGGACAGATTTTCCTACCTACACAAACAATAAAAATCAAAATGAAATAAAAGTTAAATTTGTAATTAGGTGAGATAAATGTGTAACCAGTAATTTCCTGTACCCTTGCTTACATGCATGGCCAGTGCTCTATGAATTGAGCAGTTGGACCATGTACACAAATCTCTAATAAGAAATACTTATAGACTGTTACATAATCCACAACCAATTTAGAATAACATGTAATCCCTGAATTCACAGGAAAAAGAACAAACTATAATCCAAAGAGCAGTAATATACTGAAAAATAGGTAATGTAACAGCCCCACATTGTAACCAATCTAGAAAAATGTGCAAACAGACCAGGCCCTGTGATCCCAAACATTAAAATGGTACTTAAACTTGTATGATTTTCATACTTATACTCAAACTATGCCCATTAGTTTCGATAGGGATTTAAGTATGTTACTCAAATTAAAGCCAGAGTTTGTACTTAAGTATTTTCGAGAACACGGGGCCAGGACTCTAACTCGAGAGCCCTCACTTACATGGCAAATTCTCTACCAATGCATCTACATAACCACTTAAACCTTTCAACTTTAAGGCTACAAGTTAAGCTGTTACATTTCATAATGGTTAAAGAAAATTTCTTGCAGCTTTAACAATTCATTTGCACTCAGGCACAGATAATTATGCATGTTGTCATTTTTGTTGAAAAACATAACATCCTGGAAACTCTAAAAAAATCATGGCCTCTGGTACACTCTCAGTGCCAGAAATTTATTCAATGAGCTTTTGAGCTATCTTCCATCATTTGTTTCATTCATTTAAAGTTGAACTTAATTCAACCTACTTTAACTTAATTCAACCTGATCAAATTGCACATATGCACCCCCCAAAAATATTATAAGTACCGGTATATTCAAGTCAAACACAAACAATAAAGCCATTGGCTGTTATGCATATATATTTTTTATTTATTCAACTGATGTATTATAAAGGTAGTTATCCTAACCAAACTGGGCATACATCATCATTATAATTATAACATTCTAGCTGTTTCTAATTATGCTAACCAACCTTCATGTGCATGTGTATTACATGTATATACAAGCATTTTGATAATACATAATTATTTATCTAGATCCATTATTCATACCTATGATTAGTTCTAGTTGTTCCATTTTGAAAATATTTAATATCTCTGGTATAACTGAGGTGTAATTCTTCATTTTTTTTCCTAAAAATCCTTCTTAAAAATCCAAACCCTTATTTAAGAACACATTTTTCAAGTTTTAGGGAAATCATCCTGGTAAAATTTAGATTCATAATAACTGAAAATGATCCTTATAAATCATATAATTACACAGTTGAATCATTTTAGTGGCCACCTGTATTAAGCAGTCAACCTATATACAGTGGTCAATTTTAATATTACCAAACTAGCATTTTGTTTTGTTTAACCTTCATTTATGCAGCCACCTCTGATAAGTAGTCCCTTTCTCTTATACTCTTGAATGACCACTTAAGACAGGTTTGACAGTATGTTAAGACATACCTTATTGAAATGTTTACATAATCAGCTGAATTGAAACCAGTTCCTTTGGCTGAGTGCATGGTTGGAGCTGTTCCAGCCAATCCATGGTTATAAAAGATTATTAACTCATTAATTAACAATAATGTTCTTTGGTTTTGTTTAAAACTGGTAGACCCACTGTTAGGGTAATATAATGATCAATAACTGTGGTCTTATTATACCACATGTCTTGTACGTGTGATATCACAGTGATGCAGAACTATATACCTGCCTAATGTAAACAAAGACCAAAGATTACCAACATAATGTCAGTGTAAATCCAAGTAAACAAATAGACAAACAATTAGATCATAGGTGACATTGAAATGACTCTGGATGGACAATTTTGTGCATTGTGCAAATTTTGAATCTAACTAGCAATGGCAAATTGACAGGGGGACAGAGAACTCCATAAGTAAATGCCTCAATGTATTGAGGCTTTGGGTTCTTACTCTATTTCTTGGATTGAGACCACAGCCCTGAGAAGGGGGAGATAAGTCTGAGATTATTCATCATCTATTTTAATAAGATCAAATTTGTTTATTTGTTTCACTATCAAAGCAAGAGAGAACTGAAGGCTGAGCTGCTTCTTATTTTTTTATTTTTCATTCTGAAATGATTGGTGTAGCTGTAGCTCAGTTGGTACTGAGCATTTGCCCTTTATGTAAAAGGTCTGAGGTCTTGTTGTTGAGACACAAATTCAAACATATGTAGCAAACTTATTCCTCCAAATCAGGCTGCACATTTTTCTGACCCTGTAACATGCGAAATATTTTTTAAAAACCTTCAAGTCCTAAGACTGATTAGAACTGTCAGCAAAATGACCAAGTCATTGCAAATCTTTATTCTTTGAACTCATTACAACTTTTTACAGTAACAGTTTTCATACTTTAAGTACAATGTGCATATCCTTTAAGAACTGAAACAAAAGAAAAGAAATAAAACTCCATAAATATACCAAACCATTTCAGCTTTTAATTATTCTATGTTCCAATGTTGATGCCTCTGTAATTTATACTCAAATATTTCACTACATTGGATTGTTGAAGCTGTTATTTACAATGAAATTACTTCCAAATAATTATCATTTTATTAATTCAGTACAATGTGTTATGAACTCATTATGGAAGAGAAAGATTGTTTTCTCTCAATATGACATCATGTGAGTATTCATCATAAGAGAGAGAGAGAAAGAGAGAATTTACTCAGTAAGAGAGGGACAGAGAGAGAGAAAGGGGGTGGGGGGAGAGTTTACTCAAGACAGAGATAGAAGGGAGGAGGAGAGTTTACTCATGACAGAGAGAGAGAGAGAGAGAGAAGGGGGTGGAGAGAGTTTACTCATGACAGAGAGAGTGAAAGGGGGGAGAGAGTTTACTCATGACAGAGATAAAAGGGTGGGGGAGTTTACTCATGGCAGAGGGAGAGAGAAGGGGGGTGGAGAGAATTTACTCATGACAGAGAGATAGAAGGGGGGGGAGAGTTTACTCATGACAGAGATAAAAGGGTGGGGGAGTTTACTCATGGCAGAGGGAGAGAGAAGGGGGGTGGAGAATATCATGAGGGGGGGGGGAGTTTTACTTGTGACAGAGAGAGAAAGAGAATTTATTCATTAAAAGAGAGATAATTTCCATTACTCATGACAGAGAGGGAAAGAGAATTTATTCAATTAAAGAGAGTATTGTCTATGTATTGACTATAAGTCACCCTATTTTAATTAATTATTTAACTTCAGTGAAGCAGAAATGCCATATTGATTGCATTAATTGGTAAATACCTGAACTCACTGAGGAGTAGCAAACATAAAACCTGATCAACCTCCTTTAATAGACTTTCAGACTAATCTGATTTAATACTTGTTGTTCAGATCATGTCCATGTATGATTAAGACTAGTGGTAAGATCAGGAGTTTGAATCTGTAGTGTTGCACAGTTTTATGTGGATATGTATCTATCTATTGTTTTAGGATGATGGTTTCTTAAAATAAATGTGACTGACAGTATATCTAAGATAACATCATTCAATGACTGCATGCATGAATCAAGTTACTTAGTAGATGTGTAAATTCAGGATCTCGTTATATAAAGTTAAAATAACTTAATATTGAACTTAGGAGATTTCACATAACCAATGAGTTTAACTAAATAAATTAATCAATACCATTCTAGTTACAATAGCAGTATCTTAAAATATTCCCAAAGTAACTTCAAAGTGACTTCACAATTAGAATCAATAGCAGTATTTTGCCATAAGAAAACTATCAAATTAATACAAAATGCAAATCATGATAATATTAACAGAACAAAGTTTCCTGTAAATATTATGTTTTCATTAACATTCATATGAACTGTGTATGCTCCCCCCCCCCCACACACACACAAAAAAAAGGTTAAAATTCACTACCTTTGTATTTGAAGTCATGTATACATACTATAATGATTCAGTAAATTCAGATATTCAGTTGCTTGCTGCAACACAGGTGGATCCCATTCTTTTAACTGTTTGTTGGGTTTAACGTCCAGCCAACAGTATTTCAGTCATTTTGAGACTATGTCTACTTGAGACAGATAAAGTGCTGCTACACTGCAGTATAACACTGTAGATCGACATTAAGAATGTTACCACACTCAGTCACATTACCCTGACACAAGGTTAACCAGTTCTGGAACTATCTTTATATGCTGAGCGCCAAGGAAGAGAGCTATACCAGTACCATTTTTTATGACTTTGGTATGTCGCAGCCAGGAATCAAACCGACAACCTAGCTCCCACTCTCAAGGCAGATGCTCTAACCACTCTGCCACTGGGAACTTTCATTCTTTTGACTATTTATTCTACATTGAATGCAGTCTGAAACAAAAAAGGTCAACAAAGGTTAAATTAATATCAAATATCTATCCTCCATCATTAAAGAAGTATTCAGTTCAACATTTATCTCTGCCCAGGGTCTCCATCTATACAGATAGTATATAGATCAAGAGACCCTGCTCTGCCTAATACTTCAACAAGGCAAAGCATTCCTCATGCTTATTGTGTGATTTCATTGTCTAAGAAATGCCTCAATCCATCCAACATTTTGTAGAAAGACACATGTCTGCCCTATAGGTCTTTTCTATGTTTCGCCCATGGGTGCCTGGATAGCGTAGTGGTAATGTGCTTCACTTCCCACCAATGCGTCCCTGGTTTGATTCCTGGTCATGAACATGAGAGGATACACTAAGTATACAGTGGTCGCTCGTCCAGGCACGTGAATTTCCCTCACAATTATGACCACATACGCCACCATCAAAGCCATCTCGAGTGATTGATATAAGTTGTGAGAACTTGTTTCGTAATCAATATAAAATAAATAATGGTTAACTTTTTTCTCCCTTACATAGAACTTCCATTTCTGTCAGTCAGAATACTGTTTTTCCATTGTGCTCATAATGATATAGGTTTTAAGCTTTCAGGGTGGGTTACATTCTCTACTGACTGACCTTCTGGATGACTTGCACAAATCTCTTAGTAATAAGGGTTAATTGGGGGACAATCAAAATCCCCTTGGTCAAAATGTGGTAGTTTTGTTCCATTTATTGTTTACCCTGCAATAAATACTAACTGAAATGAAAAGAAAATGTAACAATGAGTATACATTGTTATCATCAATGTCATTTTATTTTATTATCATTTTTTAAATTATTACATATGATATAACTCAATAAAATTACATTCACATTCTGCACTGTAACAAGGGTGATAATCAGCAAGTTCTATACATACATTTAAAAAAATATATAAATGAATTAAAAAAAAATGCTAGATCAAACTCACTAATAGCTAGCATTCTGCACTCCAGATGAATCTTCCCTTCTCATCTCCAAAGATAAATACTGAGATCGGGTAACAGTAAACGAATGACAAATGTACACTATAAAACCTAATCAGATAGTTAAATTCAGTAAGTTCAAAGAGGGAATTTCGAAACTTTTAAGAAGTAGTTTAAAATGTTTATATTCTACAAAGTTATATTACTGCAACAAAATGAGGAATTTTGGTCTCTCAATATGCATGTGCGCTAGTATCAGTTGCTTATCTACGTGGTATTTTTGTCTGTTGCAAATTTGTGTAGGTAGTGCTTATCACGTGTCACTGGCCTGCAGCATGTGGGGTTTACATAAAACCCTACGGAGCGAGTAGATGTGTAAACCAGTCTGCCTCTGGCAGCTGACCCAGTCCTTTTCAGGACCACCTCCTCCCTTCACCTTTGTCACAGGGGATGACAACATCTAGGCTGAATTAGCCGAGTATGTCATTCCCACGTTGGCTTCAAAATTCTTGATTTTATTAAGTACTTACCTCACACCTGTGAGGCTTTTCAAAATTCGACCTATTTCGGCATACAAATTCATCTTTAAGGAGTTTGGGTCACACTCCGGTGTCCGAACCATAAAACAGTTAATACTGTAGACGGACCCTCATTAAGCATCTTATAAACAAATAGATGTGTAAACAAGACTGTTCTCTGGAACACGTGTGCCACTTGCTGAAGCGTTGCGGAAAAAGACCCGTCCCAGACGGACGGACGGACGGACAGACGACGGATAAAGGATCCCTATGTGTCACCTGCTGTAAGCAGAGGTGACACAACAAAGTCACAAGAAACTGTGATGGGGACATTAGATCTGAATACACGATTATCGGATATATACAACCCACGCGCAAAGTTTACTCAAAACTTTATTTTAACATACTCCTTCTAATCATTACCAATTAAAACTGTTATAATGTAACTACAATTTCCTTATGAATGGTTCTGACACCATTTCACACCTGGGACAACTTTTTATAAATGCCTTTAAAGATTATGTACGGCGGGACTGCTTTATCAAAATTCAAAGTGATCTAGAACTATCTCCGCAATTTACACACACACACACACACACACACCTCTTTGTTTATAGTTTTCAAATGATTTATTTACAAAACACGGCATATAGATTTATAGAACTTTGTGGCACATACACTTTCTAAGTATTTAAATCCAAATCATAATGATTATAAAAAAAGTGACATATGTAGAAAATATTGTTATAAATTCATATTATTGATTTAGAAAAGAATTGTCCAGAGTCCGAGTGTGATCTCCATTACACATTCGGAACACTTCGTCCAATACCTAGGGTAAAAAATACCTCGCAATGTGTCAACACGTCAGTCTATTTATAGACTGCTCTTCAAGATGATTGCACACGTAATTTTACTGACCCAGATCATGATCGATTGGAAGCTTGCATGTGAGCATGATTTTGATCAGGGTCAATGAAACGCTTGCTCGTGATGTAAACTTCAATATTACGTAACAGTACGTAACTAATACCCGCGACAGATCTTCCCGTACACTATAAATCACGGGTCACGGAAAATATACTTCCACAATGGGTGACATTTATCATACCAATCTATATATGAATTTGGTAAATCTCGATCAAATTTAATACCCCGGTCTCCAGGCCGCGTCTTCAAATGCATTATGGACGACGGATATTTTGTGACCCAAATGAATACAATGAATATACCTTTATTTCCTCCACAAATGTAACACTTTGAACATGGCAACAAAATATTTACAACATACATGTAACGAATGCGATAAGAAACAAGATTTTCCTTTGTTCTGAACAAACGATAGTGAATTCTGCTATGTAACCATATCAAATAGTTTTTGAGATATTTAAGGCCGAAGAAATAAATGACATGAAAAAATATAGCATTGACCTATGCGATTTTCCGAAAACAGAATTGGCTAAGACAATGCGACAATATACAATATGCTGAACATTCAGTGAAATTTTCATGTGAATCAGTCAAAAACTAAGGAATGCAGCACCAGACATCTGAATGTAGCTTCGTGGTAACACACACACACACACACACACACACACACACACACAGATATTTTCCATTGAAAGTTTCCAACACGCTATATCAAATGCTGTCAATCTTTACAAAACCGATAGAAAATGTTGAATCACACATCCTGTAAAAATATGAGCTTATCTGGAAGCTTCGCATCAATTTTATTCTTTTTCAGATCCAAAGCTTGGTAATAATTTAAATCCTTTTTAAGATCCAAAGTTCGAAACTTGGATCAACCATAGAACCTGGTCTTTCCAAGTCTGGAAAAAACGTATACGGAAGCGCACATCTACAATGTACTGAATACATTCTGTGAAAATTACATAGAAGAAATGATGGCTGTAGAATGCGAACAATATTTGGTAGCTAATTTTAACCCTGATGTCATATGGGGTCACATAAGAACGCAATTTACTGCATTCAAAAGGGACAAAGTCACGTTAATTGCTGTTGAAATTTCATTATATTGGCTCATAGGAAACCTGTTTTAATTTGAACCTCAAAATGAAGAAGAATGAAAACCAGTAACTAAACTTTGTTTGTCTGAACAAACGATAGGGCTTTCTGCTCTGCAAACCATAGCAAACCTTAAAAAACCATTACATAATCATCTTGCAATACATTATCTGTAAAAATTGAACAAAATCCATCAAGAATTGAAAGCTGTAGAGCACAAAATAATTTGACAGCAGATGCAAATGTTGACGTCAAATGATGTCATATAAAAATGGAAATCAATGTAATCAAAGGAAACTAAAGAGCTTGCCCCTTATTACAATTTCATGATGCTGGCTCTTCAAGGAACCCTCTTTAAAATGAACCTCAATAATTCTCAAAATTGGTGTACCACAAGGCTGTCAGCTACCGCCAGTCCTCTTTACATGCAAAAAAAGGTTCTTTTCCTACCAAACATTTTTTTTTTACATATATTTTTTTCCTGAACTTTAAAGTGAGCATATGGCATTTGGACAAATCACAACAGCACATTATAACTACAATGTAATAGAAGAAAAGCTGGAACAAAGCATGGGACCAAATGCAGAGGCATTTGAAAAACCAGTATTCAGATATTCTTATTTTTCATGTAACTTGCTTATATTAGGTCCTATTTAAAAAAAACAACCTAGGTACCATTAGAAAGGTCTTCAGATTCCCAACATTTCGATGGCTTTATGTTTGACCTATCTTTGACGGATTTTGAAAAATGAATGGTCAAACCCAAGCAAAACGGCAAAAACATGCCTATGTCAAATACTTTTTCTCCACCAACAGCTTTGAAATAATAACCTGATCATTTAAACATACAAAACATTATAAAAGCAATACATCAAGCTAAAATTTAAATACAAATAAAATAAACAAGGAATAGTTCTTCAAATTATGTTCATACTCTTATCTACAAAAATCAATTTTGAGATTAAAGCAGCTAGATTTACTTGGGGTAACATAATTTTCCTTTTTTCTGCCATAACTCAACTGATTTAACCCTTATTTTCAAAATCTAAATGTCATTTGAAAGATCCTTTAAAGGACTACAAATTACACCCATAGTACTTTGATAGAAAATTCATTGTTTTTGAGATATTTAAAGGCAAACGTGAACAATGCAGTTATTTTCTAAAAGAAGGAACATTAAAACTATCCATGAGAATTTTCTAAAACTTTGCATGAATCACTGCTTTGTGCAGGTATGCCTCTAAGGCCATGACATTTATGATTTTCCAGAAAAAGAAGTGACAGTCCTCCAGAAGGGCCAATTGTACAGATGGACAAATTCTGCGCCTTTAGTGTAAATTTTAAATGAAAAAAAAAAGTAAGGCCTGTAGAGTTTAAAACCATCTCATTTTGCCAAAATTTAGTTAAGGTCATGCTGTCAATTAAATTACGACACACATTACAACAACCATCATAATGTATAAAATAAAAGTCAGTGTGTATTTGTGGTCAAGATTTCATGATCCTGTAAGATTCAAAATACCTTGGTTCAAAACATTTATCTGCATATTGTCCGGACAAGCAAATGACCTTTGACCTCAAAGACTTAAAGTGTGACCTTGACCTAAGAGCTGCTGACCTAACTCTTGCATGCAGCACTCTGCCACATTGACGTTAACATAACTGTCAAATTATTTGAACATCCAATGTTCCATGTCTGAACAATCAAATTCAGCTCTGTCACCTTTGACCTTGACATCTGAGCTTGGAACCTAATTCTTGTGCATGACACTTCAGCTCATTGAGATACATATTACTGCCAAGTTATTAGGAAATCCTGCTAACCATGTCTAAGTTACAGCCCCGACAATGAAATCTGGATGACCTGATGAACTATAATGCACATACACCGTGAGGACATTGTGATGACTATGTCAAGCTCCCCAAGCGGGCTCAACAACAATTATGTGAGAAGATGATTTATTTGTTTAGAAGTTATGGTCAGGGTTAAAATTTTTCACTGTATACAATTAAAAAAAAAAAAAAAAAAAGGAGATAAATTGGTCAAAATGGACTTAAGAGTTATGACCCTTTACAGAAATATACCCCTTGTTTTAGTGAACAAGTATATGTGAAGTTCGATGACAGAAGCTTTAATAGTTTAGAAGTTATGGCCAAGGTTTTCCGACGACAACGCCAATGACACCGAAATCAGATTGATGACCTCAACTTTTTTCTCGAGGGGGGGGGGGGGGGGGGGGGGGGGGGGGGGGGGGGGGGTTAGCTTTGCTTATTGTTAAAATATTATGTTGCTGGCTCTTTAAATAACTATTTTAAAATGAACCTCATTCCCCATAAAGAGGGCTGTCCTACAAGGTGAAAGTCTATCACTGATCCTCTTTCGATGCATTACAAAAATCATAATGGTACACTTCAATGTAACAACTTTGGGAGCTGCACATTACATGAACATAAAGTTTTTCCCTTTCAAATGATTTCCAAGGTGAGGAAAAAGGGAATATATATCTGTAATAGGGACCTTGGTAAGGTTCCAAGTCAGAGAGAAACCTATATAATACAAAAGCTGTCATAAAATTATAATTTC
>CM037785.1:40895020-40945020 GCA_021229015.1 Solen grandis
GAAATCCTGCTACAATCAGGCCAGGCGTTACATTTGTGGAAGTGTGTATTCTTAATTAATTTACATCGATTATAGTTACTGTAAAATCATTATTTTTTGTTGATATTAACTTTTGTTGAGTATGTACCTAGGGGAATTTCGAACGTCTATATAAGAGACAAGTTTTCGTGGGGATTAATATTCGTGGATAAAACCCTCCCCGAAATCGATGAAAATAACTGTTTCACGAAAATTGTTGATTCCACAGTATAAAATTAAGTATTCTATATATAATGATATATTCGTGTTTGATTGACAAGCTAAATCTATATGAATTTACAAAAGGTGTATACATTTGTATTTTAGTATATTGCATCATTCTGGTGATATGTTTTAAATCTATTAAAGTTTTTTAAGAGATTTCTTCCGTGGCTCGAGGCACTTAGCCTATGCAACCGCTCCAAGCAACATCTGTATTACAAGATAAGCGATGAAAGAAAGCCCCGAGTATTGCTCTGGACGTCGATTAAGCGAAGCTTTGAGCTTAAGTGGACCAATGAATCAGGTACTTAATCAAGTGACCAAGGCACTGAGAGACTGTCGGCAGGATTTATATGAAATATCTATAATTCTAAACCCAGTGTTTCAACATGGTTAAGTTCAATAGAGGCAGAGGTCATACATGAACCTCCACGATTTTCATGCAACTAGCAAGTCAGCTGAACTCGCCTTCTGTTTCTTGATAATTCGCCGGCAGTCTCTCAATGTCTTGAGCGCTTTGATCTGTTTCATAATAATCCGATCCTGATTCCATCATAAGTTGCATAGTAAAGGTCATGACCTTACTTCAGGACTCGTGAACCTGATGTACATTCTTTCTTCTGTTGCCTACTTGTAGAAATTCGACGAGGTAACGGGTAATTTAAGATACTAGTATTTTGGCCTTTCTTTTTTGAAGTTAAGACATTTTGGCTTAAACTCGTTATAATGCAAATGACGTATGAACTACGATTACAATTTTTTGGAGTTTCTGCTGCGAAGCGCTACATTTTTGCAGAAGTAGACCGTCATGTTGCTGCTATGTTTCATAAAAGGACACAGATATATATTTTGTCCACACTTAAAATGGATATTTCCATTCGAAAATAATCGTACAAGAACACAGTGAAGCGGTGATGGTTATGATTTAAACGTAGGTAACTTACTTCACTCTTATGATCGCATGCGCAGTTAAATCGGCTGTCCATGGAATAAGCCCCAACTTTCCATAAATTTTGAGATTCGGATAACGGTACACATTTTCTTGCATGGTGGTGTGACCAGCAGGGGTTAGTGATATGATCATATGGAACGCCGGAACTGCCTTAAGTAGTCATCTTAATATGTTATAACATTTATTTGTTATTACATTATGTGCCTAGATCTTAACACGTTGTGGAAACGTATTTATATTCTGTGCGATTGCCGTTATATGTTGTGCTTTTGATCTTATATTTTGACATATTTTATTATATCATGTAGTTACATTTTATATATGAGGTAAACTTATTATATTATGTTTTATTTTCCAATTTATATCATGTCTACTTTTTTTTGGTCTTATATATTATTTTTTATGGTAAGTTAATACACAAATGAGCGATAATTGGTCATTTATTACATTCACGCTAAGAAAAAATCATGTTAAAAATTATATGATTAAATATGTTTGAACTCAATATAACATAAACGTTATTTTCATATTTCTGAGTTTTAAAGAACATATACTATTTCACTCAACCCAATATTCATGCAACATTGTATAGTGTAGATCTTTGACTAAACCCGTATCAACATGAAGGTTTACACTGGTCGTCATATGAACATTGTTTATAACATGGATGTAAATATAAAAATTATATATCTTTGTAAAATATATACGATTCCATATATATATATCAGCGACATAATTAAAAGGTCTATGACGATATTTCATACACATGTTAGGATTAATTATCAAATATATTGCCTTTGAAAATAGAAAACAAAGTAATATAATTGTTTTAAGTCAAATATTACCGATCTTTCCTTATCCGTGAGATCACAACGTTCAAAATGATATAACATTTTTTTCTCTAAATTCTATATATCTATCTAAATTCTATCTCTTTTAAAATATACTTTGATTGGTTAATTGTAATTCTTTTTTTTAATATATATTTTTAATATATTTCTGATTAGTTGTTTTCTTTCAGGTCTCTGTATGGGTTAAGTTCAATAAACAATGTAATGCCATGACACCTGACCCTTGTCGTGCCTTCTTATCAGTTTGCGCAGCATGTGTTTTACTTTGACCGGATATAGCACCTTTATGTATCGCATGTACCGGTATACACCATCCTTTCCCCTCCAACACTTTCCTAATTAGGGGAGGGAGGGGGCAATCGACAGGTACAACATAAATGAAATAACTAACTTAACTACGAACTTCTACCGTTAATATAATTTATGAATTCTTTCTTTTTTATGTACATTATACTTAAAATATTATATTAAAATTAAAAATGTAAAATATGAACATTGTATTTTGAAGAGGAAGACATTCTTTCAGTATATTTCCATATCGAATCTCGCATAAAAACTGATAATATTATTTACTGATAAAAGTTCTTTAAAAACTAAAAGAGATGGTCTTATTATCATCTCTAGTAATCACATATGTCTAAGTGTATTCTTACCATTGTTAAAGTAAGTAAATATTTTATTTATTAAAATAGTGAGTAGAATTGAACAACAGTTATATAATAGTTATATAATAGGACATGGGGCCATTTAAAAGTTGTTTGCAAATCAATTAGATTTTGCTATCTTCTTGGGAGAAAATGGACTGATGGTCAAATGATACCCAATATATGAAATGGAATTGCTTTTTTAAGTACGTTAACAGTTGCTAAGCCACTGTTTTATTTCTCCCATACTTGTCTGACATATTATTCCCCATATACATGTTAATCTAGCAATTTAAGCATTATATCAAACTTCGCAGAACTGTATGAACTCACAGCGAACCCTATTTGCATATATGCAAAAGAGTTACGCTTGACCCCAAAGATGGCGACGCAGAGCGTAGAGCGCGCACCTGCCAAAAAATCGGGAACTATCTGCCAATTTTTAATAACCACAATAAAATGGCTATTTCAACCCCTTTTCTTATGTTTTTGTACTGAAATATATTGAAATTTATAAGAAATAGATTTTTTTTTTATTTCAGCAAACCTTTATTATTATGAATGAGACTGAAAACATGTAAGGGTGTCATATTAGATTCAATGATCCTATGGACCTCCTACTGGGGCGTATGCCTTTACGATAGCCAATACATAGTGGCATAAGTTGGCAAAGTTTGAAAAAAATCTGTAGTGGCCAAAAAACAGGCCTTATAGAGACTGGTCCTTTGTAATTTTTCAACATCTTAAATCAAATTCGTCTACCCAATACTGACTGTTTGTTGCGCCGTAATAATAGTACCTGGGCTATTAGATCTGTGAAATTTGCTTTCTAATGAAATGTAAGAAACTATTGAAATTTCACTGAAATTGAATAGATCCTAAATAATTTTGATTTAAAAAAAAACAATAATAATAAAAAAAATATTATTGTGTCAGTATTGCTTTTATAGTTCTCAACATTTCATGAGTCCAACTCGCTTTAAAACCTCCATTCTTTTTACCTTTGATTGACAACCCTTATATACATTATAGCCTTAAAACAACAACTAATTATCCACTTGATATTCCCACAAAAGATATATTAAATATTGTTCTTTCATTTGGAATATATTTTTATATTATTACTATAGATTCTGAGATATGAGCAACAAAATTCTCGGTGTTGCAAGACTTTTTGTGCCGAGTATATATAAATGCGTATATTTATAGTTGCTACACAGTGAATCAATTGTTACAATTATATTTAAACAGTAACAGCAATGAAAGATTTTAAACCCTGCACACATTCTGTCCATTATCATCACAAGACGAATACAAAGGAGAATCATTGTTTGTTTACAAACCATTATCAGATTTCCAGTAAGGTCCTGAAAATTACCTAATCTATGCCATTTCCAACAGGTTGACTGGCCACAGGTCATTTAGCCATTAACACTTCCCGCTGTGTTGTATAGCGGTTTTGGGGGCTTATTCCACAGACTGTGTTTCGATTTTTGAGGTGTAAATTCGATTTGCAGCTACTGAAAATAAGGATAAGTTACGCGCGCGCGTGTGTGTGTGTGTTCCACCTCTCGTTGCATGCGATAAATTCCATGAAATTTGAAATATACACGATAACTAATACTTGTAACGCCTGTTACAAATATTATGCATGTCAATCCACCGATTTAAATTTCATGTTATCACATTCGTTATACCTGTTACAAATGCATAACGGAATTCAAGCACAAATGTAATATATTTTGTGCCGAATGTGTTCGATGCTGATTTTTTTATGTGACATACAAATATATGTGATCACATAAAACTGTATATATATTGTAAATGTAACGAATATTTTACAAATATTTTACGAATGTGGTATAACAGAGCTCTATAAATAAGCCATGTATATCATTATTACTAGTGCAATCATATATACAGTATATTAAACAATGTAAATTAAGCAGTTTCCGATTGAAACGATTTAATTTCCAGTAAATCATACATGTATTCTTCTGAAGAATTTAGGACACACTGCCTTGTGAAAGTCACTAATATCGCAACAAATTTCCTGTTTCACAGATGGTATTTTTCCGTTTTGTGTGAGTGTCACCAGAGACAACAAATCAAAATTGATACTGAACGAAGACATCTGTGAACACAAGTACAGATATCTGCTCCTTCAATACGGTGAAAAACTACGTAAGAATAATTACTCCCGTAGTACATGTATAACAGATTTTGTAATGAGCCTTTTTACTTACACATGGCATTTAAAATGTGAAAAAAAAAAACACAAAAAACACATACATAGGTAATTGTATTATTATCAAAATTAATTCAGATATATTATCACTTAAAGAAATTAACGTAGTGTATTAACCCTTTCCCTCATATAGACTCATTTTGACGCCCTCAATAGGTATCACATAAATCCTGATCTGCAGAAAACCACAGTTAAACCTTACCAAATTTAATTACAAAATCCTCATTTCCAGACCACTGAGGAGCAGCGAACAGATTAAAACCTGATCAGCCAGCGCTGATCTGGTTTTATGCTGTTCGCATAGGTCTTTTCATGGCGTCCTCTATGAGGGAAAGGGTTAACATGTGTTGTTGTTGTTGTTGTTGTTGTTGTTGTTGTTTTTCTGTATAATTCGACGGCTTGGGGAAAACTATGGTAACTGATTCTTTATTCACATGCAGTTACTATAGTTTTGTACCAAGCCCTGATTTTTTTTATATATAATTATATTGCAATAACATTAATTGTGTCATAGCTTTCTATGAAAATATAATTTATGCGTAGAAGATATATACGCTAACATGAAATCGCTTTTTCTTATGTCAAGAAAAACACATTATATTATATCTGTTCGAAAAAACAGAATATAACGTATTCTAATCCAGTTCGATTATACGGGTAACAAAGTTGTTTTGTGCCTGTAGATATCAACTTAAAGTTCTCGAGTCAAATAATATCTCATATTATTGGTTTTAATTTCATATTCTGAAATTCTACAGCAGGGGCTGAAGGATCATTCTCGGTGTACGTCTACGTGGGTTTAGCAGTTGTGGTTGTCCTGCCGACAATAATTGCAATTTTGTACCGAGGCATCAAAAGGAGGAGGTATTTTGATGGGATACATGAATAAACTTTACATATTTGAATCATATAATAACGTTATACAATTCACATGTACTGCTGCCTTGTTCCGAATAGACATTAGCTGAATACAGGGAAATGAATACAGGGAAGATAATTTCCGGGATGTTCGTAGCACTAGTCGGCCCTTCTCAACTTTCTAATCTGATGGTTGACTCACTTCTTGGAAGGCCTGGACGCAAAACGACTTGCTTCATGATAAATGCTACATGCGAGACGCTTCTAACGAAAGTCAGTATGCTGATACCATATATAGGTAGTACCGGTGTGTCACTTTCTAGAAATGAAATGCTGTTTATATTTAGTTGCTGTTGAAACGGATAAGAAACGATAAACATAAATCATGTAGCATATCGCAAGAAGCATTTAGCATGAAGCATATCGCAAGTTCCGTTCAGCAAGGCACACTTATTTTTCAGAATTACTTGATGACTAAATGTCCAAATAGACACAAATACACTGATAATGAGGACAAACCTATTTCGATTTACCATCGCCACAATCTATGTATCCTAAATGTCTTTGCAAATATTAAACAAAAAACATTACGCATTTTGCATACCGCCATAAGCATGTCGCATTCTGCAAAAAGCATTGCGCCAGCTTTCCAGCTACCTACGTATTCAAGTTTGTTATTCGGCTCCTTAAAAACGCTTTGGTTATATTAAGCTATTGTCTTTTGATAAGCGATCATGAGTTTTCTTGGCCCTCTTGTTATTATCATGATATGGTATCATCATTTAATATTTCTTTGAATAAGCATCTAAAGGAAAAAAAAACATGCACTCAATACATAACACTTAACTCGCTAACTACATGCGTTTATATGTCATGACTTCAAAATTGTCTGTAACTATTTCCCCCTTAACTTATATACTTTTAGATTGAAGCCTGTCGCAATTAACAATGAAAAAGAACAACCACTAGGGCACCAGTCGTTATCTGCAAGGTCTAGACCCCCTAGTCCTGTCTCAGAAGACAGCGTTTCGCTAAATGAATTTAGTGTAGAGAGTTATGACACAGAAGAGGACTTAAGAAGAAGTGAAGCGGACAACGAGGTACCTTCAAACGTTTACCATACGTTTGCCATTGCAGCTGCAGCTACTGACGCCTACAATCGACCTGTATACAATACAGTCGACCGACAGAAAAGGACTGAAATAGTTTTTAACTATGACCATGTGACGAGTGAACGTCATCTGAATGAAAATGCAGATGGAACCAATGACTCTTTCTACAATGTGTGTGGAGCACAGATGCCTCCGGTCATAAACCAGGCATCTGATTATGACACTGCACGGTTTTAAAGACACAAGAAGTGTCTTTCGAACTTGCTTTGTTTGTATATACATGTAAATAAATGAATTGCATTCGTTTCTCTAATATTGTTTTGTTTTTGCACAATGGTGTTTGCCTCATGTGTTAATGATTTGTTTGTTTGGTTGGGCTCCATATCTAACCACTGGGACGAGTGATGTACGCTACTAACATGTATTAACATACAAACATCGTTTACATATCGATATACATGTATATTTAAATATTAGGAAGTATCGACAAACTAACATTAAATGTGCAGATACTGTAGATTTAATCAAATTTGGAGATATGTTACTTCATCCAGATCGCAATAAAAATATCGATGCATCTCATCTGACACTTAAAAATATAATTGTTCTTAAGCCGAAATTCCCTGCACCAATGACCATTTCTAACGAATAGTTAACACATATCCGGATTTTCAAAACATTACACTCTTTGTATGTGTTGTCATTTATTCTGTGGTTATATTTGTTGTTGTATTGGGGTTTACCGTCGCTGTGATAGTATTTCAATCATATAGCGACGTCCAGCTAATTATAGGTGGAGGAAGACCCCCGAGTACACAGATGTACCCGGGTAGAACCACCGACCTACCGCAAGCCAGCTGGAAGGTTATACTTGCTGTTGTTTTGTATGAGTTGTTGTTGATTTTGTTGCTGTTTATGTACCATCGTTACATCAGTCGGGATGATTAATTCATATGGGATACTGTCCGCTTTGTATATTACATGATTTTGTTCTTGATGTAGTAAAGCTTTACTATGGGACTCTTACTGCATGATGCACCATCACATATAGAAAAGTTGCATTTTACCAAACAAAATAACATCAAATGCATATTAAAAAGGTATATGTCCGGAATAACGTTTTTTTCTCCAAACGAAAAAAATAAAAAAAATACATAAACAAGAGGGCCAAGATGGCCCTGTGTCGCTCACCTGAGTAAGATGGCTGTGTTAGGCATAATGACAAAAAATCTGGCATCTAAAAGTGTTTTTCTAACATTTGACTAAGTGACCTACATATTGATCCTACCTGAATTTGCACTCAACTGGGAATTCATGCAGTCATCATTCATATTAAGTTTAATGAAGACTGGGCTAAAACTGTGGCCTCTAGAGAGTTCACAAGGTTTTTCTTAGATTTGACCTGGTGACCTAGTTTTTGATCCCACATGACCCAATTTCAAACTCATGCAAGATATCATGTAGACAAACATCCTGACCAAAATTTATGAAGATTAGGCCAAAACTGTGGCCTGTAGGGTGTTCACAAGGTTTTTCTAAGATTTGACCTGGTGACCTAGTTTTTGCCCCACATTACCCATTTTCGAACTCATCCAAGATATCATGTAGACAAACACTCTGACCATTTTTCATGCAGATTGGGCTAAAACTGTGGCCTCTAGAGTGTTCGCATGGTTTTTCTAAGATTTCCTGGTGACCTAGTTTTTGCCCCATACCCATTTCGAACATCCAAATATCATGTAGACAAACACCTGATTTTTATGAGGATTGGGCCAAAACTGTGGCCTCTAGAGTGTTCACAAGGTTTTTCTAAGATTTGACCTGGTGACCTAGTTTTTGACCCAACATGACCCAATTTCGAACTCATCTGAGATATCATGTAGACAAACATCCTGACTAAGTTTCATGAAGATTGGGCCAAATTTGTGGCCTGTAGAGCGTTCACAAGGTTTTTCTAAGATTTGACCTGGTGACCTAGTTTTTGACCCCACATGACCCAATTCGAACTCATCCGAGATATCATGTAGACAAACATCCTGACCAAATTTTATGAAGATTGGGCTAAAACTGTGGCCTCTAGAGTGTTCACAAGGTTTTTCAAGGATTTGACCTAGTGACCTACTTTTTGACCCCACATGACCCAATTTCGAACTCATCCGAGATATCATGTAGACAAACATCCTGATTAAGTTTGATGAAGATTGGGCCAAATTTGTGGCCTCTAGAGTGTTCACAAGGTTTTTCTAAGATTTGACCTAGTGACCTAGTTTTTGACCCCACATGACCCAATTTCGAATTCATCCGAGATATCATGTAGACAAACATCCTGACCAAGTTTCATGAAGATTGGGCCAAAACTGTGGCCTCTAGAGTGTTCACAAGCAATTGTTGACGACGGACGACGGACGACGCACGACGCACGACGGACAAAAGGCGATCACAAAAGCTCACCCGAGCACAAGTGCTCAGGTGAGCTAAAAACCAGGTGAACGAGATGTCGTTGAAACGTTGATGCTTGATGATGCTTAACATACTACACCACTCATGACAGAGATCTGGCGATTAAAAAGAGAGACATACATATCTGGCGTAGTGGGCAATAAACTGAAGAGAAAACTCAGCATATTTATAATTAAGTTGGACTATTTACACATCTCACGTTACCTTAACGAGAGCTCCTGGTGAATTGCTCTTTACCTATATCAGAGTTGCGCAGATCTCTGTTAGGTTATTAGGTCTTTGGTAACATTATGTGCAAACCAAGTATTACCCGTATGTACTTCATGTCCATGAATATACTAGTATCTTTTTTTTTACGACAGGCGGGATTCAAACCTTGGCGCGGCCGATTTGCGCATTCAGCAATAGGACAAGTAACATTACACATGATACGCAGTAAAAACAAATCAAATACCCACATTATTTTGGTACCAGTTATAGGCACTTGTCTGCGCTTATGATATTTTGATTAAAATTTATATTACCAGATATTATTTTGTTCATTTATCTCATTAAAGTAACATAGTGGTCTATCTTACAAATCGTCCAATGTTCGCTCCTTTCTGGTTACCTTCTCGCCATGTTTTAACCCTTTCCCTCATAGAGGATACCATGAAAGACCTATGCGAACAGCATAAAACCAGGTCAGCCTGCGAGTAACTCTCAGGCTGATCAGGTTTTATGCTGTTCGCTGCTCCTAAGTGGTCTGGTAATGAGGATTTTACAATTAAATTTGGTAAGGTTCGAGTTTGGCTTTCTGCAGATCAGGCTTTATGTGATACCTATTGAGTGCGTCAAAATGAGTCTATATGAGGGAGAGGGTTAAGGCATCGGGAGTAGCTGTGTAACGCACGATACAATCGAGTAAATATTAATAAATGAGCTAAATAAGAACCGCTTCTAAAATTAAACCGATGATCAGTTGATAAAGCTTTCAAAGGTGAAGCGTAACAAGTGTTTGTGGTGTCAGTTTCTCTATTTGATATAACTTAAGGAACTCGAAGCTTTATTGTTCATTATTGAGAGGATAATGTTGAACTATCATTACTTTTCGTTAACATTAAATTTCGCTGAGCTTCTAATCAAGTCACATTCGTGGATACTTTCTTGGAAACATACTAGTACTCCTGAACGTGTCCAGAAGTTAAGTTTTATTAGGTTCTACATATTTTAATTATATTTCTACGAAATAAATTCCATTCGACATAAATACCATATTTCACACTACAGACATCAATATCTACCTGTAAAGAATCGATTATTAATATCACCTTATACATTCTAAGGAGGGGTGGCTGTGCAAATGTTTCATTGATTCCTTATGAGTATGGAAAAACAATACAATAGCTCTAGTGTTCATTTTTACAATGGGCACTTATCAATATACGAGTATATTACAATATAATTATCTAATTTCAAATGGCGTTCATAATCCGGTCTCACCAACTTGAATTCACGTTACAAAATGTATATTTCTCTGCTGTGTGTGTGTGTGTGTATATATATATATAGAGAGAGAGAGAGAGAGAGAGAGAGAGAGAGCTGTTTGCTGACATGCCTGTGCCTTGGATAAGTCTCGCACAGACTGTCTTAAGGTTGGTTAGGAGTTACCGGAGTAACATGACGTCATAAACTCAAACGCGGTACTTTCAGCTCTCAGATCTACATTTATTTTTCTCTCTGATTGCTGATGAATTATTTTCCTTGTGGCCCGTCGTATTTGGTCCCATTTATGAACGTTAATGAAAATAATTATAAGAAGTTCTGAGTAATACTTGCTATTTTAGACACATTATTGGTTTCATTTGAAAGTAAATCATCAGCAATCAGAGAGAAAAATCAATGAAGATACATGTACATAGAATCATGATATGGTGGTGCCACACTGCAACATCACGCCATAGATATAATGGAAATACTGCAGTCATATCATTCTGACACCGGGCCAACCTGTCTCCAAACTGATCCTACACATGTGCAGAGTGCCAGCCAAGGTTCTTTCTTGCTCAAATTCTCCCAATAATTCTTAGAGCTAAGTAATGTTAAAATACTAGGGGTCAAATTCCATCATTCTTGTTTCTTTTATAAAAATACCAAAATATTCAAGTGTATGACCAAACTGACATATACTGTTACCTCAATAATTAGAAATATTTGCTAAAAAATGAAATATTGGAGTATTTTTATTAGAGAAACAATAAGATAAAATTGGCCTCTAAATATTTAAGTATAACTTAGCGCTAAGTATGGTTTGTGGAATAAGAGCCAGTTCCATCAGTTAACAGTTTGAAATAGCAAACTGCAGGGGTATAGTCATAAGTAAATACAAGCTTGTAACTAAACAGTTCCATCAGTTAACAGTTTGAATTAGCAAACTGCAGGGGTATAGTCATAAGTAAATACAATCTTGTATGTAAATGCAGTTTTATTGATAATTTTGCTGAAAATAATTTAAAATATAGATCTATAGCACTTTGAATATTTTTTTTATTTTTTTTTATTCATATAGCAGAAATAATTCTTTCCAAGACGTTTCATTCCTTTATTGGCTTAGTAAAATACAATATTCTACAGCATTGACTCTTTGCCAATACTCAACAGTTCAACTTTAGCACACCTGGTGCATATGTTACAGGAATGTGTTACAGGAATGTTCCATAACAAATTGCTGTATCTACAATCATGACACTTAAAGTCATTTACCACTAGTTTTTAGAATTCAGTAAGACATTCAAATTCAGACCATTATGGGGGGCAAATTCAGCAGTAAATTGTTCAAGACACATAGAAAAAAACTGCCCAGGCAAGGAAAATTAAAAAAAAAAATATCCAACAATTATTTGGAAATGGATGTTGGTTTTTTATGGCAATGAAGTCCAAATCAGTTCCTACATTACAAAACACATTTAATTATTAACAAAAGGCTCATTATCTTTTGATACTTAATATATTTAAGAAAGGAGTCTGATTTTCAATTAATGCTGATAATGTAAAGGCAATGTTTAAATTGAAACTAGAGCTAACTTTGGTGACTGACACCCTAGTTTTATAACCTTGACTCAACGATAGGCAGGGGTTTAAACTCTAGCAAAACTCTCATCAAATAAGCCAGATACACTTGAGAAAGTGGTGTGCTTGCACAATTGGACTAAGTGCTTCTTAGATCCAAAAATTATATTTCATTGTTGTTCCTTAAAGATTTCTCAATATATGAAGTAAAGTGGGACATCAAAAAAAATCATAATTATTTAGTGAAAGGGGTGTAACTCTTACAAAAATGGGAGTTAGCCTTTCACTGGTTATAGGCTGCTCACTTCTGCTCAGGAAATGAAAATTATGTAGAATTAACATACCATTTTATTTCTAATAACTTATGGGTCATAAGTCCTGTCCTAATGATTCAAAATCAGCCAAAATTGAATATGACAGAGATATTTCTGTGAAATTGCTGAAAGTCCTGCATTCCCATCTTGACTTGAGTACAACATGTCAGAATTCTAGATTTTATCTAGTAAATAAATATGAATGCTGATGTCAACATCAGGATATATTGCATTTTTTTTTCACATGTTTGAAATATGGCCGAGATCTCATGACCATATATAACGTCCCCAAGTTTGCTTAAGGCATAAAAAAGTCAAAAGGAATAACAAAGCCATTGTTGACATGGACGGACTTTGTGGCCAGTTGAACAAAAAAAGCTTCAAATAACAAAACTTCTATCAGAAAAAAAATATGTTATCCTGCAGATAGGTATATATGTATACAAAATTTAAAATTATATAAATGTCTTGAATAGATCTGTACATATCATGCTGTCCAAAAAACATATATCTAGTAGTCCTATTTGTACATTATAACAAGAGCACTACATGCAGATTCCAACACTCCTCTGTTTTTGTTTTTGTTTTTTTTCTTCTAAAAAGTGGAGATAAATTAGGTCAAAATAGACCTAAGAGTTATGGCACTTGATGGGAATATAGCCCTTGTGAAAGTGAACAAGTATAAGAAGTTTGATGAGAGAAGGTTTAATAGTTTAAGCTACACCAAAGTTTTCAGTGTATTTTTTTTTATAGAAAAGGAAGTTAAAATTTGGAAAAAAATGTCCTAAGAGTTATGGTTCTTAATGGGAATGTAGCCCATGTGAATATGAACAAGTATGTTCAATTTGATGACAGAAGGTTTAATATTGGTAGTTAAGAAGTTAAGCCAAAGTTAAAGTTTTTCACTTCGACGCGCCAACAGCAATGACGACAACACTCAAGTGATAACAATACCTTGACTTTTCTCCTTTAAAAAAAACAGACAAGCTAAAAATGTATATTCATGCATATACATGTCTGCTGCCATTCATTGAATAGAATGTACCTAGTACATTGTGCATGTAAATTCTGAGGAATGTTCTTTCTTTCCCATTTTCAAATGATTCACTGTCTTTTGGCTCTCAAAAAATAATAAACATAGTACAATCTCAAGACTAAACTCAATTTCTACTGATAATTCGAGTGAGTTTGAAAATAACACTTAAGTATAGTTTAAATATTTGAGAACAAAAGGCTTTATCTCATAAATCAATCAATATTAGAGAACAAAGGGAATGTTCTCATAAATCAATAAATATAAGAAAACAAGTAGCTTGTCTTTTTAAATAAATCAATCTTTGCCTATCATACATAAATATTTCAAAACTTTTTGTTTTTATCCTTCAGCTGCCTAATTTCATTAACAAATCATTATTTATACAATCAAAAAAGAAAGAAAATTTCAATTTCTAATTAACAATTATTATTTCCCATTCCTGTGAGAAAAATGTGGGTGCACGTGAAAATGACCATGTTGCCCTGAGATCAAAAGTTTGGCTCCAGACAGTACCCCCATAAGTGCGATTTACACACATGACATATATATGCTATTTTCCATTAATGTTAGGCAAAGTCCATCGAATATACCAGTCTTAAAATCAAAATAAAAATCAACATATACATGAAATAATATTTAAGCTCAAGGTTTTCCAATTTTCATTAACATCTGACAATATATGTTTAGATTTAAAATAATTATTCTTGCACTGATACAGATAAATAGGTCTGAACTGCCTGTATAAAAAAAAAGCATTTAACAAAATCAGCCACACAGGGTGGTCAAAGAAAGTCATATTAAACATTTTTCATTGTCAAGCTAAGATCAAAGCATGTGTTTATTCATTCCAAAGATCTGGGTCACTTTTGTATCCTTATATAGACCTGATAAATTGTAGAGGTTAAAAAGAAAGGACGACCAGACAAGCTTTTTTCTTCAATACCTTTAGCTAATTTGACCCTATACTACAAAAACAAGTAAAATGCGCATATTCTCAAAATGACAACACAAGATTCTCCCTAAAAATCAGCTGGCCTGGGTCAAGTCACAATCCTTAATCTTCACAAGTCAGCATGTCATGACCTTGCCTGTACAAAGATGGTCTCCTGTGGGTTGAGCCCAATACGTTTCAGGGTGTGGTTGTAATCACACTCAGACAGCTGCCGGCGAGGAAAGTGAGCCACAAGCTCGTAACGCTCGTTTGAGAAACCCTTGGACCCAACAAATAGCACCACTGCCTGAAAAAATTTAGAGTTACAAAGAGTTGTTTCCATTGAAATTCCAATAATCAATTTGAATGTAATACACACATGGCAATTGTGCTTATATTACACAAATTCCAAAATAAAATATTCATCTGTGGACCAGGGCAGTGTATTAATTGAAAAAATGTGTACATCATTACTGTTTGGGGAAAAAAAATGTCAAAACATTAAATGAAAAGGGTTTCATTTATTAGCTGTTACAGTTCTCATTAGCACTTTGACCGTTTCATTATTTGAACTTCACCACAAGATTAAATATTGTACTTAAAGCAAAATTAATGATGCATGGAGAGGCTTCCTTGCTTTTTTGAGTTCATACATGTAACCCGGAGTTCCACAGGCACATGTGCCACCTCTGGACAGGGTAGTTTTCAATTAGGATATTCCATACAGCCAGAGATATTTATTTTTTAAAATTTCATAGAAAGGAAGAGAAATAAAAATCACAATAAAAATACATGGGCCAATCAGGTGAAAATGTATTCTACCTAAAATAAAATGTGACCACTGCATTAAAAGAATACTTTAAGCTTTCATGCATGTTACACTTAATTATTAAAAACGGGCTACAGCTATGCAAAATATTAACAGAATCATACTGTAATAGCAATTCTGCCCAAACAGGAATACTCATGTTGCATATGAAAAGTACCCTTTTTTTCGACCCGATGTTCAAATTTACAAGGAAGGATTTCCTCTGTCTAAGTGTTTTTCAAAGCCAATGGATGAGCCAAATTTGAAAAAAAAAATGAAGCACTTATTTTTTTATTTTCATGAACCACTTTGTGCCAGTGATATAACCAAATTGTGGGAACAATAAATATGTTTTATGACGAAATTTTTATAAGATTTCTTCCAAAGACTATACTTACTAGCAACTGGGAAGAATTTGGAATGCAAAGTTTTTCTCTTTGACCATCAGGCAGTCTCAACATCAGTGTAATCTTTTCATCTGAAACAAAGATCCATAAAAAGAACAGTGCACCTCCATTATAACACTATGTCTGGAGTCCAAGTCTAGATAAGTCAATTATAAAAAATATAACTATATACTTCATATTATTTGGTCTCTATTGACTTGACTATTTGAGTTTTGCCGTTGCCTCAACAGTATTTCAGTCATATAGTGATGTCCAGCTTATTACAGGTGGAGGAAGACCCCGAATGCACAGAGGCATCCAGCTAGAACCACCAACCTACTGCAAGCCAGCTGGAAGGCTTTCTCACATGAAAATACAAATGACCCTGCCGGGATCAAACCCATGTGGTGAGGGGCTGAGTGAGTGTTAGACAGTGACTTTACCCTCTCAGCCACGAAGGTCACAGATCTCTATTGAACACCTACCAGCCTCATTCCCAAGGTAAGCCTTGTAGTCCCTCGTATCCAGGGGAACACATTCCGTAGATTTATCTGATTCGAGTGTTTCACTACTGCTACTTTGGTCCCCTGCTTTGGAGTCTCTTTCCTCACCACTGGAATCACTTGACGCACCTGACTCTCGCTGCCGAATATTTTCCAACACTGCTGGATGCACGTCATTATGAACACTGCCGGATTTCTGAGGAGAAGTCCTCATTTTCTTTCTTGCTCCATCACTAACAACTTTTGAATGTGTAGTCTCTGAGATACAATCTGAATTTGAGGTATCTTTGGATTTTGTTGAGCAAGTCTGTTTTTGTGCTGCTGAGGTTTTATTGCTGCTGCCAACTAAAGGTGACCTGACATCTCTCAAACTTTTTTTTCTGAGTACTACCTTTATCTCCTTTTTTGGGAGAGCTGTTTTCTGACGACTGCTTCTTTATATTGCTTGTTTTCGGGGAACATGATCCCTTTCGAGACTTTCTTGACTCAGACTCTGAGTCTGATTTTGAACTGAGACGTGTTTTTCGAGGTGAAGGATGGGAGACTTCATCAGAGTCTGAAAATGTTTCTAGGTCAGTGTCTGTGTGACTGTCGTCAGTGTCAGACACACATTTAGAAGAGGAAGGTTTGCTGTTGTCGGTAAGGGATGCTGTGATTGCTGCCTGAAGCTGGTCATCTTCTGTGGCATCCACTATGCTATTATCCTGAAACAGAGGCATTCTATTGTCAGAGCTTGTTTGCTGGCTTGCTTGGGTTGAGGTTTAAACTTAAATAACATCCCAACGTATTTCTGTCATTTTTTACCACCTGTTCTCTATTCTGACACACTTATTTGTATATTTTATGTATTGTACTAAGCAAAATATACAGTATTTAGATATTATGGTCAAAGTTGTAACAATCATCTGATAAATAATAAGTAAAAAGTTACATTTCATCAATCAGAAAAAACTTCTGCAAGATATTTGCTATTCATTCCATGACATGTTAACACCTGTAATTTCTTGTTGATGATAGTGACTGACAATATGAACTAGAAGGTTTTCTACCATATTATCTTAAACATTTCAAATTTCAGAACAAATTTTACAAAGGAAACTGACAGGAGCTCCCACTGTGGCCCATTTCTCAAAACCCCAGTGCATCCCAATTGACTGTGTATATTACCTGTCCCAAAAACTAACCTGTCTTACCCGTTTAGTGGGAGGGGAGGAGTGGTCCCCCATATGTTGATGATCCAGGAACTCAGACACTGAAACAAAGAAACCATTATTATTCTCATATCTCAAACAGTAAATGAAATGGAAATGAAGAATACTTTTTTTGTTTGCTTGTGTTAAACATCACACAGACAGCATTTTAGTCACTCCAGGACTTTTTCTTTGAAAGTTTTCATGAGACAGATATAGTGCTGCCTTACAGCAATATCACATTGCAGACAGATGTCATGATACCATACCCAGTTGCATTATCCTGACATTAGGCAAACTTTAACCCTTATGTGTTGAGCCTCAAGCACAATGGAGCAATATGACTTTGGTAGGAGTATGTTGTGGCCAAAATCAAACCTAAAATCTGCTGGTTACCTATTCCATTTTGACAGAGCATATTTTGTAGGCTGATACAATATCATGAAATTGAAGGTAAATGTTGTCTCTGATTTCTTCTTATTGCACTGTTTGGAAAACTTAAATATAAACTAATCAAGCTTAAAAGAGAGGGATTTCATAGTTATTCAAAGAAAATATAGAATTTATCATTTACATAAATAAATCTAAATTAGTTTTTTTACATGCTTATAGTCAATAAGTATACCAGAACTACATGGATATGCAATCTGCAATTTCTTCTTCCAGAATGGCTGCAGAAACTTATTCATTGAGCAACATGAAATTATTTTTCTCTGAAAAGGGACACTACTTAGCAAACTCCTCAATATCTTTGTAAAACCTTGAGCAAAAAGTATTTAAGTAATAACTGAAGTATACATATTAAAATATTATTTTTGTATACCATACCAAGAAGCTTTATCATTTAGTGTAAGATATGCAAGGAAATGTGTCGCTCAGGTGTTTGATGTATGGAAGGGAACATTTACCATATATCTTTGTCACAAGGGCTAATTCATCAATCAGCTACGTCTATAATTTAGGCTCAAAACTCAAGAAATGCAAATTCTGAAAACTGATGTTTTTTCTAAATTAACATACATTTGTATTCCTGTGACTATAATTATTTCCCTTTATATTTAAAGGTAATAATGTCCTGAAAATATGGTGTTTCTCAAGTGACTAACCTAGATCACAGAAGGTGACTGGATCAATTTTGGACCAGACGACAAGGTTCTCTCCCGTGTGAGGATCTATCACAGCTACATACGGCCAGGTGTTCACCTTGTAGAACTGACAGTACTTCTGTCCGTCCTCACTGTCATTGTACACCTGCAAACAGAGTCATTCTACAGTTACAAAATAAGTCCACAATACCCTAAAAGGTCATTCAAGATTTTTTTCTTCTTTTTTTCTTTTTATCTTTGAGATTTCCTCTGAAAGGACAATTCAAAAATTTTCTGAAGGCTAGCCATGCAGCTGTTCCATCTCCTATATCTAAATGCACATATAATAGTTCTGAGGTCATCCCTCAAACTGGGAATGCAATCAATGAACACTCAGTCACAGGGCAAATGTCCTAACAACTGAATCGCTATGACTGGTCACATGATCACAGATGGCATTGAAGACTTCAATTTTTCACATCTGGGTACATGAATAGGACTGATAATTTTAATTCAGTTTTACAAATGCCCATGATTCCCTTCAATGTAGTTCTTTTATTCCAATCTTTCTCAAACTTACAATATTTCATCTTCTGAATGCCCAACACAGGCCTTCTTTTGGCTATTTTGAGAATAAAAAAAATAAAATTGGTCATGAAAAGTGAGTCAAGAAAAATTCAAGATTTGGGGAAAAGAAACCATTAATTAAATGTTGATTCCCATGGTTTTTTTTGTTCATTAAATGACCTACTTTATTACCAATACACGTGTATTATTATCCGCATTTTATATGTCTGACAGTTAACATGTTATCAACAAAAAAAAATGAGATCAAATCACCAAATCAAGCTTTCTAGTAATTCTATTACTAACACAGAGTATTAAAGAGACCGCCCCCCAGATGCTATATTGACGGAAAAAAATTAAACTTCTAATTTCAAGAAAATCAATGTTATAATTAAATGTGAGGCATTGAAATTTGATCACTGAGAGTTGACATTGCCTGTCTGGACATCCATCATCAGAACAAAATTTTTTGTTCAAAAACCCATCCAAAAATCCCTACAACTAGATAGTTGACTTGTTGCTTACCTGCCAGAAAATGAAGTTATCTTTGATGATGGCTTTCACAGCAGAGTTGCTCCACACATCGCGGTTCAGCGCCTGACACGCAAACTCCTGCACGTTCTGTATATTGACCAACAGCCACCTACTCTGGTTCTTACCTGTGTCTCGAGCCTGATGGAAATAATTCAATATCTTTAAGATACAATTATAGAGTAACATCGAGTACATGTGCTTGTTTCTGCATTTCAAACATATCTGGTTACTTCCTGAAGACAAATTAATACTGTGATACCATGCCTCAGACAAGGCTTTTAGTGGTATAATACCACATCAAGTCACATTATCCTGACACAGAACCAACCAGTCCTGCAACTACCTTTATTTGCTAGGTGCCTAGCAAGGTTTATACATCAGTACCATTTTTAAAGACTTTGATATGTCAAGTCAAGGGAATGCAGCTTTTTTTTCTCCCTTCTTTAAACAGGTCCTGTAAAAGGACCCGATCCCAATGCCCACAGGACTCGTTCCCAAATGTAGAATGACCCTTCCAAATTAAAATTTCCCTTTTCTTAATGATAAAATCCTGAAATATCAATTTCAACAACTTTAAATCTTAAAGTTTGTTCTTTTCTTATATGAATTACTTTAAACCAGTACCTCAGCATAGTAAAGCAATCTGTTTTAGGCTTTTTAAATGTGCAACCAATTTCCCAATCTCATGATTTGCAATTCTTTTTTTCCTAATTTACTTTTTTTAGAGATTCAAAAACTCCCAATTTGAAGGATACAGGATGCATTCCCAATAGGCTGAAAAGAATCGCTGTAATGAACCCACAACCTCATGGTCACATGACTGATGCTCTTTTCACTAGACCTACAGGGCCAGTAGAACATATCTGACTTCTACACTGCAGCCACATACATGTACATCCACTTTCCCGTGTTTCCTTTAACCCTTTCCCTCATATAGACTCATTTTGACGCACTCAATAGGTACCACATAAAGCCTGATCTGCAGAAAGCCAAACTCAAACCTTACCAAATTTAATTACAAAATCCTCATTTCCAGACCACTGAGGAGCAGCGAACAGCATAAAACCTGATCAGCCTGCGAGTTACTCACAGGCTGATCTGGTTTTATGTTGTTCGCATAGGTCTTTTCATAGTTTCCTCTATGAGGCAAAGGGTTAAACATATTTGGCTATGATAAATCATAATCAAAATTCTGCAGAACATTTCACCCTTTACTTCAAATAAACTCATTTTGATGCATTGGCAAACAAAGCAGAACCGGATCAGAAAGCCCCTAGAAGGAGCTGTCTGACCAAGATCTCCTCAGTTTGCTAATATAATATTTTGGCTCAGATAAAAAGCAGTCAAAGAAAAATCCATTGTTTCATACATCATTTAAAGTTCTGTAAATTAATATCCATAAAGTCATAAATTTGAAAATGAATATTCATAAGGTAAAAGGTTAAACATACATTTTACTTCCACTTGGTAGCCTCAAATTCTTGATGACCACTTTCTCTTGTACCCTTGACTGGACTTTTGGTCTGACTAAAGTATACACCTGATTTTTTTTTTAAACTGCATCACAGGACGTTTATTCCTTCTTATCACAGATGCTATGTCACCACATGGATCTTATGACCTTCTGGTTTACTTGAAATAAAACTTTGAAACTCATAGTGTCTTTCCCTCTTTAAATTCACATTAAGACATCTTCTCCATCATTTAGGAGAAAAACCCTACATCAACGTTGGGATTCATTTTAACAAGACTTATTACTAAAATTATTATCTCCGCTACTTGCTTTGACTCAGTAATAAAAATAGATATCTAATTTTCTGCAATAGAAAGAGACTGGGAAGTGTGTTTAACTCCTATATAGCCCCCTCCCCCTTACATGTATACATATATTTAAAATCATACAAAAAACAAACAAGATTAGAACATACATTTGCAAATGTTCCTTTATATGTCAAGTCAATGGGTGGACGGAAAAGATCCTGCAGAGTCTTGGTTTTGCGTGCTGCCTGGCCTGAGATACCTGCCATCATGGCTTCCTCCTGCTGCTCTGGAGATGAAATTATACAGAAATGTTGTACCATCATATAAAGACAAAAAATATTTGAATGCTTAACTCTTACAATGCTGTGGGCACTTGTGACTGCCTTGGTGACCAGTGCAGGTATATTTGTGCAGTCTGATCATGGTCTGCACTGATTGCTAATTGAGTGATATATTTTCAGCAAAAAAACACACCCATAAACAACTAATGGTACAGTCCAAAATGATGAAAGGGCATGTCCAATTGAGAAATATAGCATGGTAAGGGTTAAAGGATAATTATAGGACTTTTGGAGCAATGTGTGTCCCGTAAATGAAACATTCCAAGACAATTCAACAAAAAATGTCTGGCTATTTACCAGTGTAAAGTTGAGCCCCGTCTTTCCACTTTATGGCTAGGTCAACTGCACACAAATGGTATCACAAACAAAACAATGTACTATTTTGTGTAAATCATGTCAATCATTGACTATCATCCCAGTGTAGCTATTGGAAGCCTTAAATCATTTTGAATATACCTGTAAGCCATTGAAAGGTAAGGTATGATAGGAAAATACTTCCATTAGCTTGATATAAAACATAATATTTGTTAAAAATACAATTAAATGAAGATTAAACATTTTACAAATATCGGTAAATAAAGAGACTCTCAGAATCATTTAGAAACAATTCCTGAATGACATAATAATCAGTAAAAGATGCAAAAAGAGAAATTATAAAATAACTCAAAAATATAAACAGTATCAAGATATATATGAAACAACAACATAAATAAACAAAACTACAGTGCCTGGCCATAATACAGTACGCAACGTCATCTGATGCACATAGCAATGTTACTATCAACAATTTATCAATGGCTATGTTTTGTTTACCAACAAAGTGTAGTAAATAAGCTTGTGTTGTTTATGTTTATCGATTTCCAGGAAACGCATCCCACATAAGTATTTTTCTGATAATTTTATTTCGTCATGATTATAACGTCATCAAACTATCATGGCACCGCGCGGTAATGATTTGACAGTCGATCAGAAAAATGATCTAATATCTATGCACAAGGGTGGATTTAGCTCGCAAAAAATTGGAGAAATACTAATGGTAAGTGCTAATACCATCCAGAAAATTGTAAAGAGGTATCATGAATGTGGGACAGTAGAAAACAACAGGAGACTTGGGAGGATGAGATTGACAGACGACCGTGATGACAGGGCTTTGTTTCGTTTAGGGAAAGATAATCGTAGACAGTCGCTAGCGGAAATCTCGTCAAGTTTTAATTCCGAAAGGCAGGGCACAAGTGTTTCTAAAAGAACACTATGACATAGGTTGGTGGAAAGTGGTTATAAACGGTGTGTGGTGGCTAAAAGGATAACAATATCAAGGACCAATTGTGAGGCTAGGGTAGGGTGTTGTGGGGAACAAAGGAAATGGTCAGTAGCTGAGAATTGGTCGCAAGTGATGAGATGAAAGTGGTGCTGGGGAAAGACAGAAAGATTTATGTATGGAGGAAACCCAAAGAAAGGTACAACCCTGAGTGTGTCGGTATGTTTCCAAACAGGTCTCCACGTAGCGGTATAGCCGCCATGTTCTGGGGCTGTATAGTGCATGACGGATAATGATTATGATGATAAACAATCGGGTAAATTTGATACATGTGGTGAAGGACATTTGGAGTGGTTTTGATCAGGGAGCTATAGGATCACTATATGAAACAATACCAAGAAAAATTCATGCTGTTATAAAAGCAAAGGGACAGATAACAAAGTACTAGACAGGTTTGTGCTATCATTTGATCACTGATTGGTTTTTAGTGCGAATAAACGATGATTCTGTATACTGTCGACGTCAGAAAGACGTTGACGTTGCGTACTGTATTATGGCCAGGCACTGTATATATCAAATCTTTGTCCACTGATGATACTTTTTATGTTCCTTTGACTTCTTCTGCAACTTTCTATAACACCACAAAGTGAAATAAATCATAATTTTGAAATCAGTTTCATTTCACTGTTGTTTACAAGTACTTAAACAACCATAACATTAAGCATTGATCTAGATAACATATTTTATATTTAACGCCTTAAAGCAGTTTGTTCACACATTGTCTTTGATGTGAGTGTTTTACATCTATCAATACCCATCTACAGATGCATGGTCATCTGATGGAATTATCTGTTAATGTAAACAACAGCTGTTTGAGGACGGAATGCTCGACTATTCGAAATGCTTGTTGGTAAATTAAATGAAATCTATTTCAGTTCTTGCCCTTCACATGCCTTGCATATAATAATAGTCAATCAGGGGTTTCAATAAGCATATGACATTCTATATTTTATCGATTTTGCTGAAATTGCCATTACAAAATAGCGTTTTCCCATGCAATGTGGCCTACACTTGCAGTTTTATTTTTCAGGAAACAAAGACTTCACTTATATTAACAAAGGAGAATAGAAAATTATTTTTAAAAAATTCTATTGATCGTCTGTGAACAATTGCTTTAAAGTAGCCATTAACAATAATATTTTATGTACATACAATTTGGCTTAATACTCATGATTTCATTACTTTGCTGTTTCTTATCACACAAATGAGGTAGGAAATGATGATCTGTTGCAAAGACAATTGCTATGTCTCTATATAGTTTGTTTCATCTTTGAAAAAATACATTTTCAATGTCAAGAAATTGAAAGCTAGACCAGAAACTAGATCTTGGTTCAAAAATGCAGAATCTGGTGCAAATCTGTAAGATCCCTTGACCTTTTTACCTTCCATCAAGGCTAGCTTAGGTTTTATTGTGCTGTCACTTACTTGCTTCTTCTTGAAAGTCACGGAACCCATCAAATACTGATTTATTTTTTCTCTTTCTGCCTCGAAAATTAGCTGAAATGAAAAATAGCCTCCTCCAGTGAAGTCTTCTTCAATTAAAAAAATGTCAAAAATAAAAATATATAAATACATGTTTTCAAGATCCAGAGAAGAAATCTAAAACATATCTATTCATTTTTTTCCCCAATATAAAACTTGAAACTTTAACTGCAATTTCATTTAATCCAGAATAGTAAGGACCTGTTTATACACTTCTTGGTTTCATTTCTATCTCCAGATTAATATTAGCTTTGAACAAAACATTCTAAAAATGTCTTTCTTTTTAGTATTTGAAAACATATTTAAATTTAAAGCACATAATTTAATTCAAAACTGATGTATATACACATGAAGTGATTTACACCCAAGTTTGTGTTATCACATTCTAAAAGATTATATTTTTTGATAATTTGAATGCAATAAATAAGGGGTAGTTTTTAATATATTTTCCCTGCAGAAACAACACCAGTATTGAAATTTATATAATGAAATAGTATAAATGTAAGCTTGATTTTAAGTAAACTGAACCTAACTCTGACTAATAATCTGAAATGAAACAAGACTTTTCATACTAACAATATGTCCCTCCATCATCAACAAGAATTTCCTGAGTCTGGGGAATAGGTGCCCTTACACAGTCCCTGGAAATAAAGTAACAAGTTTGACTCAGTTCTAAATTTCTATTATAATTATTCCCTAATGATAAACAGAAAAATAAGGGGAAAATATTGGGAAAAAATAAAGGCTTTGACAGTATAGCAAGCTATAGTGTCATGAGTCCCCACCAATGAAAAAAACCCATGAAAGAAAAATTTGTGCATAATAATGAAAATGGGTTATGACCCCCGAACTGCACTGACTTTTCAGGAAGGCATTATTATGGATGATGCGCACGACACACCTTTGTGTTGTGACAAACACTTCTGTAAAGTTTCATGAAAATCCAGACATAGATATGGGAGTTAAAGAATGGATGTGAAAATGTAGCCTAAGGTGAGCTAATAATATTAAAAAACACACAAAAAAAACGGGTTGATCAAGTTCCAAAATAAAAGATTAAGAACAAACCTAATCTAAGGAAATGCTTTAACCCCATGACTACTCAAATATACCTTTTTAACCATTAATGTGATAGACCATTAACACTTACCCCATTACCCAACAGTGAACTGAAATCAATTTTTGTTCTTAGCAGATTTTAAAGCATTTACGTTTCATCTCAAAGGTACTGTTGCGTAGCACACATTATTAACTTAATCAGCCTTTGAGTAAGTCAAAGGCTAATCAGATTTATACTGGTATTAAGTCTTTTCTTTAAAAGTGTTTGTGTATACCTTAAGGGTCAGGGTCTTTTTTCCAGTTTTGGGGAAGGCGCCCTAGCCCTTTTTGTGGGGAAAAAATGCAATTTTCACATTTTTTTTTCATTTTCATGTAGATCATTTATCATTAAAAGAAATCTATAAACCAGCTTAAGATTATATATATATATATATATATATGTTACATAACATTGCTCTAGATAGTCTTCATGTGTAACTTTATTTTCCATACTCCCTGAATATGGAGTTTACATCACAGACTTTGATAGAGGGGTTGGCGTATTGACTGAATCTTTTTATAATTACTCTAAAACACTTAAATGAGATTGGGAAAGATGGCTTGATCAAAAGAAAATACCGTATCGCAGTCGATAATTTAATTTGTACCACTCGCTTTCGTTTGCCAAACAAGTTTGACTAGATCGTAAATCAGAGCTGTAACAACTTAACTAACGACTGCCTTTTGATTCTACCAGCAATTAAATAATAATGATATCTGAGGGTATCCTTCATTCACCCATACAATCAGTGTAATTTGCTGAAAACCTGCTCAACCCTTCAACACTGAAATGTCAACTATCAAAACTGTCCTTACTGTGAAATACACAGGTGAAGGTCGTGTCGTAGACTGCTTATTGATTTTTTTTTGGTCCAGCATATATCCACATGAGCAATATTGATAACCAGTCTGACTGCTTAGGTAATTCACGAAAATAAAATTCATGCATTGTTGATTTTTTTTTACAGTTATTCATAATACAATATAATGGGGATTTCTTTCTGAGGAAAGGGAATTTTGGAGGATATTTTGGGGAAAAAAAGTGGTTATTTGACTGAGGGAAGTAGCCGGTAACTGGCTACTGCAAAGAAGGGTAAAAAGGCCCTGAGGGTTATGGACTATACTGTCGTGTCCAGTGATCTTGCACGTCTGGTGATCTTGGGCATTACATAATATCATATTTCCGAAAGTCCATGTTTTGTTTACTGTCGTTTTCTACAGCGATTTTAACAAATTAAGTAACTTTGAATATCAAAAAGGTAAATAAGGTCAACAAATCAAGTAAATTTAAATATTCATTACGTAAGATAAAAAAAAAATGGACCTGTCACAAGGTTTGTTAATGTATGATGTAATCCTCATTAAATATTCATGAACTCTGCTCCTTGATCTATTTTCAAATGAATGAAAAAAAAAGTGTGCATATTTTGCTACCAATTAAATGATAATTTAGTATCCACTCACAAAGATTGATCCAAGTGACACTTAATTCAACAAGTTTCCAATTAAAAAATTCAACAAGTTTCCAATTAAAAAATTCAATTTCAATACAATTTTCTCCGTAAAGATTCATCCACTCTCAGATGGCTTCTCTCCGATTTTCCCACCATTTGTCAAAATCACAGAAGTAAAGGCCCTGTAATACACATTATCAAAATGTTTTGAGGGATTTTTAAAAAAAAATTTTTTACCCCTAAAATAAGACCGCTATGACGTAACTTCTTTTGAGTGCACAATATAACCGTACAATGGGATGATGTGAAAAATACATGGTGTGTTTACACTGTTGAATTCTCCTAACTGTAAAAAGTTTTTCCATAATAAATTTGTGTCATGTCTACAAGATATTTGTAAACAAGTAAATAGCAATAATAACATTGCATCACGTTGATCGGTAAGAAATAAACCTTTTTTTGCACAGGTGTGCAAGATCATCGGACAGCATTGTACTTACTCGTATGTGGAGCCTGTGGCAGCGGGCAATGTGGCAGTGCCACCTTCCATGTGCATATTGACAGCCAGTTGCAGGTTTCCATTGCAAGCCTCCAACAGCTGGGTACCAACATCTCTACTCTCCCCTGATTACATACATTATTAACAAAATTATTGCACAATAAACTGAAATAGTAAAGGATAAAAATAAAATAGTGAACATCCAAACATTATTTAATTTAACTATCAATACATAAACTGATTTAATACACAGTCATATTTCCAAAGATTGTTCACTGTTAGGTTAAACTGTACTCTACTTCCTTTTATTTGTTCTTAATGAGAGGGAGAGAGTCCTCATAACATTGTGGGTACTGCAATACAAAGTTTAAGAATGAAAAATATTCTGTAGAGGATAAATGAGACTTGTTATTTTTTACACTTGAATAGTCACAAAATTCGTGAATTAAGTGACATGCAAAATGTCAATAATTTTCAACCAGCTGAATAATTACAACTGAAAACCCAAAAACATTTTCAACTTCACGCTTTGTTCAACATTATTTTACAGACACATAACAGAAAACAATACAACAGTTCCCCCGATAAGCGCTAAATATTTAAATGTCTTTATATAAAAGTAAAATAATTCTTTCGAAATAACAGTAAATCTACCAGTAATTGTGCAGAATTCATCCACAAGAGCTTTTATTTTCCTTTTTGACGTCTCCATCATCAACCGTTCGCGGTGTTCCAAACTGAGGCCGAAGAACGGTCGCTCGTGAGAAGCACATTAGCATGAATATTTAAATTTCAGAGTTCGTTATCTTTTTATTTTTTCATTTTTTATTTATTTATTTATTATCATTATATTTTATCTGGTGTGATTGCTGCATTTTTCCGGGGTGACGGACGATGTGAACCTCCGACGATGTGAACCGGGACGATGTGAACCTGCACCCAGGACGATGTGAACCATTTTGTTGAGACGATGGGAACCATGATATTTATAAATATTGTATTGACAAATATACATTTTTTAATATTAAATAAACTTTTTGAGCTTTGATTTACCCCCATCGAATATAGTACGAGATCTATTTTAAAGACTTTAAAGAATAAAGCAATCCAATTATCTTATTATCAAACACATTACATTGATATCAACCCCTGGGGCTTTTAATGCAGTTAGATAAAATGATGTATTTGAACAAGAAATAAAATTAGGATATTAAACAAAACAATTTATTTCACTTGATTGATATCCAACTTCGCCATATGTACCGCCAAACGCACGTCGTATGTAATGTTACAAACAAAGCAAGCGGCACCTTTTTAAATACTTGATTACTTATTTTAATTGATTGGTTCTTTGCGTATGATAATTCATACTAAACTAAAAACTATTCATGACAAACATCATCTACTTTAATAAATCATACATACAAATGATAATTAAACTTGAAATCACATGCACCAAAATAGTTTTAGAAACTGGTTCACATCGTCTTACGCGATGGTTCACATCGTCTTCATAAGCGGTACACATCGTCCTAGGTACGAACCGAAGGCGGTTCACATCGGCGGAGGTTCACATCGTCCGTAATTCATTTTTCCGTCTCCCTTTTTTATCGGCGATCATCATTTTTTCTTCGTAAAAATTATAACTTACTATCCATGGATAAACCATTAAAAAAAGAAAAGAAAAGAAAAACCTTTTAGGCCTACTCAATTAACAGTATAATTATGTTATATTATGACCGGTTATATAAAGGCTCGCTTTATTATTATTTGTTATAATATAATTGTTAATCTATAAACTCACCGAGAAAACGGATAAAATAAACTCGATTTAGTGCATGCGTTTTCTGTTTATTCATTTCTTTTGGGTTATGTGTTATATGAGATAATAATAAAAATATCCAAAATCAATAGGCTGAATAGAACAAAAGTATTGATTTTAAAATATCCCTATATGTCTACGCATGTAGTTATTTGTAATGCCGGTGACCAAAGGTGTCAACCCCTTTGGATAAGGAAACACAAGAAAAAGGGAACTAAATAAAGTAGCTCCAGTCGAAGGTGCAATAAATAAATAAATAAAATAAGAGAGAGGGGTGAAGAAGAGAAAGAAGAGGACATTACATAAAATACAGAAATACCAACATGAGAGGGTCAGTCAGCAAAACCTTGCGCCTTGGTACGAAAATTGACTGGTCAATGACAGTAGGCCTATATTAAGATGTTTGAAATCTAACATGGTTGAAAGTTGAATCCAACACGTGACTGACCAGAGGATTTTAAATTGTTTTGATAAAATTTCCGCAAAGTAATCCTATGAGCTCATATTACTGCCATATCTCTTTTAACCATTCAGATAAAAAAAATTGATGTCGGCTGATGTCACTGTAGTTTTATCATATTTAAAGAGTGTATTGGTTTCCTGATAAGTTTTCAGCCTTTAAGTTGATTTATTGAACAAAGATTCGCCGTACGCCAAGTTTACCAAAGCGACAAAGCATTATTTACGCCCCGATATAGATAAGGCACGAAGGGTGAACAGGGGTATCGGGTGGTAAGTTGTCTTCGGGTCTTTCCGGACTAGATCGACAATTCTATGAACTTGAATCTATTTCCATCAAGAAAGATGTATGAACTGTTATTGTTAATAGTCATCGTGCATGAAATCTATTGCAACTGACACTTTTTAACACCGGTTTTTACAAACCGATAACGAATACGTAAATTTTTACTGTTTTAAATACATAACGAGCCTTAAAACAGCTCGTTCACAGATGATCATTGAGTAAAAATTTGATTTAAAACTATATAAAACTAGCTGTGTGTATAACGTCTATCAATACATGTGTATCGATATACACCCGTCTATAGACTCATAGTCACCCAAATCAACATTCCGTGATTGTGAAAAAAATGAGTTGTTACTCCATCACATGATATAGCGTTACAAACGGTTTAACACCTATTATTTTTTTCGAATTTCTATTCCCGTGTGCTGACACATGTCTGATCACATTAACTCTTCGCGCATGCACTTAATTCACAGCTTCGCTACCCGGGACTGGTGAGAAGATGCCATTTTGCGAAATGTGTCACAAGGTTCAGCAAGGCCCTGCTTCGAGAAACCGTATTCTATATTTAGGCCTAAACGGAATCTTCCATTGAGCTTTTACGAAAAGCGTTTTCCCGTGCAATGTGACCAATGTCATCATGTGAGTTTTAGAGAAACCAAACATAGCTTTGGAACAACTTCGCTTAGTGCTAAAGTTGTTGAAAAGATTTCATTTCTAAATACTTTAGTAGACAAATTAAAATTGTATTTTCAGAATATTTAATCGCAAAATATGTATAAATTTTCCAGATTGAATAATTCAATTAACAATTCAATAAAAACGTGCCTTTATATTTTTATGTAATCACAAGTTATTTATTATTATTACTTCAAAAACTGCCATTTTATTTTTTTGCCAAATTTGCATTGAACACACACACACTATAAAATGTGACCTTTTTGGGCCTTCTTTAACACATAGAACCTCTCTTCCCAACCACCAGAGAAGGCCGAACTTGCAACCGTTGGATCCGTAGTCATGGACTCCACCACGTATTGTACCACGACACCCGTAGTAGATTGAGTGATAAAAATAATCAATTGTTGCAGTAGATTGAATAATAAAAATAATCAATTGCTGCAAAATAAAAAGCTCCATCTATTTATTTATTTTTTTTTTTTTTTTTTTTTTTTTTTTTGAAAACTGAAAACTTTCTTGCCTCGTGTCGATAGATGCAAGCTTTGAAGGTTTGCTGAGGGAGATAATTGTCGCCAAACCTAAAACTGCCACCCACCCCACTAGATCGATAAATGAATGTTTGGCAGACAAATAGATAAGTGTCACTCCACCCCCTGTGCAGACCAGGCCTAGATATGCTGCAAGAAGAATAGTTTATTGCACGGGGCGTGGACTAATATGCACACACAGGTCAGCAGAGAAAACTGAACATTGTATATTTTTTAAGACTAAATGCAGCATTTTTTTTTTTTCGTTAAAAAGTTTTTTTAAGGAAAAGCTATTTAATGTAATTGAATAAATTAGTTTGTGTTATTCGATGGAAATAACTGAAAGCTTGTAACAGAATCAGTGCAATGGCAGGAACTAAAGTGGACATCGAGACAACTGATACGGTATGTACATGTATGATGTGTTAGCTTTCAGATGGTTGACCACGGTCTCCTCTGTTTGTTCAAACGACATTGAAACTCACATTCTTAACAGTCTGCACGGCAACTAAAATCCATAGTGTCATATATCATTTAAAGTACAGAAAATTAATATCCAATCAGTTCTAAAGTAAATGGACATTCATAGGGTAAAGGATTGAATTTAAAAAGAGAGCAATGGTCTTGGCATCGTCGAATTCTCACGCCCGATCATCTACGGGGTTTAGGTTTGATATCTCGTAGTGATACGGAATAAGTCAGCCGGGGGGGGGGGGGGGGGGGGTTCGGTGATGTGGTCTTGGATGAAGTACTTACATTTAGACTTTAATACAATAAAGTTTCGAGTATCCGAGGTGTGATATTTTAAGTACATGTCTTTGTCGAGGCTTGTTTCGATTACCGATGCGAATTACGTTGCTTTACACTAGGAAACAGTGACAAGCATGCTATCCGAACATGCATCTTACCCGCCACTCCTAGGAAAATCGTATTTTACTGTATAAGATTAAATTCAGTTAAACACTGACTAGTAGACTTTTATCACCACCACTACTAGTGCTTTGTTTACTACATGTGCCACCTAAGATATTTCTCATTTCGCGTTGTTTGCGAAACATTTTCTTACAATATTTACTAATCCTTCTCGAGAGTTTCTTGGTTGGATCAATACTTTGCGCCCGAAAAGATAATGAATGACACTCTAATGGGATTCGAACCCAAAGCCTCAGAAGCATGATTAAATACGCTACCTTGGGCAACAATACTCACCCTACTAATTATAGAAGACTGCAGTAAAAATAATGAGAAATGTAAATAAATATCAGCTGATAAGGGTGAGGCCTTTATAGTGTTGAAGCGGATGGTTCAAACAAACTGGCGGTCTCGATATCAGTGATATACTCATGAGTTAATCGGAAGTGACCGACTCCCGCCTCTTTGTTTGGTTATCAGTCTAACTGTATAATAATCTGGATTATTTGTTCTTCACTTCGAAATCGGAGACAAACGTTCTTCCGTTATACAGTGTACGAGCGTACATACATTTGCAAAATAAAGATACATGAAAATAAATGCGAAATAAGCTATAAATATAAATCCCGCAGACCGGTGTCACGAATAAAAATAAGATCTAAATATGTTCCGAGTCCCAGTAGAATAAACACAAGCCAAATAAAGACTGAAGCACAAAGTTCAAGACATACTTTCAAGGTCACACAAGGACGCAAGCAGTTCCTTCGCTCTTAGACAGTATCTATGAAAAACTGCGAACTCAAATTTTCGTGACTTAAAATTTATCATTTATTTCAGATATTTATATTCTATGATTGGGCTGCAAACAATCCATTAAAATATCAGTCATTTCTTTATGAAAAAAAACAAAACATCCTTTGGTCTGGTTTGACTTGCCTGCGGTCTGTTATGGTGAAATATTATAGAATATTACTACGTATCAATCATGAACTGTACATTATGAAAAGAATGGGTGTATGAAAATATGCATACATGTATATTATTGTTCATACTTAGGTCCTATTAATATTTCCGAAAGAAATAATACATCTAAATTAACGAAAGTCTGAGTTCACGGTCTCTTTGCAACTGAATAAACTTTATTCTCTCTTATTCATATTTCCTTAATTTTATTTTTTATTTTTCCACTGTTTCTAGAGCAACAAGCCGTTCCGGTACAACCAATATGCCACCAAGAAGACTCTGGCCCAGGGCCTCCTGGATATCGGACTCCTGATGGCCAACGCCTCCCAACTCAAGTCCCTAATCAGTCTGGGACCCACACAGGACTATTACTACGCCAACCTCGTTCTCATCTCTCTGTCTATCCTGCTGCAGGTGATTGTCGGCGTCATCTTCCTCATCCTCGGCAGTATGGAGGTCAATACCGTGGAGGAGAAACGTCACGTGCATAAGTTGAATGACGTCACTGTTGGACTTGTGTTTGCCGTGACAGTTATTAATATATTTATTGCGGCGTTCGGTATAAAACTGCAAGAAGGTTGATGCACATTTAAACGAATCTTCTATATAAGATTTCCAAGAACAAGAAATGAATGCTAATGCCAATTGTTCAAATTCACAAGCGTACTTTGATGAAAAGTCTATTTAATTTAAATATTGTCTTGTTTTAAAATGTAAGTGGGGGCGACGTTAGTTTTATTAGCTGACCTGAGCACATGTGCTCAGGATGAGCTATTAGGGTCGATGAATGTCCGTCGTCCGTCCGTCCGTCCGTCCGTCCTCCACAATTAGTCTGTTTGCACTCTAGCATCTTCATTTCTTAAGAAATCATCTTCAAACTTTATGACAATGTTTAATATCATATTTTCTTGGCCAAGTTCGATTATGTCTGATATCGGCCTATTAGGGCAGGAGTAATTCTTTTTTAATATTAAAAACATGCCAGATTTTAGTTTGTTTGCACTCTAGCATCTTCATGTCTTAAGCAATCATCTTCAAACTCTATGACAGTGTTTAAAGCCATATTCTTTTTGCCAAGTTCGATAATGGCTGATATCCGTCAATTAGGTCAGGAGGTATGCCCCTTTTGATATGAAAAGAAAATGTCATATTTCACTTTATTTGCACTCGAGCATCTTCATTTCTGAAGTAATCATCTTCAAACTCATTGACTGACAGTATTTATAGCCATTTTTTTTTTTTTGGCCAAGTTCGATTATGGCTGATATCCGTCAATTAGGTCAGGAGGTATGTCCCTTTTAATGTTTAAATGTGTGTGTTTAAAGCCATAATTTCTCAGTCAAGTTTGACTTCAAATTTTGGACTGTTTAGTTTGTGGAATTATAAATGATCTCATGGATTATGTATTCAGTACAAGTATGCTATAATTTTGTACAGGCAATGAAGGCAGTTTTTCTCAGGTGAGCGTCTTTAGGGCCATCTTGACCCTCTTGTATGTTCATTTTATGTATTGTTTATATATATTTTTATAGAAATACTTCAATAATACACGAATAATCATTTTGAAAAACATAGAATTTGAATTAGATAATGAACAATTTGCTGGAGAAGATATGTTGTAATTTAAACTTATTTCACACACACACACACACACACACACACACTGTCAAGAAGTACAATCAATTAATCAATTAAGATGTTATAAAACATTTCAACATGTCTATTGTTTTTGTTTCATTTAAACAATTTTACGTCGATTTGGAAATAAGTTATATTAACTTTAAACCATCCCTTTCGACGATTCCGAGATTGGCCCAGTATTTGATGCCTGGGAAGACAATGAAAAAATCCTCGTCTCCAAAGTTTTCGGAACAAAGAATCTTCATCTCTTCCTCTTTCTGTTCTTTCAGATTCTGATTGTGTGCTAAGTGGTCCCTCGAAAACTTTTGTAAATTAAGTTACGTGTTTTTGATGTGTGAATTCAGAAAAAAAATACAGTACTGTTTTTAATGTGCTTATACATGAGTAAAATCAAATTGTAACATCAAGGCAGTCAAGTTAAACATATTTTCCTCCTTTATAGAAATTAAATAAGTTATGTAATTAGAAATTTCTTTCTGTACAATGAAATGCTGAAATTCAGATAAAATTGTGATAAACTCACAAACATCTCTAAATTAGCCAAATTATATCATAAGTGACAGCCTTCGGTAAATGGACTAGCTATGCATAGCTTTTAAAGGATATTGGTCTTGAGTATCCATATTCCATATCCATCCATAACAAACATATTTTATCTTTAGCTCACCTTAGCACAACGTGCTCAAGGTGAGCTTTTGTGATCGCCCTTCGTTCGGCGTGCGACGTGCGTCGTCAACAATTTGGCTTGTTAACACACACGAGGCCATATTTTTAGGCCAGTCTTCATGAAACTTGGTCAGAATGTTTGTCTCCATAAAATCTTGGACAAGTTCGAAATTGGGTCATGTGGGGTCAAAAAGTAGGTCACGACGTCATCTTATTAAAACCTTGTTTTGTCTCCATAAAATCTTGGACAAGTTCGAAATTGGGTCATGTGGGGTCAAAAAGTAGGTCACGAGGTCATCTTATTAAAACTTGTTAACATCTAGAGGCCACATTTTTGCCCAATCTTATGAAATTGTCAAATGTTTGTTTCCATAAAATCTTGGACAAGTACGAATTTGGGTCATGTGGGGTCAAAAAGTAGGTCATGAGGTCAAATCTTATTAAAACCATGTTAACACTCTAGAGTCCACATTTTTAGCCCAATCTTCATGAAATTTGGTCAAAATGTTTGTCTCTATAAAATCTTGGACAAGTACGAATTTGGGTTATGTGGGGTCAAAAAGTAGGTCACGACGTCATCTTATTAAAACCTTGTTAACACTCTAGAGGTCACATTTTTAGCCCAATCTTCATGAAATTTGGTCAAAATGTTTGTCTCCATAAAATCTTGGCCAAGTTATATTATGTCTGATATCGGCCTATTAGGGCAGGAATAATTCCTTTTTAATATTAAAACATGCCAGATTTTAGTTTAGGCTCAATCTTCATGAAACTTGGTTGGAATGTCTGTTTCCATAAAATCTTGGACAAGCTCGAAAGTGGGTCATGTGGGGTCAAAAAGTAGGTCCATGTGAAAAATCCAACATATGTTGCTCATTTATTATCAGGTGAGCGATTCAGGGCCATCATGGCCCTCTTGATTTATTTTATGCTAATTGATGATGAAAGAATTCGAATTATTGTGTGTATTCGATCTTGTTGTCACGTGCATCCAAGTGAGAGCAGTAGTAGATACTGGTAAGCTACATATCCATCTACAGGTACAATGGTAACTCGGAATATAAGAAAGATTAAGATCCGGTAGTCCGTAATGCTTTTCTTTTGTAGATACACTTTGTAGGGTGTTACAATACACAAAGTCACTATGTTGTTAAATAAATATATTTCAACACATATATCCAATCAATTAGTAATATACAGTATTCTGCATAAATTTAAAGCACGATATTTAACATCAAATACGTAAAGATTGTCCTGACAGACTTCTGCACAGGACGGATGTTAAAATTGGAATCCTCTTTTTTTATATATTCAAAATCAACAAATATTAAAACAAATTACAGAATAAACAGATATGTAAATTACGCCTCAGTTGGCGGAGTTACGGAAAGCCATAAAACTGACAAGCGGATAAACAAAACTTATCTTGCCGCCAGATGACTAAAGGTACATTCAATGAAGCCCATAAAGATGTCACACATTGAAATTGCAATAAACTAATTAGTCATAACATGTGCCAGATATCCAAGTTATGAAAAAGAATCTAGAAAAAAAAAAAAAATTGCATGAACATGTGTGCACCTTAATTATCATCGAAAGGAATCGGTCAAAAAGGCTGGAAAAATATGCACATATTGTCGAAACGAAACCTGTTGAAAAGGCTGTAAAAAAAAAAGACAACTGCGTCGTACCATATTTAAATGCAACTGCGTTTTACCATTTGGTAAAAATCATTGTTTTGTCGAAAAATAGTTTTCTACTTCAATTGGGACTTTGTCTCGTGACGTGAAAATGTATTTGGTATCTTAAATTTAGGAAAAACACGAGTATTCATACAGTTTAAGGGTGAAAATAATGGATACAGCAATTTCAACTGCGTTGTATCCTGTCAAACGTTTCGCAAATTCTTCTCCACTTCGAATTTTCAGTTCGCTATAAGTTTTGTTTTTCAAAATGGATTTGCAGACACGATATGAAGCAGAAAAATCAGTAGCGTGTTCATATATGTATCTCGTTATCATGTAATTCCTACAGAAATAGTAATGAACAAAAACATACCTTTTTCTTCCCAAAATGCATCCTTTGTTTACAAAATGAATGGTATGACGCAGTTTTGATTCCTGGCCCTGTATAATGTAATTTGAACTATGGAATAAGGAATGTGGCTGACATGACTAGAACTTTGATACCAGATATTTAGTTAAATGTACATGTCCTTTGATATGCACAAAATGTGTTACGTTTATTTGCATAAACAAGAAATACAACAAAATGTAAAAACATCCAATCGCATATTGAGCTTGCTCATTTTGATTGCCGAAAACTGAAAAAGTCATATTTAACAGCTACAAACACTTTGCAAAAAGATAAAATTACATGTAACTTTTTTTGCATGATTTTATACTGCAAAATATGCCATGAAAATTCACAATATAATAGAGAATAGTTACCTGGTTTCAATACCATGAACTGAGAATATCCGTGTCTAAACAACCAACAAAGAAGTACCAATCTCCAAGCAGAGTTGCATGTTCATTCGTTCCTCACATAACATGTAATATAATGTAAGCCGATGTGTAAGAGAGTGACGAAGTACATGTACTGACGAATTAAAGCACGTTCAGTTAAACGTTAAGGCAGTGTAATATGTTCTTTGACTTATGAATTGTATTTTCTGTAGGCCTGTATGAGCATAAATTCAAATATTTACATGTAAGTATCAAAAGTTCATGTAACTGTTATTTTAACACCCAGTGGAAAATTAAATCAAATAAGATGATATGATCTATCAAACGCCACATTTGCAGCCCCCTATTGTCAAAATATTTCGCACATTAGTAACAACGACTTTAAATCATTAACGCAATTTATTGAAATAAGTGCATTTTTCCTGAAGAAGATTATCAAGAAATACTTATATATATATAATAATAAATTCATTATGGATCAGATAGGGAAAGAGAGCGTAAGCTTAACTTTCACTTAAGGTTAAGTCCCTGTAATGGTTCCGCTACATTTCGGACCTCGTGGCCTTTCACGGAGATAACCAAGGTTTCCTAAATGTTTCAAGATATAGCGGAAACGTTACACGGACTTTACTTAAACATTCACTTCTGTCTGTGACGTAAATTGTGATTAATTCATGATAAATGTAACGTGCATTAGGTATAATGTATATATGCAAATTAAACCGAAAAAACATCAAAGAAAAGTCGGTTCAGAAAATCCATCTGCATCAAGACAATATGAACATTTTGCTTTTCAATGACTTGCCGAGAAACACTATTAGATAATAAATGTAACTTTCATTTATGCTTGGCGTTCCCTACGATTATTCTTTTTGAGGTTTACAAATTAATCAATCCATAATTTTCTAATATAATAATGATAATTTCCATATAAGGACGTTTCTCGTGTTTTTCGTGACTGACTTATCAAAGACTTTGCTGAAGTCTAACAGGATTAGATCTACTTTTTTTTTTATTGTAAACTGCATTGACTAGGTCATTTCCTAACATAACTTTTGGGGTTATACAGGATCTTTTTTCCCTAAATCCATGTTGGAGTTGATACAGGATGTTATTATTTGCAAAATGTTTGACTATGGATGAAGCAACAATGTGTTCCACTACTTTGCATAGGACACATGTTAATGAGATTGGTCTATAGCTGGCAGGGATTGACCTATCTCCTTTTTTGAAAATGGGGTTACAGATGCTGATTTCAATTGCGATGGCAGTAATGTCTGAGCAAGGGATTTTTTTAATTTAACCTCAAGGATAGGGGAGAGTTCTTTGGATAGAGTTTTAAGGATGATTGGCTTAATTTTGTCAGGTCCACATACCTTATGAAGATTGAGGTTAATGAGAAGTTTCTCAATCCCGTTGGTACTCACTAGAATATCTGATATAGTTGGTACTGGTTGATGGTATTTTTAAAGTTTCATTTTACAGAGGGAAGTAAATGAGAGAGGGGGATTTGGGACTAAAAACAGATTGGAACTGCTTGTTAAGTACTGAAGCCTTTGGTGAAATTTTTTATCATACTTTATTGGGGGTATCACTGAGGTTTCTTGCCTAGTGTGCTTAATTAGGGAGTATAGCTTTTTAGTGTTGGGTTTGGTTTGAATATGGGTATCAGTGTTATAAATATTAAGATTGCTTTCAAGATACTGATTGTAAGCATATTTGACCTTTTTTCGCACTAGATGCTTTAAGTCAAGGAACCTTTTCCTGTCAGAAGATGTTTTTGATTTTCTAGCTCTTTTAAATGCCCGATTTCTTCTTCTGATCAGTTTCTTTATATTTTGGTTTACCCATGGAAGATGATCCCGAGTTTATGACCTTTTAGATGGTATACATTTTTCAGTAAGGGTATTTGAGAAGTCTGTCCATAATTCTTCAGTATTGATCGAATGAGTGATATTTGTTATTTGCCATCATATATTTGTGGTAGTCTCTAAGGGACATTTTTATGGCCTGCCAATATGCTTTCTTACATAGCAGAATTTTGCGTGGTATTTGGTATTTTATCTTTGCAGAGGTATTTACTTTCACTTCAACAACATTATGGTCACTCATGTCAGGAAGGATATTTACTTGGTTGACTAGAGTCGGATCGGCAGTGAGGAACAGGTCTAGAATATTGTTTTCCCGAGTGGGAAGGTGGACCATTTGGGTAAGGTTCAAATCATTGAAAGTGTCTATGACCTGTCGAAAGCAGGAAGGGTGTTTGCAGTCAGAGGATGAGTTGGAGGTGTCCCAATCCATTAAGATGAAGATTAAGGTCCCCCACCCACCCAAACATTTGAAAACTTTTTATTTACCTTTTCAAGGGACTTGAAAAATTCTAGAAGACTGTCTTTGTCTAGCTCATGGGGTTTGTAATAAGCCCCAATTAAAATATATTTATTTCCAAGTAAGTTTAACTTTATCCTTATGTCTTCACACTGAGACTGGAGTTCAGGCATTTCTTGGGCTGAGATAATGTCTCTAATGACAATGAAAACTCCTCCGCCTATCTGATCTTTCCGATCACGGCGGAAATAGTGTAGCCCTGGTTTAAGTCTAAGATCTCACCAGTATAGTGTTTGGGATTGAGCCAGGACTCAGTACCTATTATAATATTTTGGTTTGTAAGAGCTAATGTGGTTACTAAATTCTACTATCTCGTCAACAATTGACCGACAGTTAATTATTTGGACTTTCGATGACCTTTTTTTTGGGGGCCTTTCTTGATCTAAATATTATTTAATGCTATATATTTTCAAAGGCCTATAATTTTAACAAAAGGAAGGATATTAACTTGGTTGACTAGAGTCGGATCGGCAGTGAGGAACAGGTCTAGCATATTGTTTTCCCGAGTGGGAAGGTGGACCATTTGGGTAAGGTTCAAATCATTGAAAGTGTGTATCACCTGTCGAAAGCAGGAAGGGTGTTTGCAGTCAGAGGATGAGTTGGAGGTGTCCCAATCCATTAAGATGAAGATTAAGGTCCCCCACCCACCCAAACATTTGAAAACTTTTTATTTACCTTTTCAAGGGACCTGAAAAATTCTAGAAGACTGTCTTTGTCTAGCTCATGGGGTTTGTAATAAGCCCCAATTAAAATATATTTATTTCCAAGTAAGTTTAACTTTATCCTTATGTCTTCACACTGAGACTGGAGTTCAGGCATTTCTTGGGCTGAGATAATGTCTCTAATGACAATGAAAACTCCTCCGCCTATCTGATCTTTCCGATCACGGCGGAAATAGTGTAGCCCTGGTTTAAGTCTAAGATCTCACCAGTATAGTGTTTGGGATTGAGCCAGGACTCAGTACCTATTACAATATTGGTTTGTAAGAGCTAATGGGTTACTAAATTCTACTTCTCAACTACCGACAATTATATTTTGACTTTATTATTTAATGCTATATATTTTCAAAGGCCTATAATTTAATCACAGTCACGAGGAGCGAAACGTCATTCATGACATAATTCCTTTTTTTCGGCGTAGCTGTATAATTTCGATTTCAACTCGCATCTTAAACCAATCAAATGTACGTTAACAGCGGTAAATAATTCTAAGCTGAATAAAAGGACTCCTGTTATTGGTTAACGCATCGTGATGGACTATAAAATTACTGTAAATAAGGGGTGCAGCTTGTATATATCATTCAGCTTGGTGTTATTACTTTTCTTTTTGATGTAAACATGAAAGTGATTTCAGTAAGTTAAATACAATCCTTTTCCATCAATTGAGGAATGCTACTTTGTGAAAATGATTTAAAACAACAAAAAAGAATCCACCGTGTTATGACATGAAACCCCTTAATTACTATATATATTGAATTCTTCCAGTCTGCCGAGATGCTCTCATTGAAAATTAATTCGCCAAAACCAAAACAACTAATAACGCTTTTATATCATAATTGTCATATGCAATAATGATATGAACAAATATCAAACAAGCCTATTTACAGATATAATTTTTTGTATTACCGTCTATAAATAAGTATATTTCATAGAAAAAATACTGAACTATTTCTAGAGCGTACTAAATTTGTTGTGCGTCGGTCTTTCGCGCGCTTTTCCTCGGAATGTTCTAGAAGTCCTTTATCAATGAATCTATGCTTAAAGGTGCTGATCATTAATGTATATGCCTGTATAAACTATTTTGATACAGTTTACAACAGATAAAATCAGACCTGAACAAGCTTTTGTCAGTAAGAAATAAAATGAAGGTGAAGAAAAAATTGTATGTCCTAACTACAACGAGCAGATAACTGCTCATTACATGATCAGCCTGGAACTAAATTAGGTTTTATGCAGCGGATTATCATAGATTTTTTTTTATAGTTCATAGGATAATTTATAACTTCACTGCTTTTAAATAAGAACATTTGGAGGTTTTTTAACAAATCATTTCATATTCTGATTTTTTTTAATTTTTTGGTGCAGGTAAGCCTGTTTACTTACATTATGTTTTGAATATATTAGACATTATTTTAAAATTGTACTTTTTTTTTGCTACATTCCTGTTGTTGTACACATCTCGTGGACTATTTTCTTATTTGCAAAATAAACCTTGTTAAAAACATTGCCATTCATCATTGTTCACTACCAAAATTAGACATGTTTTTTTACAATTATTTACAACAATGCTTTTATAACCTATCATAACATTAGAGTCTTTGAAATGTGTTTTGCATATATTTCCATTTATAAGTTTCTTAATTAAAGTATATTTATGCATGAATGAAAATCTCGTTTTTCTTTCATCCTACGCCGAATATCTTTTTTTAAAGATATTTCTTGTTTTCTATTAAACAAAATAAATGCAGAATTTAGTGTAGGGTGATCTAAATGTGTGACTAAAATTGGCCAATCGAAACTGAGAGGTTAAATGATCACGTGACTAAAATACGGTGTTCACTTGCACCTACCATTTTGATCAGTGTAACACGACGAAAATGAGCTCTTATCATCGCCCAGATAACAAGACTTTGCAGTCCCTTAGGGACATGGCAAATCAACTTAGGATTGACAGTGTCGAAGCAACACAGGCAAGCAATTCCGGGTAAGTGACATTATATATTTCAAGTGAAAATGATATGCCGACAATATTAATAAGATTTGTGTCGACATAAATTATTCCTCTGATAATTTATCCTAGTTGTCCTTGAGGAGAAATAACTAGGATGTCCACTTATCTTTCAAACGATAAAGATATCGTTCATAAAATTGATTGAGTTACAGGTTCTCATTATGCATACTTTGAAAAATACAATTAATTCGCCTATAACACTTCCGTTTAAATTTTATTCTGCTGAGTGCTGTAATCTCTACTGAAATCCACTCCGGTTATTTTTTTCGTACTGCCCTCTGCTGGATCTCTACTCAGGCCTTATATAAAAGCTTCAGGAAATTTTCACCGATACCCCTACCTCGTTTCGGCCATTCAGATTGATTGTTTTAGGATGCACACCTACAAATCCATGCAGGTATGGTAAGAAGACATATTTTTCTTAGCAAAAAATTCATTAGATGACGCATAGGTGTTTGACACCGATTTCAGTATAAGATGGTTTAGGCTATAGGCCCATTATATTCTAAAAATAACAAAAGGTATCCAATGCAAACTCAACTATCAAGCAAAACAATAAAAAGAACAGAGGCAAAAAGCAACCAGGCTTCCTTTATTTCTTGTGATTTGCAGCTAGAAGGGTCTGATACTTTTAAATTTTTATTTGACAAAACTAAGGTTGGACACCAATTCCCGGTATTGGTCCAATACCAAATAGTAACTTCGTAAAGTACCGGTATATACCGTTTCGTAAAATACCCGGTGCCTGGTTTCGATACTTCTGTAATTGTGTCAATAAATCAGTCTTTAAAATGTAAAAATGTATACAAATAACTTTAAAAATGGCCTTAAAACACAGGTAACTAACCGTGAAAAGGATCCATAGCATATTACAGCAGCACTGATAAACATATAGAGCAAGTCATAATACAATGCTAAATTCACAAATAAACATTTTTATTTATAAAATACTTATGACGAAGGATTGACAAAAAGTCTAAAATTTAAAAGAAAAATAAGTATTTATTACACAATTTAAAAGAATGATAATGCGCACTCAAGAAGGCTGCCATTTTTGTTTTGGCGCAGGTGTTTTGCGGATGTTCGATAGAGCTACAGGTAAAGTAAACAGTTCTGTTGCTTTCGCTGGTCAATCATACGACAATTATTATTTACACCTCTGGTATCCACATTTAATTTGCATTGTTACGTTGATTTTAATTATGGCCAGTTGTTTGAGTAATAATCTTCAAATGTTGACACCTTGTTGTTTATTTGTGGCAAGTCCCTTTCCAATTTGAATTTGAAGTACACAATATTCTTAAACCAAACAATTCTGTCTAAATTGAAACTAACTAGCTAGAATATCGTCTGAATGTACTAAAAACAATATCATCATAACATGATGGCAATTGTTGGTCTCAGTAATGACGATACGAACATCACATTTGGCCGTATGTCGTCAATTTATTATTAATTAGTTCCGGGAGGGTCACAACAATGTAATCATAATATGAATATGAATACATAACAATGATTTTGATAGCATTTATTTCACAACTATGTTATAGAAATCCCAACCAGACAACACATTTCTGGCAGGGAAATGTATGATAAACCTTTAATACTGATTTAAATTATGAAATCGTACACTCGTATAAACTTTGCTGAACGCTGATATGACTTCTGAGTGGATGGGGTAAAGCTGGAAAAAATACAAAAAAACTGAAAGCATGTGTATTGTGCACCCCTTCTCTGAAATAGAAATTGGAGTCATAGAAATGCGTACAATGCATAAGAGTTTACGGCCGAAATGGTTGGTGTTTGAAATCGTACGAAAAATTCCAAATTTTGGGCTTATTATTCTAAGTATATTAACAGTGGCAAACGTAGTTTGTAAGGGTGGTTTGTAATGGTTGTTGTACAAGAATGCTGACTTGCTGAATATTTATGATGATGAAGAGATTTAAGTTCTTTTAGTTGAGGTTTCTTTTTCACTCTTTCAATATTCAATGTGCAAAAGAGTAACTGTACACTTGTAATTTCAACTTAACTGTGTTTAAAGTCAAATCTAGTAAATACAAATACTATCCAAAAGTGGTTATAAGATGTGTAAATGTGATATTTCTAGTCATAATTATCATTTGACTGTTTTGTTAGCATATATTATCATTTACTTTTTGTCTTAAGCTATTAAAATATTAAAAAGTTTTTCCTTAGATTTTTTTTTCCTGCACCAAAATGTTCTGTTAGTTTGAATCTTGCCATTTTCCTTGAATAAAAAAATAAAAAGAATAAAAAAAAAATTAATTAATGTACGACGACTTTTATATAATTTAATATGTATTGTATTTTGATGTCCGCTTAACATGTTTAATGATGGACAGTTTTGCAGTCACTTTATACAATATGTCAAAAAGTGGCATACACATCTTTTACTTACATTTGTAGACAAAACCTTCCAGTTGGTGACTAAAAGGATAAAGTATGTGTAGGTATTAATGCCATCCATCCAATTAGTTCAGTTGGTACTTTACCGTTGGTTATGGGTTTGGACTTAGCAATGGGCACTTTTTTTCCCTTACTTCAATAGTGTTAGAAGAAAAGGACAGGGAAGCCTAGATTGACTCCATACAGTTAAGAAGGGGAGGAGTGTAGAGAAAAAAAATATAGATGTAATTGTTGGATTTGAAGCTATCTTGTTGCTCCTCAAATCCAAACTACGTCTGTAGTCTCATTGTTAAAACCAGCATACATGTACAGCAATGGCCATGATGTAAGTGAGGGACATTTCCAGATTCCAAGCATTATTTTAAACTAATGTTAAAAATTTCACTTTTTATTTCACTTCTCAGTAGTAAAGAAATGAAATGTCTACCAATGTCCAAAGAATTCTTTGTCCCACCTGTCACTAGAGCTGTAACAAATAGAACAGGTAGCGAATACGAATACACATCACCAGAGTAACAGATAAGCAGGGTATTTGGGTATTTACCCAATTAATTTTGGAAAAAAAGCAAATAGTTTGCAGAAACATGGGGTAACAAAAAGCAAAACATTTTTTTCTGAAAACTCCTTTAAAATGTTGGCAGATGTATACAAAATATACAGAATACCCAATTCACATTTTGTCAAAAACCCAATTGAATTGCACAAATACCCAATGCATATAAAAGTCAGAGTAAATACTCATTTTATGAAAAAGATCTGAAGCCCTGCACATGACGATACAGGGTCACAAATATGAATATTTATTCATGAATATGAATACACTCTGGTATAATGCAGAAATGAAAGACAAACTGAATTCAGGTTGTACATATTTTTAAGTGATTCAGTGGTCGCTATCTCGTCAATCATAAACTGTTTTTCCAATGATCATTGAATAAAAGTAAACAAATAGATGGAGAAAATATATATCTACATTGCTTAAAATAAAAATTAAACTTGAACTTGGAATAAGTAAACGCCATAGAATATGACATTGCATGTGTTAAAATTTTGTTTCAAAACATGTTTACAAAAATATGTTGACAAACCAGATGGTCCATACATAATGTAATACCGGTATTTTTTACATATAATTAATTATGATACATTTTATTGCTTATATTTTATCATTTGTGTTCATATTTTTAATTGTCTTCCATGTTTTGAATTCAATATTTATTATCATATCAGGAACATAAATAACTCAGATAATTTAAATCGACAAATCAAATTTATCAACAGTGGACTTGCTATTAGGCTACCGTACTTGATATTCAAATATAGGGCTGCTGCGAGTATCCGAGTACTCTGATATCCACGAATTCTGTCTGCAAATCGGGTACAAATATTCGCCACGGCTAAGATCGCTGGATCGCAATCTTTTCTTAAACACCTACCTTAAATACTTTTTATAAAACTTAAATGAACAAATATAATGAAATGAAAGTGAATATAAACACGTTTTTCAAACCCAAAGTTGTTTTTACAAAACCGAAAGTAAAATATGACAAACATGTAGAGCTAGCAATGCTGTGCGTCAGTAAAGATTCTAATTTAAATCATCAGTACGATTTCGGCATACTGTAATAACGTCTAGCGTTAATAAAAATATAATTCATTAATAAATCAAGTATCAAGCATTATCGTAAGTATTCATCATATTTTTCAAAATTAGAAAATACGTCCTACATGTAGTGCTAAGCAACGCTGTATGTAATCCATATTATTTGAAATTCGAAACTGATGTTAACTGAATGAATCATCTGCAATTTGTTAACATGGCAGAGAAAAACAACTTTACCGAACTTCACCCACGAAGCACACATCAAATGTGTAGAAATACTACCCAAGATAAAAAAGGAAAAATTTGTAAAACCTGCATCTTAAATGTTGCATATACTGACATACAACTAACCTGTCAAATCACCTAAAAATGATACAACGTCAAAAAATACAGGTAGGTTTTCGTAAATGTTACCAAAATTGAAAGTAAGCAAATTTTGTGTGTAGAATATAAACACGTTTTTATCAAAGCAGACAAATGATATTGGATCTTATCATTTGGCATTTGAATTCAATCTTTTTTACTGCGGAGCTTAAAGAGTTGCTCAGTCTTAACTTACCATATATATTCATTACAGGTTTCACTTTTGTTATTATCAATAAAACTGTTTAAATTTCTTAATATGTTAGTTCTGCTTGTCTAAGGATTCTTTAAGGTTTAAACCAGTAATTCCTGATTTAATCTGTGAATCGTCAGTCCTGGATCGTGGATCGGATCGTCACTTGCCCAACAATCCACATCCCTATTCAAATATCAAATGGATATTGTTTCTGATGTTTACTCTCACTTTAGCAATCTTAATCTACCAAACAGCTAACATACTTATTTTGAAAATACATTCTGTGCTGTTACCTTTAGGATCTAAATCAGTTTCTTGCAACTTTCTCGTAAAAGGTTCATTAAAAGACAGTTAACTTGGCTATTATGCAATGTCGTTGATTTCAACAAACATTAGATTACTAGTTACAAGCAAGTTCTATGAAAATATTCAAATGTACCCGAATGAAAGAATCTAAAGAACTGTGCTGATTGGCTAGAGATAAGAGACTGGACTGTACTGTACAAAGCATGTGTAAGAGTACACTGAAGCTGACACATTTAGGTTATTTGCATCATCAATTTATCAGTTATTAATTGGCTTGTTGTAAATATTCAGTTATTTGCCTTGCAAATAATGAATACGTATTCGAATACTGGCAATATTCGGTCCACCGAATACACGAGTGTACTGTCACCATTCACATAAACAGTCAAACTTGCTCAAATGACCACGTTTTTTAAGTGACTTTTTGTCTTAAATGACCTTTTTTTTTTCCCCAAAAAAGAATAACTCTATATATCCATTTTATTAAACGACTTTTCCATTATGCGACCAGCAACTGCTAATTAGCACTCACGGCCAACTAAAACAAACATGTAATCAGTGACCCCTATTTGCCGAAGGGCATGATGAAGTAATCAGCTGTGTACTATTTTTTGCTTGACTGACCCCACCTTCATGCTGTTCATGACCCACATTGTTTGCTATATATATTTTTCCACACATCATCTAAAAATACTTTAGCCATTTGCAACAAATAGACAATAGAAGTGACTCCAAAAATGCCGAATGTAGCCACTTCTTGTTTATTTATCCAGGTACTTCAAAGGCGAATTAAATGGCTGCTCATTAACAAACTGTTTTAAATGGTAAACAATTTGAACCAAACAATAGCATAGAATCATCGCAGTTTTAATCAAAGATTAATAAAGATTACCTTTTAATATCGTATGCACATTTTCAATGCTGTAAACAATGTGTCATGTCAAAACTGAAAGTGCTGACTCTACATGAATGACTGAATGTGATCAAACTATCAAAAGTTAAGAGGTCTAGGAAAATCGTCGATGGAATAAGTTGTTGAAAAAAACACAGTTTCAGTCATTCTCAAGCGCAAAGCTGAGGTTTTAGAGGACTAAGAGAGTAATGTAAAAGGAGACAGGAAAATGCATCAACATGCACACATTCATTTATATCAATATATCATAATTTTCACACTATTGTAAAAATCAAAAGTAAGTTATTTTATTAAGAGACCATTTTATTAAGAGACCACTTTAATAACTTCCCATGGGTGGTAGCTTAAAACAAGTTTGGCTGTAATAAGTTATTAAATCCTGATCAAAACATGTTTTTGACATTCAATTACAAGAAGTGTATGATTAGTATTTCTCCTTTGCTTGGCTCTCAGGATATAAATGTAGTTCCAGGACTGGTCGGCTATGTGTCAGGATAATATCATGTCACATGTCTACGGCATGATACTGTAATGTGGCAGCACTATGTCTGTCTCAGGTTGACATTGTCTCCAAATGACTGAAATACTGTAGGTGGAACATTAATCTCAACAAAAAAACTGAACTGCAAATATTCTGAGATCTTTCTCACATGGATTTACTGTAGACTAGAGTCAAAGGAGGATAGAGTGAAAATGAATGTTCTAAGCAATGGAGTTTCTACCAGTATTGTTCTCATTATTTCTCTGTTAAATCTTTTCAGAATTGCAGTGTACTTATTAAGAAATGACTGTTTAAACAAGACTTGACTAGTTCCGATTGATGAAAATTGATAAAGGGGGAAAAAAAAGAAAATGCCATACTTCTGATGATCTGTTTACTAGTATTGTATAAAACTGGCAGTCATTCTGAGATACAGATTGGT